>JAZKJV010006322.1:0-584500 GCA_037367405.1 Ottelia alismoides | reverse complement strand
TGCCCAACTAAATACACCAATCTGAAATTAAACTGATTGCCGCGGATGCCACATTCTCCTTGTAGAAACGCGTCCCTGAGAAGACAGTCTCATTGCGAGCCCTCCAGATAGACCAAAGGTGCGCAATGGGACCCAACAGATCAGAACGGGACCTCATTCTGTTGACCCAAAGGATATCGCAGAAGTCCTCAGTATTGGCCGCACGAGCCCAAGCAACATCGTCCCAAATGAAGTTTTTTTGCCTTGAGGCCTAAAAATAAATAAATTGGGTATGAGGGCTCCAACCTTCTCTCATCTTCACTCAACATAAGGTTCCATAGAAGAGCCTATGACCCATCATTGACGGGGGAGACAAATAGAGAGAACGTGTGGTAGGAGAAAGGCTCCTCTTTTTCTCATCCTCCTCACGTATTATTGGGATTTATCCTATGAAGACTAATTAGCTAAGAACTAGTGGAAAGGATTGTTGGCGTGGTTGATCTCTTTCATGCCTTCTGATTGGCTGAAAGCTGATGGGATGTATTGTTGAGATGTTTAATCCCCCTCCTGCATTGTGATTGGCTGCAAGTTGATGGGTGGGAATGCTGAGATGTCTGATCCTCCTCAGGCATCTTGATTGGCTGAGAGCCGATGGGCTAGATTGATGGATACAATCGGTATTCTTTTGTTGCGGTATAAAAGGGGTATTTGTGCTACCATATATTGTATCCAACAAATCATTCAAGCAATAATAGAAAGAGTCTGGTGTAAGCAAGTAGGGTAGGCATATTGCCGAACCATTATAAATCTGTCCTGTAAAAATTGTACGCGCTTTTATTCTCTGATTGTGGTTCTATTTATGTGGTGCTTGATCAGATCTGACTCCAACAATTGCTATCAGAGCCATGGTTTGAAGATCAATCTCTATACAGATTGTGGAAGAATCAAATATCAAGATTGAGAAGTTCAATGTACAGAACTTCGCATTCTTTGATTGTGGTGCTTGATCGGATATGTTCCCAATAACTTGTATCAGAATCATCGTTTGAAGATCAACATCTATACAGATGGCGGAAGAACTGAAGATCAAGATTGAGAAGTTCAATAGATTAAACATCGCGTTGTGGAAGATGCAGATCGAAGATATTCTATATCAGAAGGACAATTTATTTGAACACTCGAAGGGAAAAAGCTCGAAGTCATGAAAGATGAGGAGTTGAAGGTCCTAAATCGAAAGGCTCTAGAAAATGTAAAGCTCAACCTTGCTCCATGAATGGTCGCGAATATCGCAAAGGAGACGATGAAATACCCTCGCCAACCACCATTCCTCCGGATCCACCTATATGTGAGTGTTCCCCCTAGTTTCTCCCTTCCTTGAGTGACATCAGGAAGAAGGTTGAGATATCTTGACGGAAGGAACCTCTGGTGTCGATCCACGACTAATGGGTCATGTACATAGCCCTAATCAGGGTTGTTCAAGCTTTGCGCACAAGACATGCGCATCAAGCAATGACTGGAGGTCTTCTAGACCTCAAGTCCAGGCGGGGTTCATTCACCTTCGACGAGTTTCTCCACCTCCATGTTAGCCTACATTCTTCTCCTAATTAATTAGGTGTGTATGTTTCACTTCACTTTCAATTGAATGCATAGACACCTTCGCCTAACTCCACCCATCCTCACGCATTGTATCGATCACCCTCTCCCCTTCTCCAGCATCTTTTCCACCTCTCCCATCTTCCTCCTTCTGCAAGGAGGAACCCACTAGGGCTCCACCTTCAATCATCCGACAGCCCTCCGTTCACTCTTCACATCATTTGCACACACTCATGCACTCTTCGGCTAGCTTTTCTAACACTTGCATGTACAAGACTTTTCAATTGTCGGAGCTTTGTGAAGGGCTCCATTTTCGAGCTTCTTTTACAGCGATACGGCATCAAACCCCTGTTTCAGGCATCCTCAAGCTCCTTCCGACCTCTCACGGACTTCTCCAGATCCTCACAGAGGTACTCCTACCTCCAACGAGACATCAGGACCACGAAGGAAGAGAGGAGCATACAGCAGAGCCTCGTTGATGCTCCAACGCAGGCGACGGAGTTTGAGCATCGACAACGTACAAGTACCATCAGATCAATCTGATCTGATGGTCCACAGGCGTCTTGTACCTCTGCCACGAGCCAGGATACTCGGTGGGTGAGAAATAAATAGACTTGGAAACAACAATGATGCTTTGAATGAACCCAACATCTAGCAAAATTCCATGGGTTCCGACGTGCTCAGCCAACTAAAAAAATCAATTCAAGAACAATAAATTAATTGGTAGCAGACTTTGATGGGAGTATTACGCAGCCAGAAGATAGCGCAGACAATGTTTCACTGGGGTTTAGAAATGCAACGGTTACTAATAGGTAAACAACTAAATAGATGGATGTCTGAACATAGATATGGATAAATAATGAATTCACTAATTTAACAAAAAAACAAGTAGCAGAGCAGAACTGTCCAGCTCAGATCCCACATTTAACAATACAATAGAACTGAACAAAAGCTGGCAAAGGACAGGATACAAGATTGAATCGAGATAATAATAAATAATGGGGCATTGTCTTTTAAAGCAGAACAGTAGCAGATTTTGACTAGAACTTCAAACCATACTAAAATAAGGTAGACAGGACTTCAAACCCACAGTAGAAATAAAATAAAATAGACGACGATGACAACCGAGGTACCAAATGACTGCAGAAAAAAAAGGAGAGAGGATGAGTTGGTGGTGGTGAAGGTAGACTGATGTCGAGACTATTTGTGGCAGAGATGGCGCTGCTGATGGCGGGAAAAGGGGATGGGTTGTTAGGGAAGGAAAAGGAGCTGGAGAAAGTGTGTCGGGGTTGGGAGGGGGTGGGGGGGGGAGTGGAGAAGAGGCTGCAGGGAACGAGGAGGGTGGCGAGCTGTTGAGGAGGGAAAGGAGAGCTGGGAGGAGAGAAAGAACTAGGAGTAGAGAGGAGAGGAGTTGTGGCATGTTGGAGAGGAAGAAGGGAGCTGGGAAAGGAGAGAGGTTGGATAGGGAAAAGAGAGGAGAAGGCTGGAGTTTGGGAAGGGAAGGTTGCTTTGGGGGGGGGGGGGGGGGAGGAAGAGAAGGGAAGGGGAGATGAGATATGCCCATATGGGTTTATTTGGCTTTCTTATGTTCTGTCGTCTCTTGTTGCCCTCTTCCATTCTTTATACAAGCACCTACTCCTTAAAAGACAAAATACATTTCGGTGCTAATACTATTGTTCCTATCACCTTGGCTTCTTTTTTAATGCTGAAATTACATGCAGCTCCCCATGTTTGAGTCTGGCTGCATCAATCATCCAATTCTAGTGATCTTAGAAACCCTCCTTTTCTTTAGCAGCCCTTTTATTTGCACATTCATAACTAGCAAGCGGTGTTGATTGTCAAACTCTCTTATGGTATTACGTTGCAGCATCTGTAACACAACCGATCTCTTCTCCTCAAAGCAAAGTAATCTATTCGTGTTCTAGTTGGGTCACTCTTATAAGTAATTAAATGCTCCTCCTTATTGAAGAGAGTGTTTGCTATGAAAAGATCATAAGCCGTTACAAAATCTTGAATGACTTTCCCCTCTTCATTATATCCCCGAAGCTATAGCCTTCATGAACACTAGTATACCCTGAAGCATCCTTTCCCACATGTCCATTAGAATCTCCATCTAGGCAAATCATATCTTTGTGGGATTCTTTGCAATCTTATCCAAATCCTCCCAAAAAGCTGGTTTAATCCTTTCATCTAAACCAAATTATAGTGCATAAACTGAGATGATATTCAGAATTTCATCTTCGAGCACTAATTTTAGCAGAATAATCCGATCTTCGAATATTTGCACCTCAATGACACTATCCTTCAAATCCTTGTGAACAACCACTCCAACGACATTTCTGCCCTTATCATTACATGAATACCAAAGTTTAAAGCATATTTTCTCGATCTTCCTTGCTTTCTCTCCAACCCATTTTGTCTCTTGGAGATATAGTATTTGAATCTTCCTTCTTTCCATGGTATTTACTATCGCCATCGATTTGCCGGTCAAAGTACTAATATTACAACTATCCACAACTTCCTTTGCAGTCTCTTTTGGACTAACTTATTTACTCGCATGCGTCCATCATGCGAGAATCCTTGCAAAATTTGTACTGCATCCGGGCTACGATGCAGCAGAACT
The DNA here is from genome assembly GCA_037367405.1 of Ottelia alismoides. Lineage (NCBI taxonomy): Eukaryota > Viridiplantae > Streptophyta > Magnoliopsida > Alismatales > Hydrocharitaceae > Ottelia > Ottelia alismoides. The sequence continues at coordinate 580,305 of JAZKJV010006322.1, read as the reverse complement.
AGCTTATTTACCTGCATGCGTTCCTCATGTGAGAACCCTTGCAAATTTTGAACTAAATCCAAGCAATGATGTATTGGCCCTTGCCAACTTCTCATTGCATTCTGGCGAAGCAACACGTTGCTAGTAGAGAATGCCCCAACGGAATCTAAATGCTTGCTTAAATCCATGTTGAAAAGATCCGAACTGTTTTGAGACAAATTCCAAATAGTATTCTTAACACTAATTAGGAATTTGGCTCTCTTGCATTAGTTGTCGACTACCTAACGCGCAACCCTCCTCATTTAACCAGTTTGGGACCGGCCATGGCTGAGTACATCAATGCAAAATGCATTTATCAAAAAAAATTAATGCATACACTGAGACATTTGACATTTCAATTTTGGAAGGAAAGAAATCAAATTTGAACCTTCTAATCCAATTAGAATTCAAGAAATTTAGATAGAATCAAAATGCATCAATGTGAATTTGATGATACTCAATTCGAATAACATCCCTACACATGAGAAACCACGATGACAATCAGAAGAAAAGAAACACATCTAAAGCTAAAATTGCAAGTAGAATACAAAAAAAATGATAGACCAAGACACTATAAAGTAAAGTCAATAAGAATTAAAAAACCTAAGTTGCACTCGTTTAGGTGAAAGACAACAAGCACACACTCGACGAACCATCGCAACAAAAAAATGACATGACCTGAACATGTATGCATATATGACAAACATAGTGAGTGGCATCTACCATCAACCATATATCTGCTTCCAGCAAACCCTTAGTTTCTGATTCTATTTAGCTACTCAGCACTCCGATGCACTATACAACAGCCCTCATGACACCTCGTGTCGCCTCCCATTTCATTTTTGCTTCCTTTCCACTTCTCTGAAATACATGTACACTTGCTAGATGACCCAAATGCTCTTCCAAATTATGTACACTTGCCCGATTCTAAATTATGTGAATATTCTTCCTAATTCTATTTGATGTGAGTATTCATCTAGATTCTAATTAATTTGTGATTAGAGAATCTATCCAAACCATAATTGATTAGAGGAACCATCTGCAATTTTGTTGTTTCCTAACAAATATGTTCTTCCCATCGGAGGAGATTTGAAAATCTTTATGTTTAAGGAGATTCGAAAAATATCCTTATTTAGGGAATTAAGGATTTACCCATTTATGGAGATTTATCTATATGGGGTGCTATATAAACCCCCATAGGGTTATTGTTTGGAACCATTCTATGTACATCAGTTCTTCTACCATGGTGAGAAAGATCCATCGTTGCCAAGGACGTAACCCAGTTATGAGTAAACCTCGTAGATCTTGTGTTGCGGTAGTTTTTTTATTTGCTTATTTGTGTGCTTGCTTGTGCGCTCCACTTCCGCTACACACAACATATACTTTGCACGGGGATACATTTTTTTTTTTGACGCTCAAAAGAGGGGGAAGCACTCAATGGTGTTCGCCCCAATGCACGGGGATACATTGAACATTGTTGCTTTCCTTACATAGGGTGACGGATTAAATCCACATCAGTAGAACGCTTAATACCTTGTGATATAAGGTAAAAAATAATAAATTTGCTCAAGGTCTAGAGAAAAAACAGAGGAGAGTATTTTTTGGGAGTCTCAGAGATGATAATGACTAATGACTGAGGATCATTCTAATTGACTTGGATATTTCTCTCTAGCTTTTTATGTGGTTATATTGTGATCAAAAAGCTACTACTGACCTCGACAATATATATGTTTTGCATGATTGAATAAAGCATGTGAGATTGATTGTCATTTCATTGAAGAAAAAGCGATTCCAAGGAATTGGTTCTTTCATACGCGATGACTGAAGATCAAGTGGCATGTGTTTTTACTAAGAACATACCTATAGCAAAGAAAGTATGTAAACAATTGGGCAATCACTATAATTAACTTGAGGAGTGTTTAGATGTGTTATTGGGTTAACGGAACATAATTGAGGATCCACGTAACTTCAGGAATTTAACTGGCCACGGGTTTTGTCCCTTACATTAGAGGGTTTATATGTTAAATTCTCCTGTGCACTTGATAGTTTGCATTTCTATACTATTCGAGGAAATAATGATTTGGCTTCATTTTGGTTATTGGCATTCCTAGTGTATTTACATTAGGGATATACTTTATATTAGTCAGACTGATTGCATTCCTCAATCTGTAAGGTAGTAGCACCCCATAGTCATACATCTAAGACTTCCGAAGTTTGAGAGTATATTATAAGAGTGGAAAAGTACTAGTTGACAATTTGGATTTAAGCATTTTGGGTGGCGGTCAATGGGCCCAGTTGTGCCCAAGCCCAACAAGTTGTGAAAGTCAGTTATCCTCTATAACAGCTCGAGTCTAGGCTAGTGATGTTACAAATAGTATTAGAATAGTTTACCTCAAATAGTGGAAAGGGCTACCACGAAGGAACCTAAGCATGGAGTATATAGCTGCCACTATTACTGGGAATAAATTATGGTGCATATTACAATGAGGACGTTGAGAATATAAGTTGGAGAGGTAGTAACATCCTGGATATAGTCCCACATCTAAAATTTACAAGGTTTAATAGTGGATTATAAGAGTAGAGGACTAATATTTAACAACTTAGGCTCAAGCATTTTAGGTGATTGTCAACGGGTTCACTTAGGTTCGATCCCAACAAGTTATCGGGGCTAGTTTTCCTCGATAAAGGAGTGAATGTCATGAATGTCACTAGTGCTGAGTGTTGATATACCTCGAATCCTATTTAAGCATGCAAACAAAGACCTATTTGGTTTGAGATTCAAAGTCCTGTTTGCTTAATGATCTGACATCCTACTTGTTTTGGGATTCAACGTCTTGTTTGCTTTAGGATTTGAAGTCCCATTTGTTTTAGGATTTATTTGTGTAGGAGGAGATACTATATAAACCTCTATGGGTTTAGTGTTTTGAATCATTTCTCTGTACTCCACTTCTTCCACCATATTGAGAGAGATCCACCACCGTTGCCAAGGATGTAGCCCAACTATGGGTGAACCTTGTAAATGCACGTCTTCATTCTTGTTTGTTTGATCGTTTGTGCATATTCAGCCTCCGCGATTCGCAACACTAAGAAATAAACAAAGGCCACAGTTTGATTTGGTAACATACAAATATATGTACTTTTCATAATAAAAGTGCCATCAGTTACAAAATTCGATTTCTTCCGGGTTGAAAAGAAAACTTCTCAGTATAATGATGTTCAGGCAAGGAGTTCAAAAAATTCCAAGCTGTTTTTTCCTTCAAAGTCGAACAAGAATGAAAATGGTAACAAGGGTCATCAAATCCCTTCGATGACAATTCATATCCCAGATCAAGCAAATAATATTATTAATGTTCAACGAAATTGAATTGTGGAAACTCACAGTTCTTCCAAGGGGAGACTTGCCAGGGATGTAGGAAATCCACCAGTGAGTTGATTGTTTTCTAGATGGCTATGGGGAAAATAGCAGTGAGGATTTGATAAATGCAAGTAATGGCTATGGAAACAAATGGCAGCGACGATTTCAAAATGCAAGTAATGCAATTAGAGAATTGGTAACTCCGAGCTTACATTCTCTTCAGATTTACACAATCCACCAAATCAGGAATAGGGCCAGTCAGTGCATTCCCATCAAGCCATCTGAAATTTTCAACTGGTAAGGAAGACTATTAAAAAATGGAAAAGTTTAAAAATGCCAATAAGAGAAGTCAGACGCCCCGATACTTACAACTCGACCAATCCAGTTAACTTGGACAACACTGCTGGAATATTCCCAGTTAAGTTATGATCAGACAAATTACTGCCATATGATGTAGGAATTGTTAGTTCACAGTTACCAAAACAATAAGCTGAGTTTTATAAATTCTAGCAATTAAGCTGGTACAAAAACTCTAGGGAAGGTGATAACTTTTTTAGTACATTAGGACAACTCGTGGTTGCGGATCGGAGTTGCATTCCACCCAACTCCAGGAGACTGGCAGGCATGGATCACCGCCTTCTTGTGCCCAATCTTCAGAACGATAATACGAAACAAAAGTGGCCATAGCAGATGCTGTGAGTGTGGGAAGATCCAACATCAGTAAAATCATCCTCCGAAGGAAAACAACCATAACACAGACTCACCATCGAGGGAACCATAATTTATCTGGATGTACTTGTACACTTCCAGTGCATTCAAGATGGGTCCTCTTGTTGAATCATTTGTCTTCCAAAATTGAAATGGAAGGATAAATGGAAGCGATATATTCGGGTATCCCGGTTCATATAGCCTATATTTTCCTAAAGCATTTTCTTGAACGTTGACTATGACCTTTGAATATGGTGCATATGCGGGTTCTGGAATGACGAACCTAAATTTCCTTGTCTCATCCGCAGCCAAGTCTTCGATCTCAGCAAAGTACGAGAATGCCCGACCGTTTCCAGGGAAACCTTCTAGGTTCATCCTGTACGTCAGGAAACCTTTTGTTCCCACCACAGCAGTCTGCATTACCTTCTGGGGAGGCATATCACCTGCGTCAACATACACCGGCATCGTTGTTGACACCCTTTGAGTTCCAACCGCTACATCCACAAGGTAATTCGCCTTCTTTATAGCATCGGATTTCCATAGTCGATCAAATGGATCATCAGGATATCTGATATTTGATAAATGTTCAAAAAAGCTTTAATTTTAATTCACCAGCAACGGTTACATGCTTTTACATGTATGTCAAAAACCAAGAAAACATACCTAATGTAATCGGTACTTTCAGCACCAAAATTTATTCTTGCAGAGAGCGAGAGGAAGTACTGAGTCTCATAATCCGTATAATAAAGAGAACCGTTGAACTGCCTGAGCTCCAGAGTAGATATAAATGGCTTCCCAGTCATAGCATTCGATAAGCACACGCTAATGACAGTAGATGAAGCAAGAAAGATCAACTCACGAACTTCGATAGTGTTACTGTCAGAGATGACAATGGTCGACCAATATGTCGCCCCAAGGGAGATATCGAATTTGGGGTAGACATTGCTTTCATCAAAGTTTCCATACAAGAAACTCGCTCTCACAAGATACCTGGTTCTGTTTTTAACATTCAAGTTATAGCAGTACTTCCTGTTATCAGCAGGGAAGTATCTCAGCATCGAGAATTGCCTGCGTTTCTCCGAAGGAACCGATACACTCGCAGCCTCACCATATTTAAATGGAACATCTGGACTCCAATGCAGTCCAATCTCATCAGTATAATTATCCGCACCTCCACAGTCGATGCTCACAAATCCTGCGTCCACAGCACATCCACATCCATGGTTATAAATCCGACAGAGTTAAATTAATCGAACACCGTATCTTGGAAATTGGGTACAGGCAAACTCAAAGACATGGAAATTTGAAGGTAAAAAAAAGAAAATGTGGGTAAATACATTAAACAAGCAAAATCTAAACTTTGAGAACCAAAGATCTTATTTTTTACAAAAAAACAGTAAATGCTAATAATATCACGTTCTTCATTAGCATCAAATACCAAAAAACGAGAGGATGCGATCCCTATCTTCTCAAATCTCAAGAAACACACACGTGAGAACTCAAACGAGCAAAAATAAAGGAAACCCATAAATTAAAACAAGTCCTAGTGAACAAAAAACAGGAGATAAACCAAAGGAAATACAAGTTTACTTCAGCGTAAAAATAGATAAAGAAAAGAAAGGTGGCTCCTTTTGGGATGAAAAACAGACACAGAAGGAGCTGGATCGAAAAGGGAGCTCACCGGGTTGAGAGGAGGCGGAGGAGAAGAGAAGAGAGAGCACGGGGAGGAGGAGGAGGAGGAGATCCGACGGCGCCATTGGAGAGAAGGAAGAAGAGAGTGTGGAAGAGTAAGCAAAAGCGGCAAGGCAAAGCAGCAAAGCAGGTAGTCCCCTTCCCTCCTACTCTGTCACTTTCTCCTTTTTCCGTCTTTCTTTTACCTTTTTTTTATATTTCTTAATTTTTTTATTAAATAGGCCTTGTATTTTGTGTATTTGCATATATGCCCCGGAGAAGTTGTTTTGCTTGCACATGTACACGGCTTACAACTAGGGGTGTTCGGAAAGTTCGAGCTCTGCTGGGCTCGGCTCGATATGAACTTGTTGAGTTTGACTCGATTGAGCTAAGGAGTCAAGCTCATTGTTCAATTTTATAACTCGATTGGTTAATCAATTTTTATAGTTATATATTTTATATCCATTTTACAAACATGAGATAGCTAGGTGTAAATCTTTTTTAGAGATAAATTTTGAATGAAATGAGGGTATATACTCTCTCTTTTATACTCCACACATTGTTTAGTACCACATCCAGGATAATCAACAAAATTGGACCATCCAATGCTCTATAAAATTAGATGATTGATTGATTTTTCTTCCATATTTGTAGGATGGAAATGGGGAAAAAATTAAAACTTCGAGGTCGATTGAAAGGGACTGACTTGACCTTTGTTTAAGTCGAGCTCTTGTCTGTAATTCTAGAATTTATCAAGTTCGAGACAAGCTCATGCTTGACTTTGTAGTTCGAAGCTTTCAAGTCAATGATGAATTAGAATTGACTCGTCTCGTTTGATCTAATAACAATACGTAATTCGGTGTAATATTTTAAAAAATATGTGAAGTATTTATTTACTTGCAATTTGTCTTAAAAATAGCAATAAGTAGCTTAATAAAACTACTCCAACAAATCAAAATTATCTTTTATTAAAAATAAATTAAATACCTCTAATTTTGATATCTACTCCAACTTTAAAACGTACTAAAACGATATGATCTTCAAGATTTTGTTTCAATGTGTTATGATGATGTGATTAAATGCTAGAAAGATAACATGACTATCTTAAGTCTTTTAGTCTCAGACCACATTGGAACAAATCTCAAAGATCGAGTACCACATTTTTTTTATTAATGTTCAAGCGTGACACCATAATTCACTATAAGTTCTTTTTTTGTAATTTATTCATAGAACAACCAAGGATAAAATCTACACTCTCTCCTAATTCAAACACATCCATATATGAATCCCTTCCATGCAATTCCATTTTCATATAAGCCATGTTAGATTTACTAATTGAAACCCTTGAAATGCATATGATGTATATGTTCTCAATGAGCATAAAATTGACTATCTTCTATGAAGATCTTTACAAATTTTCAACATAGTTTGTAATATACCATATCTATAGGGGCATATATTAATATATGTCAAGATGATTATATCCAAGTCATTGGTTTAAGCAATCTAACATAATAGAGAGACTTAATAGTAATATGCAATATTTGAAGGTGAGAATCTATACCAATATGCCATGCATAAATAAACATATCTAATATGTAATATGATTACAATGTCTTGAAAAATACATAATCAATTGATGGACATGTATGTTATGTAATATGTAATCGTTGCATGGACATCTATGTAGGAATAGTAATCAAATATGGACATGTGTGCCCTAAAAAATATCTAAAGGAGAGATTAACATTTGTATCTAGATATAAATGGAGTCATCATGCATGCACATTGTGTCTTCATTCTAAAATATTATAAGATAATCTTAAGAAGTCATTTATATGGAATATATGCAGACTTAATAATTAGATAATTTTAAAAACAACAATTAGAGAGGCATATATACATGTATTGTAGCGTTGTGGAATACTTACAAGATCGCCCCCACACGCACATTTTACATATTATTGTAAGATAGTATAAAATAATACAAAAAGTCATTTCCATGTATCTGTAAAATATTTCACACCTTGTAAAAAGATCTTACATGAAATATCATACATGTAAAACAGTCTACAAATTATTAATATAGTTAAATATTTAATTAAAGACTGAAATGATAAGGAATGACATGATTAATATTTTAATTTTCCATTTGTTAAAAGTGATCTTACAGGGAAAAAGAAGAAAGTCGAACTTAGGATTCAATATATTTTGTAGATGAGACTTCAATTGTCAAATGATCGTTTTTTATATCACATTTCCAAGTCATATAAATATCCTCGTTTCTACTTGTGGTACGCTATTTATGATCTCGGCTCATGATTTAATTGCCATGTATTTAGCTATTGAGCTTCAAAGTTTATGTTTTTATGCGATCGCATCATCAAAAAGAATATATAAATCTAAAAGATGTACAATTAGACATCTTTCTCTATTCAATAGAAGCTCCAGGAAGTTATTACAGTACCCCCAAAAAAATCACGATAGTCCGATATGAATCACAACTAGATATGATATTAGGGGTCATGTCAGATCAACGCTATATATACTTAGAACTCCTTCCCGCATCGGATCCTTAGTGGGATCCGGTATCAAAAGTCAGATGTCAAGATCGATTGAGCAACATGTTTATTTTATCAGTGTGAGCATCTTCGACCTTATGGAGTTTCAATTAAGAAAGAGAACTCTCTCTCTCTAAGATCCCATTTTTTCTCACTAATTCCCCACTTCCTTATTACAATGCTCCTTTGCAAACTAAGATGAAGTGTTGGGCCTTATTTAGATAGTCCATTGGTTTTGTTGGATCTTCTTCAAACATTTTTCATGTGCAATGATTTTTTATTTCAAATGTGATATAGATGTGTGGACACGTTAAATGGCAATTATGATGGAGCAACATAAGCTCAATAAAGGAGAGCATGGGATCTTTGATGCATTCACATTATTTTGCCACTTGAAGTCAAAAGTTTGAGTGTGGACTTTCACATCTAAAAGAATGAACTGTTCGAGATCGTTCTATTGCACTTTAGGTGACTGTTGATATATTTATAAGGATAAAAGTGAACTTGGTTGTATTCATTTTATTTGTATTCGTATTTGTCTTCTAATGGGATACATATGCACTTATGTATCGGGAAATTAATATGAGTTCGATTAGCACACACTACAAGAATTGGACATGAGATAATGAGTAATTTGAATGTTCGTTGATATATCTTCCGATGTTAAAAAATATAATTGCGAATATTTTTGGTTGTCAAATCATTTTTTGTACTTATCATTAACAACGAATGTCATATTCGTTGTTAAAGGTTCATATAACAACGATTCTTCCATTGACTTATTCGTCAAAATTCATATTAATCATTGCTAAATTTAAGAATGAGCAGAAGAACAAATCAGCTAATAGTTGTTATATTATTCGTTGCAAGGAATATGGTAATGAATATGATCATTTGTTGCGAATTTAAAGAAGCACACAATGAATAACATCTGTTGTTATATATTTAACTATGGAAGATATGTTAAAGAATATTAGATTATTCATTGCATTAGACCAATTTTCTTGTAGTGACAAATACATATGTTAAATATAAATAGTGCCAATGTTGAATTTTCATCCATTTGTGTCTATTTATCCATTAGTACGCGAGTTTCTTTGACTCCACCCGATCTTCCTTTTCTAGATTTTCAAACAGTTCAACCTATCCAAAAATAATAATGTCCTACAAATATGATTTCGATCCCTTTGGTGATGTCAAAACTAGAACATGATGGCATCTGAGCTTAGAATGTTATATCTAACAAGCACCAACAACTTTAGGGTATGTTTGGTTGCCAGGTTATCTCGAGTAACCTAGCATACCCCATGCTCTGTCCCCGCATTCCTGGATTGGAATTAGTATATGGACTATACAATTTCTTTGTTATAACATTTTTTAACCACGTTCAAATAAAAAATAACATAAAAAATGTATTATAAATATTAAAAAGTTAGTATAACATATAATCAATGTCACATTAATCATTCCAACCATCTCCAACCCTCTCAACCATTCAAACAACTACTATTCACAGGAGGATACCCCAACCCAATCCAGTTCAGTTACCAAACAAACGCTAAGAGGAGAATAGTTGTAGTTTTGCCCCTTAACCCTTACCGACTTTTCTAGCCTAAGCAAGTTTGATTCAATATAACTTTGAGCAAAGCATTGACGAGGGAAAAGAAAAGAAGGCTTCAGAGGAAAAATCGTAAGCCTCTTTCGACATCCTGAACCCCCAATTGAAATATACATGGAGCTAGATAAGCAAACGTCGGAGCGTAAAGCCGAAGCAATTAGATTACTCGGGTCGTGGTGTAATTCATAAGTATTTTAGTGCAATGACAAAGATTATAAAGATCATGATGATGTAATTGAACAAGAATTTAGGAATCATGGTGTAAGAGGATTAAACCCTTAGAATCTTATAACTAGGATGAGTTTTACCAAAAAGGTGAAGCAGCAAAGGCAATGACATAAGTCTGACCAAATCATCAATATCCTTGCAAAGGTTAGTAGGGCAAAACATCTAACATGCCCTCCACCACCAACCTCACCTGTGACAGCCTGACATCTCTCCCTTTCAGGGGGCACACAAAAAGCCATGCTGCCACTGTTCATATACCATTATTGTTTATTTCTAAAGAAGCTGTTTAATTAATAATACCCATATATTTACATGGGGGAAATGGAGTTGTCCCCACCTTATTTTTCGCAAATTTTTTTTATTTTTTGGAAAAATATCATCATGTATATTCACCCCTATATCCCTCCTATATGCCATTCGAATTTCGTCAGAAACAGAGACTCCTACGGTCTCTATCCAGACGTCATTTTTTAACGGTCGCAGGATTTTTTAAATCGACCATGTCTGGATGGAGGCCGTAGGAGTCTCTGTTTCTGATGAAATTCGAATGGCATATAGGAGGGATATAGAGGTGAATATACATGACGATATTTTTCAAAAAAATAAAAAAATTTGCCAAAAAATGGGGCGGGGCAGTCATGTTGTTATATATATATGGGTTGATGGGGCTGCCCCATGCCCCATTTTTGGGCAAATTTTTTTACATTTTAAGAAAAATATCGCCATGTATATTCACCTCTATATCCCTCCTATATGCCATTCGAATTTCGTCAGAAACAGAGACTCATACGGCCTCCATCCAGACATGGTTGATTTAAAAAATCCTGCGACCGTTAAAAAATGACGTCTGGATGGAGACCGTAGGAGTCTCTGTTTCTGACGAAATTCGAATAACATATAGGAGGGATATAGGGATGAATATACATGTTGATATTTTTCCAAAAAAAATAAAAAAATTGAGAAAAATGGGGTGGGGGCAGCCATGTTGGTTGCTCCTAGGCAGCCCCATTTTCCCCATATATATAGGGGAAAATGGGGCTGCCCCGCCCCATTTTTCGCAATTTTTTTTATTTTTTGGAAAAATATCACCATGTATATTCATCCCTATATCCCTCATATATGTCATTCGAATTTCGTCAGAAATAGAGACTCCTACGGCCTCCATCTAGACGTCATTTTTTTTAATGATCGCAAGATTTTTTAAATCGGCCATGTCCGGATGGAGGCCGTAGGAATCCCTGTTTCTGACGAAATTCGAGTGGCATATAGGAGGGATATAGGGGTGAATATACATAACGATATTTTTCAAAAAAATAAAAAAAATTGCCCAAAAATGCGGCGGGGCAGCCCCATCAAATATATGTATGTATATTCAGTATAATACAAAAGGGTGTCAAATGGAATCAACAGGACACCGTGGACAGATAGACAGACAGATGGAAAGCAAAGCAAATGTATTGATGGCTGTCAAAGTAGAGAGACCTTCCCTTCCTTCCTCATTAAGCTTTTGCCTTTTTTTAAAAAAAATTATGGACTACCATCATCAGTTAGTGTTAATCACCCACTTGTGATTAGAGCTTTATGTCTGAATTAATTAATTAATTAGTGTATTAGTTATTCAAATCTTGCATCTGAGCACCATAACTTTGAAATACTTCTTAACTTAATGACAGTGAAGATAAGCACTGTTGCTTTCAACTTAGCTGAATAAATAAGCTAAGCATTGTTAATTGTTTCATGATATTATCTTAGATTAAGATATTTATGTATTAAACTAACTCAAACTTATATTCTACAAACTTTTATAACGTGTGGGACCGAAGAGCTCAACATGAAATGAGCAAAACCACTTGCCATCGCAAACTAACTAGAAAAAAATGCATGGCATGCTTTTAATAAAAGTTAACCTTGTCAAATTCAACGAACGATCGATTAGATATCACTAAATTAGGTGTCTAATGAAAATGACACCGCTCACAACACATCCTATCTATCTATCTATCAAACAGCTTTCAATTTTATGACCATCTCTAGTTTTTTTGTTTATTTATTGGATTTTTACGCATGTGCTTTTCCAAGTTTTCCAAAAATATTTATACATGTAACTTTTTTACAATAATACATGTGCCTTCTTATTCTTATAAAATTCCCATATTATCTTTATATTACTTTAACACACGACTCACTTAAATGGTCCGTCGGTAGTGCAGTGTGCCTAGCATCTAAAAGACCATGCCACTACAACAAAATTGTGCTATAGTAGTGCTTTTTTTTTTCAAAATCTGTCACTAAATTAGTTGTTGTTAAATATATAGCGTCGATATTATTCATTGCGAAATGAATTTTCGTACTTAAAATTAGCGACAAATAATATATATGTCGCTATATCATTAGCAACAATCCATATAACAACGTTTATCTGTTGCTATTTTTCAAAATATCAGCTAATCGTCGCTATTTTTTTAGTTCAAAATTTAGCGACCATTATTTATAAGTTCGAAAAATAACAACGGATAAGCATCGTTATGTGGACCATTGCTAATGATATAACGACATATATGATATTCGTCGCTAATTTCAAGTACGAAAAACCATTTCACAACAAATAATATCGTCATTATATATTTAGCAACGACTAATTTAGTGACAGATTTTAAAAAAAAGCGCCACTATAGCTCAATTTGTTGTAGTGGGGGTTCAAATTCCTCCTTGTGGGGGTTGTGTTAGGTAGTCGACAATCGAAGTAAAAAATAGTCGAATCTTTCGACATATATTAGAGTAAGAATCCATGTAACCGACCCTACTTATAGTGAGAGAATGATTCACCATTTTTTACTGTAACATAAGCACAAGTGTAATAATTAACGAAAATGCATTGCTGTGAATTTTGTAAGATCACATGGGCACAAGTGAAAATTGCAACAATTTAAGGGTGCAGGTATCACGAGAAAATCAAAAATTATTTATTTATATAAAATGTAATTAATTTAGAAGGTTTTACCCACAATCATTTAAAATGATTTAAAATATATATTTTTGGAATTCTTTCTGTTTAGATCATGTTTATATATACATGCATACATAAATACATCCATATACATATATGTTTGTACATACACACACGCACGCACGTATGCATGCATGCACACACATATATGGTTGGTGTTAATGATTTTTCTTCGTTTCCTTTGCATTGACCATACATGAAAATAGAAAACTTGTTCATAAATGTATATGAATATGAAGGTACTTTAATTAGTAGTTTGGAACATATGAAGGAGCATCTATGTGGGAATGGAATCAAGAGAGCAAAGTCTAATGTCCACACACAAACATTCGATAGTCACATGTATCATCATTGTGATTAATTAATCCCATGTTGGCTTTTATAAAGCTGACGTTGAAATCTCAGATGTGAGATCTCCTTCGTCCTTTTTTTATTTATTTTTATTTATTTATTTATTAAAGATGGATGTTGAAATACCCGATGTGATTTTGGACCGCTACTTTTCTATCAAATGGAGTGAGATGCTTTTGGCTTGATGTGGATATTCCCAAAAATAGGAGGATATCCTTTGTTTTGAAAGATGTATATGTAACTTAGGAGAGGATGACTTACTAATTTGGTATCAACTTTGCTTGCAACAAAGATCTAGCTTATGGATTTTGATTGTCCAAGAACAAATGATTCTCTCATCATCTTTCTACCAAAATATGCATGCCTCTACTTTTCATATGGAACACAAGTTCCTTTCTTTCTATTTTCTTTCTCTTTATACACATATACATACATACATACATATACATACATACATACGTAGGAGAAACTTCAGATAAATTGAGTATTTCCTGAGTTTAGAAAAGTCAAGTCAATTTAGATATTTTCTTATTTATTTTACATTTTTTATGTCATAGATTTAATAACTAATGTTAACATAACATGTATATCAAGATAGAATTATAAAAATACCATTACATTGGACGAAAATGTTAGTTACATATGGATGCTTTATTTTACAAAATAAGTTGATCATCAATTTTTTATAATGTGCTGTTTATATTTTACAAATTGGTTACACAATTTACTAAATGATGGTAATACATCCGTTCCACCAGACTCATCCAACAATGATGGGATGAGCATCTCGTTGTTGGGGAAATGAATAGAGGAGACTAGACCAATGCGAAAGCATGCCACAAACCTAAGGGTGTGTTTGGTTCGTGGGTTATCCAGGGGTGGAAAACCCGGTTTTGTGTTTGTGTGTTTGGTTGGTGGGTTAAGGGTTGGAAGGGTTTGTGTGATGTGATTGTATTGGAATTTGAAAAAGTTGGTAGTTATTAAGGTATGATTGTATTGAAATTTGAAAAAGTGGGTGGTTGTTGTGATGTGATTGTATTGAAGTTTGAAATAGTAAGTAGAAGTTAAGTGTTTTATGATTTTTAGATGATATGATGGTATAATATATTTTTTTTGGTTGGAAAGAGAGTGGGCCCCACTAGTGGGTTGGGAATATGGGTTTTGGGGGGTAACCCCCCAACCAAACGCACCCTAAGAGAATAATAGAGACGAGTGCTGCAAGTATAACTTGAGTAAGCAAATCAAGTCACAAAGATCAGCCACGATGTCTACATGGAGATTTAACGTGGAAAATCTCAAAGCAATGAGGTAAAAAGTCATAGAGCCAACACAACCAAAACCATTTCAGAATAATAAGTGAGGAAGTTGTTCTCCACAAGGGGTTACACGAGACAAACCATTCCAGTTGGTATATCAATTAAATAATCACCTCCAAACAAGATAAAAGGTGGAGATGTAGAAATTTCACCCAACAATGGAGGGACTGCCTCAGCAGCTCCCCTCTGCAAGAGGCCTCCCCGCTGCACTTTGTAGCGTTTACTACGCTCGAGCAAAAGCTTCGTTAGCCGAGAACCAAGGGAGCAAGAGGTACACACCAAAGAACTACTTTGCAGCTAGCACACACATGAACGAAACGTGTGGAGAGTAGGGCATACGAAAATGGTTGCCCTCACTTTTTCTCTATTGTGTTCTGTTTAGTATGTTGCCTGCCGAGTAGAATAAGATGGGACAATTTTCTCAATGTCCAACTAGGTGTCACCCACGCCTGTTGCTATCAATTTCCTATAAGGGCTGAAAAGCAGTGGGACGCTGATGAATCTCCATTTTATCACCTTTATTCTTTCATTTTGAACTCAAATCCCTAGTCAAATGCATGCAAATCGCATTAATTTGTACAAAATAACATTCATTATTTAACCTAGAAATACTGTATAAATACATGTAGTTAATTCCAAAATAAAGAATAAAGAAAAGGAAAGAAAAGAAAGGAAAGGAAAATGAGATATCAAAGATACTGAATGACCCTAGATCCCGAGATCAAGTCAATATTGACTTAATCAATCATGAATAAAGTAGGGGGAGATAGGGTACATTAACTGCACAGAAACCACAATAAACCCTAATTTAATTCATCAATAAATTTTCATTATTTTATTTTTCTTCATATACACCTCAAATAAAGAAATATTCTACATGAAATTTGTACATATTAATGTATAAAATACAAAATTAATTGCACAGAAAAATAATACATAGTTTGACTGGGACATACAAATGAAAAAAGCCCCAAACTGAACTTCATAGATTAATACCTTCTCCATATGAACTCAAAATTCACCAAACTCATCTTTATTATTTAAAAAATAAATTATCTATCTAATAAATATTGTTTCATTAAAAATGGAGTTTAAGATGCAAAAGTCAGCTTTCTGATCCCCACTATATTGTATACATATCTATAAAATTCAAATAATTTATTTGTATATTTAATATTTTCTTTTATTTTTAAATACTTGTTTATACTATATAAAATATAAATAAAATAAATAAAATAAATAAATCATTAAAAATACTCTTAAATAAATAATAGATACTTAAATACAGATAAAATATACATATATTACACATACATATAATTATTTAAGCATTCAAACAAAACTATAAAAAATTATAATAAAAAATGTGAAAAAATATGTATTTAAATATAGTATAAGTATATAAAATATATACATATGATAATGAAATTATAAATATAAAATAAAAAATAGGTCAAATAAAGGTATTTATATGTATATACTTGTAAAAATTAACACCTAATAAATAAGCTTGTAAAAATAAATAAAAATCATATAAAATAGTACATAAAACAACTAACAAGTTTCATGTTTTGATTTCTTTATAAATGAATCAATTTATATTTTATTTTCATTTTCTTCTCATGTTCTCTTATTTTGTCCGCTAGTGGTCCTAGATGGACCAATAGTGAGCCGCCGTGTGTTGACATGTGGTCAACTGCACGTTCCTCCTCCACTCGCCCCTCTGACTTTAATTAGAGTAACTAACCTGCACTCTTCTTTGAAGTTTTGGAGATGATCCTTTGCTCAAGGAAGCTTCCTTCCTTCAGCAAGTTTTTGCCGCATACACCCCTCAATCTCGCCCATGCTTCTGATCATCCAAATTTTTGGTGAATCTTGCAAAATCATGTGATATTTCCACCAACCACCTCTGTTCTATAAATAAACACAAGCATCCCCTTTTTGAAGTCTTATCCCCCTTCTTCCTACTGTAACCCAATAGGACCTTTTGGGTTAAACCGCTTGGTGAGAACGAGGAGTTCCCCAACCTTATCGGCATGGAGAAGGAAGATGAAGGTGTGATCCGCCTCGTCGGAACTTCTCCAGACAGAGCCATCTTCTCCTTGGCTTTTAGTCAGGTTCAAGATACTAACCTTAGGATTTTTCATCACATTTATCTCCAGCATTCTAGTTTAGATTTTAAGGTTAGCAATTACTCTATAAGGTAACGTAATTTCAAGATCTTCATTTGTTGGAGCTTTAAGCTTCAGTCTTAATTTACTGTGATTTCTGCCTTATTTTGACCCGCTTTCACTTCAATTTCAGTTCTCACCACCTTCTCCATTGAAACCCCCATCCGCCACCCTTGATTCTGCAAGAATCAAGGTCGATGAAGATCACCTTCCACCAATATGGCGAAGCTCATCTGCTACTCCATCTCTATGTGTACACCATCTTCAAAGTGGGTCGAGGATGTTCGCCTCGAACCCGTAAGAATTATTGTTGCAAGTAGCAGGCTATGAAGAGGAGTTTGGATCCGATTCGACGCATATCAAAAGCTATAGGTGGACAAGAACAAAAGAGGCTCTAGGTCCCCATCGATGGGACCTGGACCCATTTGATGCCCCCCTACAGGTGCATTGTACAAGCAGGAAGCTGCTAGGCTTCTCGGAGCTGAAGAAGGAGGTCGGACCACAGAGGAATCATCGATTGAAGCAACCCTAGGACGACCTTCTTGGTTGTTCTTCTGGGCCATGCTAGGGTCGTTGGATCAAGAACACGACCCCGATCTAATCTATATTGTCCATTCGCAGCAAAACGATGTCCAGCCTCTGCCGCCTGATCAACATAAGTGGAGCGACATGACGAAAGGAGCAAAGCTTGATTGCACCTCTTACTGGGTAAATTTCAGAGAACCCCATTGACCTTTTGTATTTAATACCTAGCCCTGTACATATTTTATTAACCGTAATATTTCTTGTAACTTTTGCATGTGGACCCCCAAACTTGAACATATTTACATTTAGGTCCCACCAGGTCACCTCACGTGCCGTATGCGTGAGGGCCTATCCAACCCCCTCCGGGTTTGGATATTTCTATTTAGACTTGTATTATGTATATATAGTGTTAAACTTCTGGAAAAATTATACGTAATGACCTGGCATTTATTTTAATTACATTTATACCCCTACTAAGCGTATATTAAATTATAATTTAATTGGATAGATTAGTATTATGCCCCTAAACTTTGCTTTTAGGTTCAATGAATGCATTTAAAGATTATTTAAATCGCTAATAGGTCCCTGCCCATTCTAGAATTTTATTTTATGTATATTTATCATTAAAAATAACATTTCATCTTTAAAAAATGTAGGAAAATTACCTTAGGTGTCTGCTAGCTATATTTATCATAAATATTTTTTGTAATGCATTTTAAGTTAATTTCCTATTTATTAAAATTAAAAAGTATTTTATTCCCTACTAATTATTAAAATCCTGAAAAATATCAAAACCCTTCTAAAAATTTCAAAAAAAATACATTAATTATATTATTATATATTCTACTTCTAGATCAAAAATCACTGAAAATACAAAAATAAAACAATAAAAATCACAAAAATCTAAAAAACTTAGAAAAATCAGAAAAACTTCATTCAAAATTTAAAAAATGTTTTCTGTTCTATATTTTTCCTTATAATATATAGTACATATTAAAAATAACTTTAGAAATTTTTTAGCACATTATCTACTTTTAAAACTCAAAATAATTCAACCATGTTATTTTACTCACATCTTTGTACATTTTAATATTTTAAATACATAAAAATTAACAAACTTTTCCTAAAAAATACTAAAAATAGAGAAAAATATCAAAAACACAAAAATATTTTATTTAGTAAATCTTGAGTGTATTTATGTGTATTTAAAGATATAAAACCCTATATATACTATATATACTTTATACTACTTATATTAACTACAATATTAGTATTATTATATATAAATATTTATTATATCTTAAAAAAAGAAATATAAAAATTGCAAAATTAAAAAGAAAATAAAAGGCAAACGTTTAAAATATAAAAAATATAAAAAAAATAAAAAAATCTATAAAAAACAAATATAATTAAAAACCATAAAAAAATAGAAAAAGACTAAAAAATATATCAATAATTATTATTATTGATTATTATTATTAATTAGTAATAATTATATATATCCTCCATTGTTCTCAATGGTTCGACCCCCTACTACTTGTCTGCTATACACTTTTCGTAGGGTATAATAAACTTCATCTCACTCTGTTTTCATCGCATATATCATTCGTGGGTTGATGATTTGCTGATTCGCATTGAGTGACGTGCTGAGAGACGAGAGAGGGCCGATATAACGATTGCAGGATCCGACTTGTCGGACACCATCAACTCCTCCAAGACTGTACATTAGGCACATCTGACTCAATCATTCAACACACGCCTACCACTTGCCAACACCAAACTCTCCATGTACATTAGAAATTATAACATGTTGAACGACTACCTTGTTATCTGATACCAATGATCAATAAACATGGAATGGACAAAAAGCCAACACTTGCTATGAACATCGTGGAACATCATGAGCAGCGTGTCCCCTTGCAGCATCGCCTTGTTCGTGGGTTGAATGAAGAGGAAATGGGTGCATCACAACCTTCAAATGTCTCTATATTGAGATTCACTCTGATCTAAGCTATCTCGTCACGACCGATCGATTAGAGAAGCTTCATCAGATCATCAATGGAAGTATTAGAGACCCTCGTGGATGCTTAATAGAAGAAGAAGAAAGCGTGGGCGACATGCAACATAAATCACAAAAGAGGGATCCACATGTCAGCATAATTGGAAAGATAAGACCAAGAGGGGCACTAAAATGGGAGATGTTGGGGCGAGAAAAAGGGGAGGCCAGCTTTAACATATGTATGTATATATATTTATTTAAAAGAGGAAAACAATTACAAAATTATACATAAGGATATGGATATGGTCCGTTCGAATATGATATATCTCAACTGGCATGATTTAGATTATAGAATAAAAGGAATATACATACATACATATGGAAAAATGGGGCTGCCACTACCCATTTTCTGACTTTTTTTGTTTTTTTTCAAAAATATCGCTTTGTATTTTCATCACTATATTCCTTTAGTATGTCATTCCAATTTTGTCAGAAATAGAGACTCCAATGCCCTTCATCTAGAAAAGGTAATTTTAACGGTTTAAGAATTGTTGTAATTGACATGGTCTAGATGGAGGGCATATGAGTCTATGTTTCTGACGAAATTGCAGTGTCATTTTATAGAGATATAATAATGAAAATACATGGCGCTATTTTAGAGAAAAAACAAAAAAAAAGTAAGTGGAAAATGGGGGCGGGAACAACCCCATTTTTCTCCATATATATGGGTAAAATGGGGTTGTCCCTTGGGGGAGCTAACTTGGCCCTCCCCGCTCTTATTTTCCTTATTTTTTATTTTTTTGAAAAAAAATCTTCAATGATTTTTCATCATTATATCCCTAGATTATGTCGTTCAAGTTTCGTGTGAAACAGAGACTCCTACGGCCTTCACCTAGATGGGTTGATTTCAATAATTCTGCGACCGTTAAAAAATGACGGTCAAGATGAAGGCCGTATAAGTCTCTATTTCACACGAAACTTGAATGACATAATACAATATAGTGATGAAAACCTACAAAAGAATTTTAAAAAATTATAAAAATAGGAAAAATGGGACGGGGAGGCAAGTTAGCTCCCCTAGGGGCAACCCCATTTATCCCTATATATATAGGGTTTTACGTCATATTTCGACATTTTTTTTGGAAAATACTACAATGTATTTTTATCACTATATCCATCTAAAATGTTTTCCAATTTCGTTAGAAACAAAGACTCCTATGTCCTTCATCTAGAACAGGTCGATTACAGTAATTCTTAGACCGTTAAAATTACGTTTTTTAGATGAAAGACATACGAGTCTCTGTGTCTGACGAAATCAGACTGACATATTAGAGGTATATAGTGATGAAAATATATTACGGTATTTTTGAAAATAAAAAATAAAAAAATGTCAAAAAATGGGCGAAACACCGAAAAATGGGGTGGATGCCTCCTAAAGCAGCCAACGGGTTGCCTCCGTCCCATTTTCCGGTTATTTTTTTGTTTTTTTAAAGATACCGTCATGTATTTTCATCACCATATCCCTCTAATATGTCATTTCAATTTCGTCAGAAACATAGACTCATATACCCTCCTTTTAGAATAAGTAATTTTAACAGTTATATAATTATTGTAATCCACATGTTCTGGATGGATGACATACAAATTTCTGTTTGTAATGAAATTGGAATGATATATTAAAGGAATATAGTAATGAAAATATACGGTAGTATTTAAAAAACAAAAAATTAATTTAAGGGAAGAGAGAGCAAACCATTTTTCTATATACAAATTTAGATGGAGATATCAGAGATATCCATGCAGTCACACTGAGACCAGTTCCAATATTCAAAGTCAAGTGAAATCGGTATCATTCCCATGTCATGATATCCACATGACGTTATCTTGTTTTCTTGGTTCCAAAGACATCTATATTTCATGTTTTTTATGTCCTTAACTTCTACAATATAAATTATACTGCTCTTATTTTTGTAATATCAGTTGTACTCATGAATTTTTACAAAATTCACAGTTCTGCTCTTTTGTTAAGATAACTTAAGAAGGATACAAGTGATAAAAATCAAATATTTTATTATCCATAATCCAATGAGTCCAAGATACTCTATATTTTATTATACATAATCCAATGAGTCTAAGATAACTTAAGAAGGTTGTCAATTCAAAATCCTTTATTTTAAATAACAGAACGAGATAATTTAGTACGAAAAAGGATTTGGGTCGAATCTATGAAGAGATTGTCGTTTCGACACAAGATACTTTGAAGGTATTAACGCATAGTACTTGATACAACACAAGCTACGATCACATCGCACTTATGCCGAGTTTTTACAATAACACTTATACCCTAATATTTTTTGCAATTACATTTTTACTCTTATATTCTTGCAAAATTTACAATAACGCCGTTCCGTTAAAGAGGCACAAGTAGGGATGAGCATTGGGCTAGGCCGGCCCGGCCCCGCCCGAAGCCCAGCCCAAAAAGCCCGGTCCGGCCCAGGCCCAAATGAATATTGGGCCAAGCTTGGACCTAATATTTAGGCCCAAATTCTTTTTGGGCCGGGCTCGGGCTTGGCTCAGTTCAGCCCGACCCGGCCCAAGGGCCCGACCCGAAGAAGGCCCGAACCCTTTCCCACATCCTACATGTATGAAAACTCCCACCTATTTCATGTGCACTCTCTTCTTGTATCCCGTCTGCATAAAATGTTTGTAAATCAAGAAAGTCAGGTATGTGACATGAGTTGATGATCATTGTATTTCAATTAAGAATTAATTTTCCTTAATTAGTATTTGGTTTAGATTCTGTTAGTTATTCTTGAATTTGTTAGTATTTTTTTTTCAATCAGACTGTTATTGTACCTTTACTCAATATGAACCTTATGCTCATTTTTTAACATGTCGAGTATGGTGCACATGTTGTTGTTAACTGGGTAAGTTTGTTTCACTCTTTCAATTTCTATACATGAGAGACATTCATGGTATCTAGCATTGAGTGCACGTGTGTAAAATGAGAAATCTTCGGATTTGGTAGAGTTGAATTGTAGTTGTTTCACAAGTATTATGGTACATGTTTTAAACAATTTTGACTTGTGTAACTTGAGTTGAGATTAACTTGAAACAAAAGACTCAAAGTTAATAATATCTAATTGGTGGAGATGGGCCGGCCCGGCCCAAGCCCGACCCAAAGGAATTGGGTCGGGCCTGGGCTTGGGCCGAACAAAAAAAATTTGCAGGCCTAAGCCCGGCCCAAGGCCCGAATTTTTTAAACGGGCTTGGGCCTGGGCCCTTCAAAGCCCGGCCAGCCCGGCACATGCTCAACCCTAGGCACAAATGTATAGAAAATCTTAACGCATCAAATTATAAATAAAAATGAAGAATCCATGTCATTGGAAATGTCATGGAGTGAGAATTCTGCATATTCTAAAAATGTGTAACGCATATAAAGCATTCTTTTGTATAAAATTTCCCGGACCTGACCAACATCATGTCTTCGTCTTGTGAGATGTAAATTAAACGTCACTTAGCTGCATTTTACTTAGAATAACTATCATTGTTTTGACATTATGGTTGCAAGCAATACAACAAGAGTGAGAATCTATCCATTTTGTATTCCCATAAGATTTTTTTTTGTTTTAGACCCGATAAAGTCGGATCTCTTAGCGATAGAGTGATTGCGCAAAGTTGTCTCGTAATATCGGAGTAGATTATAAAAAGTGGAGACTACTACTTGATAACTTTGGATGTTGCATATGGTGACGTTGGATGATGATGGTTGAGTCAAAAACCAGCTGTCGAGAGTCGTGATGATCATGGAAGCAGATGATCGGATGGTTGTTGGCAGCGGTGATGATAGCACATTTGCGGGTGATGGGTAACAATGACACTAGCATGCATTTCGTGGTATGTAGAATGAATCATTGACCGGTCGATACATCCGAGTAGACGACGCATAAGGAGTAGCATGGGAAGGACAAAGATGTTTGGTTTAACTTGGGACGGGGAAAATATGGGGTCGATATTGGCTGGTGTAACCACCACATGTCTTGATATTAAGGTCTTGTTCGGTTAGAATAACACAGCAGAAAGAAGGTACAAAAAAGGCGAAGATGAAGAAGGGAAATTGGATTAGCCAAAGAGGGCGCGAAAGCGAGCTTATAGCGAAGAAGTTGGACCCACAAAGACCTAGACCTATCAGCACCTAGTGAAGTTGATTTATATAGTTTCGTTCTACTATTTCTTTCTTGACCCTCATGTCTGATCATCTTTTCCCGGAGTTCTAATTGCCAGCTCACTAAGACAAGATAGACTCTGCTAGCCGATCTCAATCATATATATTGGCGGTGGTCTTTGTGATTGATTGACCAGTTACACGGCCCCTCTTTGAAGTAAGGATGTAGAGGACTATGCGGAAAGAAGAGCCATGAACGTCATCCTCTTTGACATCAACCCGCAAACTCAAGCTCATTTTTCTTTGGTGCAATTCATTTGCATGATAAAAGAAATGTTTTACAAAATACTTCTTTTCTTTCATTTAAAAACTATTATAAATATCAATTCACTCAAAGATTTGATTATTGGAGTTATCATGTCATTAGTCTAGGGTTTACCTTTTTAACCATAGGCATACTTTCAAGCGCAGTATGGGCTAATGAAGCATGGGGATCTTATTGGGAATTGGGATCCTAAAGAAACATAGGCACTAAAGTTGATCCCTAAAAGTTATAATCGAGAACCCTCTTAAATGGTATGGCTCCTACTCCAATGACCAGGGTTCCAATCCCACGACCCCAGTGACCCTTCAGATGCATGCATCTCGAACCTACAAGCGAAATCATATATTTTCAAGTATTTGGCCGGTAACAAAAGCATGTACTCTCAAGTAAAATTGTAGTAAATGGTTTTCTTTATTGGCGGTAAATCCACGATGAAATTTTTTATTTAAAGAAAAATAGCAACCACCTTTGCTGCAAATTATTTATTTAAAGAAAAAGGCCGGTCGCTGCCTTTGCATCCACTATGAATGTTGCACCCCTTGGATCAGTGATACTTCTTTGAAATCAAATGTACAATTAGTTGTTCTATACCCAGAAGATGAAGATCATCAAATCCCAACTGTTAGTTAATGCTTGTTTATTTCCATTTCAGTTTTAGTTTTGTCAGAGGTTTGTGTCAAGTCAGTTGATATAGTGATGATATGTGTATCAAATTTATATGTTTAGTTTTCAGAATTTTCAAGTGTTCTTTATGTTCTAGGATGATGTGAAATAGGTATCTTGAAATACTAAATTCCCTTGGAGTTGAATCTTGTTTAAACTCAGTACTGCCTCCAGTCGAAAAGTTTCAACACTCGCATCCTTTCTCCATCCACGAACGGAGAGGAAGCAGGGCGCGCGAGCTGGGTAATTTCTTTGGCAGGTCGAGGGAACATAACGGAACAACGGCTGGTATATCAAATCGAATAAGGTCAAAATCGACATATTAGGCAAAAAATTAAAGACATTGAGGCTATTTAAAATATGCAATGGAATGGGTTAAAGACTGGAACATTATCTGAAGAAACTAATGCTCTGATCTTGTAACAAGTTGGAATAAATTACCGGTTCAAGTAAGTTTCGCAAGAGTATATGAATCAACGGCTAAGTTCATCCTAAGAGACAGATTAGGCAAAGTTTCTTACCAGAAAATATTGTGTTCCTTTTGTATCAAAGTAGTAATTCTGCCATTTTGGAGAAACAAAAATGCCCGGAACCAGTAACCTCTTAATAATTCATGTTGCCTCGCATGTGTAAACAGCAACGTTTTTGTCCCTCCCAATGTCAAAAATGGAATAAGAATTTGAATATAGTCCATGTCAATGCTCTGCGGTTGCACTGGAGAAACTGCAACTTCTCAAGACCATAAATCACACTCTGTGAGTACCACCTAAATTTGGAGCTTGTATGATAAATTATCCACCAAATCCGTTGCCGAACTCGATATATCCGGATGTTTGCTTGTTCACGATTAACCGATATCGATTAACTGGCTGCCATCTTCAACTGGCATGTTATAACTCGTCGTGGGACTCAGCCTCTTCAGTTTCAACTGGCTGCTCATTAGATTGAGACCCGTCACCGTTTGATGTGGAGTCGGGGGATTCCGAGCCATCTTGTTCCGTCTTCGGGCTATCCTTTGGTGGTTTCTCAATTTTTGGTTTCGGCTTGGGTATCCGATTGATGCTGGCAACCTGTTTCAGAAGTTAAAAGTAAAACCGTCAGCCAGTGTTATCATATGATGTGAAGAGGCTTGTATTTCATGTATTCACAAGTTGCATGGAAATCTAAGTTACCTTATCTTGGAGGTCTAGAACCTTGTCTTGCACTTCTTGAGAAGTGAATGCGGGTGTGCTGAAATGAGATGTCCTGGAAAGAAACGCATTAGTATGTCTAATTTTTTCGATGTAAGAACACGGGGTAAAAAGGCCAAGTTGTCCAAGGAGTCCAGATTAGCTGTTTTACATGGCATTTTCATCACGGTGTTAGTGCTTATCTTTTTTATTTCTTCGAATTTGATCGTTCTTTTCATAAGGAGCAAAGAGCTCTTAGTAAAAAAAACAATAATATTCCAGGCCACGTCTCTGTTTAGCTATATACTGTACGTCACACTAATTCAGAAAGCTAGTTTCAGCTACACTTCCAGTTTAGTTGTGCGTTTGTCTATATGTTTGAGGTAGCCAGAAGTCAGGGATAGACAAACATTGAGTATAGAGAAAAACACACCCGACGGCACATGTTTTTGGAAGGGAACTCTAATAAGATGCAGGATGACAGTGACATATGACGAGGTGAGTGCTGGATGCCGGCGGATGGGTCTGAGGACAAGAATAAAAGGTGAGAAGAATAACTTGGAGAAAGGAGAAATAGTGTCCAAGAAATCTGAGAGCTGAGTAGGAGAGTAGTGACTAGGTAGGAAAGGGATTTTTACATCCATACCCAGCATACTTTCGTAATTGTGCATGCAACCCTCCATGATTCCAAATCACACGTATAATCCTGGATAGTGAATCCCTTTTACAGGTAGGACCCCTCTCCGTTAGTTTACAACACTAATCTATCCTGACTTTGAGCTTTTTTAATAATATAAATGAGGCATTGATACTAATTCTTCTTCAGATTATTTATATCTTCACGGTTAGGGTCTATACAAGACTAGGGAAAAGTGGTTATCTTCATAGAAGATCGATGGTTGAAAACTAAACCAAGCACATACTCTCATAACTGACAAGGGATAACTTACCATATGAATGAATCCCTCACTGGCTAAAGATCAAGTTTTCTTTTAAGCTAAGAGGACGGACTATAAGATAGGGCCCCACCCTTATCATGGAGGGCTGCCCTTCTTGCTAAATGTCGAATCCCTTTACTTAATCAAACCAACCTAAATCTAAGGGTTGGTATTTTTTTATCACCCCCTCCCCCTGTCCTCCATCCCTCTTTGGGCGACTGCTGCAAAAATGGGAATTACAGGTCGTAGGCACATTGGATATCTCATATGACAAAGAAGGCTCTCAAATAAGATGATCCTGCCTAAGACCAACTGTAAGTTCGAGGATTGCCTGGTTAAGATATGGATCACCAATTCCATGACCATAAAGTTGCAACAATTGCTTATGGATGGGATGCATGATCCTTAACAAGGAGAGATAATTGTGGCTATATTCTCAAGTTCAAATAGGACATGCATTATTATGCTCAAGAAGATAGGGAGTCAACAAATAACCAGAAGAATAATTAGAATCGAGCATGGAAGATTTAAAACTTTTACATTTCTAGAAGCCTCAATCCTAGTTAGAAGCCAGATTCTTAACTTTGACAAGCTTCCTTCTAGTGATCAAATCCACTACTGGATTAAAAAGAGAATAGGTAAGAAGGGTCGAGCCTATTGAATCTCAGGTTGACTCAAGGGATATGATGCATTCCCGAACAATGGCAATGATAAAAGTAGCAAGACTTCCTAATGGGAATCAGAAAAGAAGTGTACTCATCGCAGTAAGCTTGGGCATTTTGTTGCCGCGGACTCCACCCTACAGAATAAAACCACCAAGGCAATTAGGCAAAGCCATGGTTGACGGTCAATGGCCATCTACCTTTAATATGACGCTTCAGATAAAACTTGGGCTAAAGGAACTTTGACATCATGTCATAGATTTTCAAGATGTTCTTTCAAAGGTCATGACGAGGATAGATGTACCTTTCATCACAGTTCCCATAATGATGAGATGATTCTGGACAACAGAATCATTGATGGCATGGCAATGTAGTTCCTTTTTTTCCTTTCTAATAGTGTCTTCTCTCCAAGGGTTCTTTGGAATGAAAATGAGCTTGTTTTCTCCCCACCTGGTATACGAGTGGCAATCCTAGATTGGTGTTCTGGTGCCCACCAGATTATCTAGCGGAGCCTCTCCTAGCCATCACTCCTTTATCACCTCCTACATGCACCATTGTGCACTTTTTAAGGTGGCAAGTCAGTAGATTGCATATCATTGCATCTGCTAAAAATCCATCGTTGGGGGATCAATCGCTCCAAGAGGTACTACCCCCTACGATCAACACAAGGGGCTTCACTCATTGGCAGTAGAAATCCCTGGCCAAGAGAGGCGGAGGGGATGGGGGCTAAACATCGTTGATCTAATTTGTCTCCCTCAAGTCTTAATTCGAGCATAGACCATCAATAGAAAATTCAAGCCTAAATACTACCATCGGTATCACCTTACCTTGCTCTAAGGAGATCCATCGCTTGGAGCGATTGATGAGATATACAAGCCTCCATACAATCTACAACATTGCCTCTCCTTATTCGAATAGGGTCCATTACTAGGGTTTCTTACTTTCTTATCATCTCGTGCTTTAGGGCTTCGCCAAATCTGGATATTAGGATGTTTTTTTCCTTTCAAAAAAAAAAAAGGATATTAGGATGTTGGACCTTAAAGCTCTATCATGCCTTGGGTGACCTTTTATTGAACTTTTATCTCAAGAACGCAATCATGTAAAACTTTTGTCATGATTTTTTGAAAGCAAATATCATACTCAAATTCAATAGCTTCATTTGAAAATAATTTTGCAGCATCTAAACTTTTGCATCTGAAACTCTACTAAGAACATCCAAAATGCAACAACGCGTCTAAAACTAAGCATCTCATCTCGGAATCTTCTTCAACGTGCAATTTCCAGCATGGATTCTCTTATCTGATACACGAAGAAGATTACCACCACTTAGGAGGCCTGCTCCATAAGCTAAACACAATGTACCAAGCTTAAGCCAAGCTCTTCAGCTATGTATTCAAGAAGTTTGAGATCAAAGATTTGGGAAATCTTGGATACTTCCTTGAGAATGGGATTGATAAATTTAAAGAGGGATCTAAGCACCTCTCAGAGAAAAATGACATTAGTCTGTTAAAGAACACATGAAAATTAGGGTGTCGTCCAGCTAAAGTTCCCATTAAGGCCTATTATAGACTGAGCCTTAAGGATGGAAACTCTTGATGAATCTCTTCACTGGCCACTACCAAAAACTTGTCGAGAAGCTTCTTTATCTCAACTTCACTAGATCAAATATCACATATAGTGAATGTCATGGGTCACTTTAAGCATGCTCCTATTGATGCTATCTAAAAGGTTACTTTGTTGCTTGAAGAAAGATCCACGGAAAAAGTTGTCCGCCAGATGCGAACCCTACACATGCAAATGGAACTCTAGAGTCTAGATCGATTAATGGCCGTCGATACGTTTCGAGTTACCTTGTATACTTGAATGAAAATCTTATCATACAGAGAAACAGGAATCAAACAATGTGTACCGCATCTAGTGCCAAGGCTAAGTACCATGCTATGGATAGTAGTTTGCTATGATGCTGTGGGTTTTGATCATGCTCCAAGACATGAGAATTCAGATTAACTTGTCTATGAAAATGTATTGCCAAAATGCCAACAAAGAGACCATCATTCTTGTCAGCAACGCTCTACAACATGGCCAGACAAAGCATGTTGAAATCAATAGGCATATTTGAAAATTAATGGACAACTGTCTTCAATTCATCAAATCAGCAGATCAACTGGCACAAATTTTTGTCAAGACATCATCACCTGCAACATGAGATGAATGTGGCAAGTTGAGCTTGATGGACATCTATGTCCGACATAAGGAAAGTGTCAAATATTGAATCAAGGTTAACAAATCTTGAGAGGAGATGTGGTCGTTCTTGAGACCGGTCATGGGTGACGGCAATGGCTTCAGATTCTGAATAGATGACTGGAGCAAAAATGTGGTGCTTGGGGATAGATTCTCACGTCTGATGGCTTTAGTTAATGACCCGAGATGTTTAGTGGCGGACTCGTGGGATGGTCATCTTTTTTCCCCGCTTCCGATCAGACCTCTCTGATCAAAGGATGGAAGAGTTTCTGGCATTGCTTACGGAGTTGGACGGGGTGGAGGAGCCTACTGAGGACAGAGACAGGTAGAGTTCGTGTGACGGGAATTTTTCAGTTAGCAAGGCATATAAGATGCTAAAGGGTCATGTGGTTTTTGACCTCAGAGGATGCAGTACCGATTGCAGAAGGCTTTGGAATTGGAAGATTCCCATGAGAATCAAGGTTTTTCTGTGGTTGATCAGAAGAGGGAGGCTTCCCATGGGCGACAAACTAGCGTGAATCATCTCGACTGTAGACCCTTTATGCTCTCGGTACAGGGTAGAGGCGGAGGAAGCTGATCACTTTTTTTCATCTATGAGAGCTCGGCGAAGGCGTGGGATCTTATGGGAAACCGAAATAGCTATCATGCAAATGCTTTGGGTTTTTGGGACTCGATTAGTCAGAACTGGCGAGGCACACAGAGAGAAAGATCGCAATGTGTTACCCTGATTTGGGCCATTTGGCTGGCTAGAAACAATGTGGTCTTCCGCCAGGATAGGTTTTATGATGAAAATGTAGTGGCGCATGCCACGACCTTGACTGAATTGTGGTCTGTATAGTCTTTTTATTTGATGAACTACCTATCTACAGGCGTGTAACTTTGGTTCGATGATTAATGGAGAAGTTTTTGGGCACACCTATAAGGTGCAGGCCCTTTTTTTCTTTCAAAAAAATCTTCAGAGTAGTAACATTTAACCCCCCATCCCTATGTGTGTATCACTGACGTCAAAAGTGCTCTAAGCGCTTGCCTATGCCCTTAGGCAAGGCTTGGGTGTTGCATAGGCAAGCGCCTGGCCAAAAGCACAAGGCACCAAGTGAGCACCCGACAAGAATTGGGTTTAGTCGAGTCCCAAAATAATGATATTAAATTAGGGGGAAAACACAAAGATTTGCATCAATGCTCATCTCTTGCCTCTGCTTTCTCCTTTCTGATTGCCCAGATGGCATCAACCAAATGACACAGACGAATGGGGTTAGAATTTACCATCAATCTCCATTCAAGGAAAATAACCACCCCACCCCAAATTGCAAATCCTCGAAAGGAAAATCAGACCTCTTGGTTTAAAAACCAATTAAGTGAGAGTGACAAGATAGGTTGAATTGATAATTAGTTTTTAAGCCAGAGGGTCGAATTTTCTTTCGAGGATTTGCAATTTGCGATGAGGGAGGTCATTTTTCTTGAATGGATATTGAGGGTATATTCTAATCTCATTCCTCTGTGTCAGTTGATTGATGCCATCCAAGGTTGCAA
Organism: Ottelia alismoides; assembly: GCA_037367405.1. Taxonomy (NCBI): domain Eukaryota; kingdom Viridiplantae; phylum Streptophyta; class Magnoliopsida; order Alismatales; family Hydrocharitaceae; genus Ottelia; species Ottelia alismoides. Next base: position 549,084 of record JAZKJV010006322.1, on the reverse strand, counting down.
AAGTCAGTAGTCAGTACTCGATCAGCCAGGTCACTGACTACGGATTAATCGGCAGTCGAGCAACTAATAGGATTTAGTCGAACTTTAATCGGCTTTAAATTTTATGATTATTTTAAATATATAACTGATTTTTATACATATATTATACATAGATTTTGTACATTTTTTATACTATTATAATAAAATAAAAGGAGTAATTGAATTTAAATAAAATATTAAGCATATTATAATGAGTTTCTTATAAAAAAGCAAAACATAAAAAAATATGGTATCTCCAAGCAAAAATTAGTCGAAAAGTTTGCCTAGTCGGGATTAGTCGATACTCGGTCTGCCACTCCACTGACTAGACTAGTCGACCTACTAGTCGGGACAATCGGGCGAACAACACCGATGCCATCAGTAATCGGTACTACAAGAAAGGGGGATGAGTCCAATGACTCAAAAAGAAGCAAAGAGAGAGGACCTATAAGATGAAAGAGATTAAGAAAGAACTTAGGAAGGCAGAGGTGGAGAAAGGAGAAAGGACAATGAACAAAAATAAGCTACAGGATTTATTGGGATTAGAATATAAACAATTTATTTCTTTTCAGCGTATATGTAACAAAACAAGCGCTTCGGTAGAGGTCGTTTTTATATACAAAAAAGATGGGAACTATAGTTTAATTGCAAAGTTACAGGGACGTGTAAACCCTTTGATTAATGGATACAATTATTTATGTGCACTTCCTTAAAAAATAAAAAGAACAGGTGTCGTGTGCCAAAACTGTTTGGTTAGACTTTTGACATTGCAACAAAAAAAAGATTCCATGTGTATGACTGCATTGCTTGTAAGTTGCGCAAACTCACTTTTTCTGTATAGCCTCCTTTTCATCCAACCATATTTTCAATTTTTCACCTGCTTTGACAACCTGAAGAATAAATTAACCACAATGATTTTGGTCATCCATCAAAGCAACTCCGCCGTGAACAATCCATCATGCAGACAATACTGAAAAAAAGTATTACCTCATCAACTCTGGTCTTGGGAAGCCAGGTTTTGTTTGCGTCCCAATCACTTACTATCTGCACAGTGTTTCAGTAATGAAATCAGTAACTCATAATTATTGTGTGAGCATGTATTCAGGCATATGTCTGTGGGCATGCATGTATAGGCTTGCTATTTACTTCTAGTCACCATTGCACACGTCAACTAGGCGGAAGCCCTTTCTTTTAGAAAATTGCCTTGTTTGAGATATGTTGCAAAGATGACGTCCATCCAGATAACAATGCACTCCCAACATCACGGATGGTATAATGTGAGAACCAAATGACTTAACATGGCATTTGCCTAGGAACAAACCACTATCTTGATTGCAATATGGTGTGACGCCCGATTCAATTAAACATAAATTTATAAATGACAACTGTAAGACGACAATGAATGGAACATGTCAACATAAATTCAGGACAAAACATGAACTTCGACAAGAAATACACAATGAAACACCTCTAAGACCGTTCAAAGCATAATGCCTTCCAATCTCAATCATGGAATTAAATATCCTGATATATCCTCGATCAATATATCCATATCAACAAGTCAAGAATTGATATTACCTCAGATATCCTTTTTCCTTGATATTGGTAGATATCAAGAGATATATCGGTGATATGTCATCTGGTATCATCAATATTGATGAAAATTTTAAATATTTAGTACAAATTTTCCATCACTTCGAGTTATACCATCGGTATCGTGTTTCTGACACCGATATCAAACATGTTAGTTGACTCCCCTACTTGTTTTACAAGGAAAGGAGCTTGGATGGTAACTTTTTTATTCTTAATGTTTAAAGTTGATTTCTTGATATTTTCTAACAACTCCATGTATTAACACATTTGGAAACAAATCCGATACGAATAACTAAATTTATGATTTGTAGGTATTGGTAATCTATCAATATATATCCAAGTCAAGCTCCAGTTGGTATCGATTAATTTTAATTCATTGGAAAATATAGTTTCTAATCTATGTTAGATTTTTTTTAACTACAGTTATCATGAATGGTGTACTCTATAATCGAATAAATTATTATACTCATTCATTTGTATGATTTTGGATATCCATCATGCTTTGTTTATACATTGAATGCGGTGTAACATATTGTTAATATGTTAAATACATCTTCTTCATGTTTATAAAAGTGTAATAGTGTGTTATTTACTGTCATAAGAACTAAGCTGGGTTTAATTCGGGAAAAATTGTCTTTCTAAGTTATTTTCAAATCTCCACCGATAACTAAGATATATCTCAATATGTCCTCGATATGTCCATATCGAGACCTACAGATACGATATCGATATCAATATTTCAAACCCTGATCTCAATCTGCATGCAAATTACAAATAGATCTAGACAAGGAAAATGCATGAAGAATAGGCATGTACTATTATAGGTGGGGCCAACAAGCACTAGGCAAAGCTACCAAAGGCAACAATATTGGGTTTAACAGTTTGAGAAATTGAGGCAGCAATTTGGACACCTAATAAGTTTGAATCAGTGTAGATCCAACCAAATCAGACTGGTGACAGAGATGAAAATAATATAAGCATGAGAATGAAATATGGTTCCTTGTCTATTTATTGACGGCCCCATGATTTATAAAAAAATTATTTCCAATGTATAAAAATGAGGTGGTCAAAACTATCTTTAACATCACCATGTCTGATGAAGGTTTGAACAGATTTAAGTATTCCAGAAACGAACTTAAGTAAAGATCCAGAAAAAGCGCAATTTTTTAGTATATATACAGCTGGCACTGCTTAGCCCACAAACTCTTCGCAGTCTTCGTAGATTCTCAAAGCAAGAGTCCGTCCCAAGGAGAGTCTGAGGCTTCAACAGAATTGACTAGCAGGTGAGGGAGTAAGAAGGTAGGCAGGCTACATATTCAATGGACAAATGCAATGGCATAGAGGGGAGGATAGATTGACCAATTTCCTGATGAGTAGTACTGAAAGTAACTTTAAACATCCCAGAATTCTTTTATTCCTTGACAAGAGGACAAAGAATTACCTTTTCTAGCTCTTCAAGGTAGCTTTTAGCATGTTGGCAAGCATAAGGGCGTGCAGTCAATTCGCTTAATCTGCACAAAAATGACCACAGATGAAATCAAAAGTATAAATTAAATCACAGAATTAACCCAATCTTTAAAAGGGAATATATTACTACTATTGACCTAAAAAATATTGGGTCACCAAAAGATTTCAACAAATCCAGGCGTTCTTGGAACTCATTAGCAGAAGCATCCTCGCCATCAGTATATAACCAATCTTGAATCTGTGAGAAAGAGAAAAATAATTCTCAATAACATGTACCGGGAGGTAAAAGAAAGCATGCATACCTCTGGTATTCGGAGGTAAAAGAAAAAAATGTGTACCTCCTCTAGTTTTTCACCGAAGGTTTTGCGTTGTTGCTCTGATGAAACTTTCTCTATCTCAGATGGATCTTCCAACTACAAAAATTACATCAAAAAGAGCAATAAACACACCAAATAAAAGAACTTGATATTTTATTCAATCCTTTTGCTTCTTCTTAAATTTGAAAAGCTCGATCCTTTTGCTTTTGGATGCACATAAACTTGTCTACAAATTGTAAATATCAATAGAAAAAAACTGTCCATTTTAAATTTATAGAAATCTAGAGAAGGAATACCCAGATGCAAAGAATTGATTTACGATCAAGCACTCCATATGAGTGGCACAGACACTATCAGATGTCCACAGTACACTTGTGATGTTGGTGGTAGTAGGATCAGTTGCTGCAGGAAGGTGCTTTTTCAGAAAATTAAAGAGTGAATTTATTCTGTTTTCTGCCATGGTGACTTAAGCAAACGGAAGCCATAGGCAAAAGGATGTGAACAAACAACAAAGAACATTGACCAATCTAACAAGATAACACCAGAGATAGATAATTACTTTGAAAATTCAAGGGAACCAAAACATGGTTCTAAGAGAAACGATAAGGTCTAACCTTCTCCCTCATTGCATATATGTATTCTTCCAAATTATTCTTCAGCTCTGCCGTTTTTCTCTTCTCAGAATCTTTTTTATCTAAAGCTTCTAACCTAGATTTAGCACTGGAAAGAGATTCTTTCGAAAGAGCTGCTCCAGGGCCCACGTATTTATCCACTACCTGCATATGCATATTCACGCATAAAGGAAGAATATTGAAAAAAATAAAAATTGAAATCAAGAAACTGGTAGGACCCAACATTTGACTGCCAGGATGGCGAGTATTTGGTGAATTTCAGCAAGTTGAAATAAAAGAGTATTTCTAGGGTCAATGGAATCAATGCAAAGGCACGGTTCTCACCTTCAATGGAACTCTAAATGTCCGTTTCTTCAATTTTTTCTCCAAAGGAACTTCAGAATTAACGTGTTCTGCAGTTGATGGGTTCTTTAATTCATCGTCACTACTTAACTTTTCCTTGTCATCTCCGACACTTTCAGAATTGGCTTCAGCAGATATGTTACCAGAAACAGTGGAATTTTCAATTGTCAAGTTCTTCTTTGGTACTTCTACCCATTCAAAATATTCAATGACAGCTTCTGCTCGATCCAAAGAAATTATTCCACTCCTGCTTAAAGAGAAATGTAGATTTGCCTTGATTGGAGCAGACAGATTATGAGATGAGTACCTTCAAGAAAAGAAGAACGAATAAATGTCGTCAAAAATACTCTCATAGAATAATATAAATCCAAGTAAACCATTACAGCCAAAAAAGTAAGCTTAAAAACGCTTACTTATCATTAGCATCTGTCAAGCCAGATATAGCAAAATGTGCAAATGTGTCAGAAGATACCCCAGGAGGTAGAATTGAATTTTCATAACCAAGTGAAACTTCAAAGTCTTTATCGTGCTTTATAGATCTGAACAACTACAAACATATAAAACAAATTTTCCCTTAGCCAATTTCTGCATCCTCAATTATCCAATTTTATATTTAGCTGAGACGTGTAATCACCTTAATAGGCAACTTTTTCATCCGTGGTACAAGTACTTCGGTTTTCTCTGCCTCTGGAAGATCAGTAGCCTCCACCTTGATTGTGAATCCATAAGGAGAGCTATCAATCATCCCAAGTTTTCGGTTAAGTTTGATTCCATCACTAAGATTTGCAGCATGAAGTGCTGCACCAAGTACTATGGCTTCATCAGCATCGAGATGTTTATCAAGATCATTCCTTCCAAGAAATTCTTGTAGCTTAGCCTAATCAAGCGCACAAAAAACTACAATGTCACAATCACAAAAAAATGATTAAATCTATAGACAGATCGATCAGTGTCTAAATCTCAATGTTTGGTAAAGAAGCACGTACAAAAGAAGGGTGTTGCCAATGGCTTTCTGACCATGCTCCGGAACCATGTTCAAGAAATGCTAGTTTAACACATTCATCCATGAAACCAAAGTTCTCAAAACACAGGTTTAATGGTAAACTGCAAACATGGCTTGTAGGAACATAAAAGAAATAGAAGAAAAAGGCAACAACTTCCTTGGCATTCTTAACTTGCTTTGACACAAGGAAGAAAATCTCCCTGAACACAAGTGCACGTCTTGTGAAAATGCAGCAGAGCCCAGGACCAGGGTCCTCAGCCCTACTGAATATGCAATTAATGGATCCATGGGTCCAAGAATGGCTCGAGAAATTTCTTAGTGATCCATAGCTCAACAGCTCCAGTGTTTGGTAAAGAAGAAAGTACAAAAGAAGGGTTTTGGCAATGGATTTCTGACATGCTCCAGAACCATCTTTAAGAAATGCTAGTTTAACTTATTCACCAATGAAACCAAACTACTCAATAAACAGAGGCTTAATGGTAAACTACAAACATGCCTCATAGGAACATAAACGAAAAAGAAGAAAAAGGCAACAACTCCCTCAGAATTCTTAACTTGCTTTGACACAAGGAACAAAATCTCCCTGAACATGAGTGCATGTCCTGCGAAAATGCAGCAGTAAGCCCCCAGGACCAGGGTCCTTAGCCCTACCGAATATCCAATTAATGGATCCATGGGTTCAAGAATGGCTCAAGAAATTTCTTGGGGGTTCATAGCTCAAACAGCTCCAAGGTTGCTTCAAAAACCAAACCTAAGTTGAAAAAAATCTATGGTTTAATTCAATGGTGAATATGTCAACGTTGAAAGACCTCTCTTCCATTCCCTGGATATCCTACTTCTTTCCTTCATCCTATTCAGGTTGGGCCAGGAATTCCAGGAGCTAATCCATGATAGGCCCTAATTATTGTTTCATTGCTACAAGGGAGGATGGGTTCAATGACTCTTCACTGCATGATGTTGGACATCCTATAGTGGCGTGGCTAGGGATGCTCACCCAGAAGACAGGTATGACTGTGTGGATGTCAAATCCGTGTTTGTTGATTCATCAAGAAATTCTAGGGGACAATAATGGCCAACAAAAGATTGACAAGCAATTAATGCCCATACCCTAGGCCAAAGATGATAAACATGGTTAAATCCATGTTTGTTGATTCATCAGGAAAATCTAGGGGACAATAATGGGTCAACAAAAGATTGTCAAGCAATTAGTGGCCATACCATAGGCCAGAGATGATAAAACATGGTTACAACACAATATTTTCTGTACTACTTGTGTTTTTGCTCATCATTGCTGCTCGCGTTCATTGATGCTGAGATTGTTGAGAATTTTGTCTCACAGGAAATGGTTGATAAGCTGAAAGTCCATATTAAACTCTTGACTCGACCCCATGGTGATGCTTGGTTTAAAAGAGAAGCCAATATGCCTATCCAACATCAGTATTTTCGTCACGTTCTCAATCATGATTTCAGATATCCCGAAATATCAGCGAGAATCGCCAAAGGTTCACAAATTGGTGGCGATATGGGTGATATTTTGGCGATATATCATCGATATATCGCAGAAATATCATTATCGACATGATACCGATATCGACATTTAAACCCTTGTCCTCAATTAGATCCATATATAAGAATGGGAATTTATGATGCTATAACGCTTCAATGAACATATGTCACACCCTCCGAAAATGACCATCAAGGCAGCAACTCGATTAGTACTGTATGTGTCGAGAGCCCCCTTGTGTCCCATTGGGTAACTCCATTAGTGATCTTTCAAGCTCCAAGACTCTACTACTGTATGCAATAATTGGTAAAAAATGTTAATATCCTGGTTCTATAAAAGCGTTCTTGCACAAAGTCTTACGAGTATACAGAAATTTACATATGCAATTAATGAAACTCTTTAGCTTCATTCGTAGTAGTGTATGTCCGGTTATCGTCCCAAAAAAAGAACCGTTCATGGTGCACGTGCATAGATAATCAAGCCATAAATAAAAGCATAATTAGGTATACATTTACTCTATCAAGACTTTATAACATCTGAGACATGTTCAGAAGCACTGGTTTTAAAAAAATGGCCTCAAGGAATCGTGATATCACCAGATTTGCATTCATCCGGAAGATGGATGGAAGGCTAAATGCATCTAGTACCTCGACCCTTTTTATTTTATATAAAAGGGGCCTAGGGACTCATAGTAATCAAGTTTTATATTCTTATGCATGGTATCAATACAATGGTCCTAAATAGGTGCTGTCCTACCCAAACAATAAAGCCATCCAATACTCCCACCAAAATCATATCCAAGAAAGGGGCACACGATGCCTGCCTATCCACTGTGCCAGGTCGGGGTCGCCTTCTTAGCCATGGCTGGTACTAGACAACACTAAAACTCCTGGATGGTCACCCATCCATTTAATTATTTGATTCTGCAGGTCTCCTTTGTCAGCTGATTGCTCCAACCACCCCTCTGTACCTTGGTCAATTGCTCCTCTTTGTCAACATCTTGCTTAGCCAAGTCAGTTGCCCTATCACACCTCTAATCCCGGGTCTTGCTCCTCCAATCTGGTCAAATGCCCCAGTCAGCCAGATGTCCTCCCAACCAATCATCTCCTTCAGTATTCAATCATTTCCTGTCCCTTGCATCTACTCTCCAACCTCAACATGACCCCTCTCAGGCCAACAGATGTGCCACTCAACTAACCTCCAAGTTGCTTGACAAGGGGATTGCTTTATCTATTATTTCATGAAGACATAAAAAAAGAGACCCTCTTGGGACTGTATCAAAAGATTTCTATTATTTCTTGATCCATGTTTGAGTTTCTTTTAGAGTCCTCACCTTCTTTCAGCTGGTCTTGTTATTGATACATGCTCACCATGGCCAACATAAACATTCCTGAGACAAGGTCACTTGTCTCCACTTCTAATACGGTTATTCACAGCATCAATCAAATTAAAGGGAGTCGAAAACTAACTATGTTAGTCGCAAGCATTTGAAGTTTTTGTTGGACAATAAAAACTTTATATCCTTACAAAAAATCCTCTTAAGAAGACCAATGAAGATCATGATATTTTCAGCAGACAACTATCAAACCATCAATTGGAATCTGATAGTGTTAGGCAGTTGATCGTGGTAAATCTCCTCTCCAAGAGGACAATTAGGGACATGTGAAAGGGGACTTGAACAAACATTATCCATCCAGTGTCTAAGTCAAAATCTCAAAAGGAATTAAGTCACATTTAATATCATATATGGCAACAATTTGATGAGTTGGGTATTTTTCAACTGACGTGTTGCCTTAAAGATGTTCAAGAGTGTACATAGAGGCGAGCTTACAAGCTTCTTGCTAGTCTAACATTACTAGATCATGAAGAAGCAATTTCTCTCTTTTGATATGGTTCATTCTCTAATTGTCATATTTGCACTACTGCGACAATTTAATGCTATTTTGCCAATCCCACCATCTTTATACTCGCTGCCATTGGATGATGAGGAGGCAGAAGTCAATTTAGTACCCATTAAAGAGGTCGAGGACATGGTAATGAGTGAATGCAGACATACTTATCCACCATGTACACATTGTCACCTGACGAACCATCCTTTTGATTGATGTTGAGCAAAGTTTGGTCATTCTCAAATGATCTATTAGACCTTGATTGGAAGTACTCCACTACGATTGGCATAGCCTACGCAGACTCAATTGACCCTACTAAGTCTCTCTAGACAGTTCAACTAACAACAACAACAACAAAGCCTTTTCCCACAATTAAGTAGGGTCGAAGCGTCTCCTGACTGGCTCTTCCTCCACTGTGAATTTTAATGCAACTAACCTCATCACTACAATCGATACTGCAAGTAATTCAACCTTCATTCTTCACAACAATGGATTATTTGACTGAGATGCATCCAATCATCTAACTCGTGAAGCTACTGCTTCTACTGATTCTTGGCCAGTGAAGCTACTACTAGTGATTTTTGGCCTTCTGTGAATGAGTCAACCATGCAGAAAAATGGATCTCAGTCACCGGTTACCTTTGTTGGCAATATTTACTTTACATCGGAACTTAGGTATTCTGGAGTTTATTTCCTCTGAGCTTACTTTTTGTCAATTGTTTAAGATCTCAACTTGATTGTTGAGTTATTTTTTTTCTAAATCTTTCTACTCTTTTTAGAAAATCCTAAAATTACAAATCATACTACTTGCGAGTATTTTATAGTTTTATTTTGCATTGTACTTTGTCAATCTTTTTCACTCCATGCCTTTGGCATCTTCAGCTTGGTCACCCCATTTGTCTTGACTCTCTTCTTGATTTTTCCAGAATTGTCCTCGCTTAAGCCTTACAAGAAGTGATGCATGCTTGTGCAGGAAATATCACCGAGCCTTGTTTCCACACTGTATTTCACCTCTTCTGTCACTGCCATCTCTTTTTGATTTGATACATTGTGATATACATGGTTCATGTCATGTTCGTACTATTTTGAATCGTCTTTACTTTGTCTGCTTTGTGGATGAATTTAGTATAGCCACGTGAATTTATTTTGATAAAATATTGAAATGATATTTAATCAATTGTTCAATACTCTCATGAAATAACATCATTTAGTTTACGCATTAAAGACTTCCAATTTGATGGGGATTTACTATTCAATATTCTCACAAATTTATCTATTTTGCAACAAGATGGGGAAATTGATGGGGATGTTACTCATACAATAAATGCATGCTAGCTAAACTAAAGAGGAGACGCTACTGTTCTTTGTGGTAAAAAAATCCCTTTGAAAGTCAAAGAAAAGTATTACTAAGCGGTCGTGAGACCTACTATGCTCTATAGATTAGAATGTTGGCATATGAACCATAGACATGTACAAAGAATGATAGTAGTAGAAATAAAAATTCCAAGGTGGGTGTGTAGTCATACACAAAAGGAACGGATTTGGAATGATGCAATCAGAAGAAAAGTTGGTTAACTCCAATAGATGGGATGAGAGAAAACTGCTTAAGATGATTTGGCAATTTGCAAAAGAGGTCGAGTGATGCACCAATTAGAAGATGTGAGATTTGGGATGGTGAGCCAGTTAAGAGAGGGTGAGGAAGGCCCAAGAAGCCTTGGAATGAAACCATCCGAGGGGATCATAATTATTTGACTTTAAGCCCGAGAGTGACCCAAAATAGATCTGAATGGAGGCACAAAATCCATGTAGTTGACTGATGTAGAACGAACAAATAAACAGGGCATTATTTTTAGTCTTTAATTAAATTTAGGTCGAGTAATTTTATTTAATCCATTGCAATTTTATTTTAAAATAAAGAGATCGCATGTGATCTCGATTTAATTAATTAGGCAGTTATACTTAGTAGCTAATCGGTTGTAGATATTTAGAGTCCAAATTAGTATAAGCTAGGATTTGAATTTTGATTTCCTTTCTATTTTTGTAATTTCACCCCTCCTATATAAAAGGGATGGTAGTTCTTCGTTTAAAAAAGTTCAAGTTGAAATCAAATTGAGATTTATCTCATCTCTCTTTATTTCTTCTCCCTCCACGCGATCTTTGCGATTCTCCTGTCCAAATCCCTCACATCCGACAAGATTTCTCTTCTTCCTCCCTCCAACTTCTTCCACCAAATATTTTCCACCATCACAAATATTTTTCCACCGTTGCAAATTCTAATTTGCGTCTATTGGTATCAGAGCATGGCCCGCAGATCGTCCTCACGATTTGACGATCCATCTAAAGGCTCATGGAGACGTACAACCAAAGAATCTCGTTCAACAAACCAAGCATGGTATGTTGAGGTTAGACAAACACTATTTAATATGCTCCGAGTTTGTGCGGATATGCAAGCTTTGGCAAAAGAAATACGAGATCCATGGAATGTTGAAGCATTGACACGACAACTAGAGGAAAATGCTGCCAAAATGCTACAAGAGTTGTTGCCCACTAGCAGTGTTCACTAAATCGGCCGCACAGGCCGCATATACGGCCGCATATGCTCGTGCGGCATGTAGACCGCACCGATTACTTGAATCAATGCATTATGCGCTCTCCCCGCATATGCGGCCCGCATATGCCCCACATATGCCCCGCATATCCCGCATATGCCCCGCATACTGCTCCAGCAGCTCCAATTTTTCAATCTTCTCATCCAGATCCTTAATTCTGTAACTCTGCCTCTTCATTCAATTGTTAGAATATGACATGGATTTATATACAATTGCAATGCATTATACCATTATGTATATGCAATGTTTTATGTTTTTCTCATGTATTATTTTCACGAGTATATACAATGTATAGTCAAATATTTTTAATATATGCCGATTGAGGTTTTGCTCATATAGTGCATGTATGTGTATTGAAGTTTTGTTATTACGAATCATATAATGTAAAGTTTTCATGGTAAACATTTTTTTGTGATTAAATATGAGGCAACTAAAAGTATATACACACACCCATCTAACATGAACCGTTTTTCTTATATCTTAACTCCACTTAGATACATAACTTCAGTGGTAATGTTATTCATAGATATTTTTTTATTTTTAAATTAAAAATTAGAAAATCGCTTAGAACCGCATATACCCCGCATATGTTCCCGCATACTGCTTAATCAGTATTCAGTGACCAGACCGAACGCATACGCATACCGCTTTCCTGAACCTTGCCCACTAGTACTGAAGGCAATAATGAATGCTGCAAGATCAGTCAAAACTAGAGGTAGTTGCTGCCAAAATGCTGCATTCTTTCGAGTACTGAAGGCAATAATGAAGGAGGTAGTTGCTGCAAAATGCTGCAAGAGTACATCGGCCAAAACTAGAGGAATGTCCAATGCGAGTTTGAGGGCAATAATGAAGAAAATGAAGGAAAAGGTCCCCCCTGAGCTTGTTGTCCAGCCCACTTCAGATCAACTGTTGACGACAAAATCAACTCCATCACCTTCTCCAGCCCCTTCACAGGTCTCCTACGCCTCCCTGGTACCTCTAGCGCCCCACCCCGCCCATGTCGTACCCGTTTCCATCACCAAAACAGCACCTCCTCGCATCCCCTGCGCCCTCTACGTCCAAGCCGACCATAGCCCCCACCTCACCCGCCGTCCTTGGATTCCCCTTTCGAGTTGTTGCTGATGTACTCGTGCCTCCACCTCACCCCTGCGCCATAGCTACCTCGCCACACCGCCAACTCCCACAGCCCCTCACCTCACCTACAGCCCTTCTCCGCCGCCTTGACACACTACCCAGACCCACTGTCGCCGCATGTCCCCCCCTTCGCCTCCACCTTTCCCCTCTCTACCTGTTGCCGCCCCCTCCACCTCGACCCCGCACCGCCGCCATCTCCTCTTCCCATCCCCTTCCCCACCACCCACGCCACCGCCCTCCCTCTCCACCGTCCTACCCGATGCCGCCAGCACCTCCATTCCCGAAGCAGTTGCCCATTAGGACCTCCCGATTCGGCCCACCCATGGTTCAAAAAAACGCGCCTCGAGGCGCACGAGGCGTACGCCTCGAGGCGAGGCGGCCTCAAACCGCCCCAGAACGGCCGCCTCAGGGGGCCTCTGAGAGGCGAACGACTCAGTTGGTCGAGGCGGTCGAGGCGGAGGCGAGGCGATCACTGAGGCGTTTTTTTTATTTTCAAATTATTTTTTATGTTAATCATTTATCCTATTAGTAATTTCATATGTTTATAAAGATCTAGTTGTTTAGGATATAAATATACAAGATGAATGCTTAAATTTGGCCACTTTCACGATCATATTTACCATTAAACATGCCCAATTATGTCAAAAAGTCTTAAGTTATACCCTTAAACATACGAATCCGCAAATATCATTTAAAGCATTACTTGTAAACTTAATTTTAAGGAGTTGTTACACAATAAGCTATGCAATATGTCGAGAAGGACAAACAAGATAGAATTCAAGGGGAGTTTATGTACTATTCTTATACAAACAGATCCAGGATTCCATATATCCGAATAGAAATAAAATCTTCAATAAAAAATTTCGCCGGGGGCGCTGCCCCCACACCCCCGCAGTGGGGGGAGCGCACCTGCTCCCCTCTAGATCCCCCCCCAGGCTCGCTGACCGGGCAGCGAGACCCCCGTCTTGTTGGGGTATGTTATGGCAGGAGGGGTGCATACACTGGTTCTTCAACTTGAGCTAGATAGTTAGAATTCTGATGAAAACCAACAGATGCATTCTCATACATTTGTATATCTTTCTTTCGGTGTTTTTATCTTTATAATTTTATCATATCTTATAATGATATATATCATATGTTAGTCAGAATATATATAATTTCATTTAGTATATATTTATTGTAGTTTTTATAGATATTTATCCTTGTAAACCGAGGCTTACGCCTCGACCGCCTCGAGGCTACGCCTCGCCTCGATTCCAGGGAAACCGCCTCGTTCCGTTTTTAGTTTTTTCAAACCTTGGGCCCACCACCTACGTTTAAGGCTTCTCGATCCAGCCCATTGTTGCTGCCACCTCTTTCACTGAAGAAGTTGCTACCGCCTTGCGCACGCCAAGAAGAGGCGTCACCCTCGACTCCAACCATTACTATCCCGCCACTGCCACCACATATAGCCCCACTTATCGCCACGTCGCCACTACCCTTGGAAGGGAGAAGAAAGCGTTGGGGATTCCTGTTCAATTGGATTTCCTAAAATTTTTTTGACGCCAAAAAAAGGGGGACACACTCAGTGGTGTTCGCCCCAATATATTAAAAAAAGGAAAGAGGAAAAAATAAAATTAAGCAGAATTACAAAAAGAGAACAAAAGGGAAAGACAAAAACTGTACAGAAAGCGCCACAGGCCTAAAAAAGGAGCAACCCACTGTGGCCTAAACCAAAGACCAATCATCCACTAGTCTCGCACACTGCAGAAGCGCGTTTTCCTTGTAGAAACGTTGTCCCGAAAAGATATTTCGGATTTCCTAAATTGAGGGATGAGATATTTTGGAAATTTTACAAGCAGCACCCTCCACACAGGAGTGCTTATCTAAAGGGTCAAACAAGAGATAAATTATATTATGGAGATATTTTAAATGAAGAGGTAGAACTTTTGCAGCCATACCCCTAGATGGAAAAAAATATAAATGTAAGTAACATGGAAAAGGAGCGAAAATGGGGAGAGATCCGATCAACCAATCCATTTGAAATTCTCCACCAATGGATCGAAGATCAAGCAATTCGTCAGGAGACAAATTTTTCAAGCAGAGGAGAGTTGATGCAGTGCGGAATGGCCAATTAGGGCTCAATTAAAGATTTTCATCTGTTAAAATTTAGCAATTAAGGTTTAATTTTCGTTCGTTAATTAAAGTCAAATTAATTTTACATTTTATTGAGTCTGTTGCAATTTATTTGAAATAAAGAGATCGCATGTGATCTCATATCAAATTAATTAGTTGGTTAAATTTAACAGGTAATCGATTAGTGATGTGTAGAGTCCAAATTAGGATAAGCTATGATTTGAATTTTAATTTTCTTTCTATTTTTGTAATCTCACCCCTCCTATATAAAGGGGATGGTAGTCATTTGTTTAGAGACAGTTGAAGTTGTATTATAATTGAGATTTATCTCATCTCTCTCCCTTTCTCGTCTCCCTCTAACATGATCTACATGGTTCTCTTCTCCAAATCCCTCGCATTCAACAGGCCTTCTCTTCTCCCTCCAAATTCTTCTCCACCAAATATTTCCAACACTGAAAATAATTTTCCACTGTTGCAAAATTTGATTTGCATCATTGACCATACTTAATTGTGGGAAAAGGCTTTGTTGTTGTATTAAAGTCTTCCGATTTAACAATGCTATATAATTTAGTCCAGAATGATCTAGTCATTTTCTTAGCATATGAGGAGACCTTACATTAGACTTTTTGTCGTACATTGTTAAATCATGTTAGTGCTTCCTTGATGTTGTCTGTACCCCTCTTACTTGAATGAAGGTGCCTAAAACCTTGTGGGGAGATGCCATCTTGACATCCGCTTACCTATTCAACAGGATTTCACCATCAATTTCAAGAGAGATAGGAATGTGTCTTTGGTTGCACCGCTTTTGTTCATATTTTTATCCTATAGAACTAATTGTCCAACCATCCCCTAATTTTAAATTCTCAAATACAACAAAGGTAAGAACACAATACATCACGTTAGGGAGAACAACAACTAAATTAATAGGGTTCCATCATCTATTCTCGAGAGGGAGATCTCCCCTTTTCTTCGTTCAACTCTGATATTGAGCCTATACATCTACTAGTGTGTCTTTTAGTTGTACTTTTCCGTTCATAGTTTTCATTAAGACCTCAAATTTCAGCGAAATTCGGTCGAATTTCTATCGAATATCGCTATCCAGTCGGAATCAAAATTCGACCGAAATGACCGAAATATGGGGGTCCTAGTACAAAAAATGACCAAAATTTCAGTTGAATTTCGACCGAAATTCTGTTTTGGTCGGTCACCGAAATGGTGACCGAAACCGACATTTAGGGCCTTGATTTTCACCCTAATACCCAACAACCCAACCATCCCTAATTTCCTATTCACCAGTACAACAAAGCTTGGTGTTTCGTCCACAGGATCCACTGTTTAATAAAGTGTCGTTGCACGTCCCAAGCGAAGACCCACTAGATAAGCATATGCTTTACTAGTGTCAACTTTCCACAAGAACGAACTGGTATGGAGATTCTATAAGATTGCCAAGTTCCTCTGTAGCTACCACACAACTTTCCATGATAGAACAACCATTGATAAAAACAAATTAAATCATGAGATAGACCTCTTCAACCACAACATTGGACCAAATAGCCAAGATCCTAGCCATACTAAAATAAATGGTCTTGGAAACAAAGATCTACACATGTTACAATAGATAAATACCACTATCTTATGTAGGAGAAAATATATAAATGGAAAAACTAGTCAAATCCAGATATTCATTTCATGAAAAGCGAACTTAGTGAATTGGTCATCTGAATGTTCACCTACAAAGCAAAGGGACCCTCAAAGGATCTTCAACATATAAACTTGGTCCGGTTAATGAGTAAAATGAAAGAAATATGCTAGCCGACAATGATGACAAAGTAAGGCAGCTGACCGACAAAAAATGTTAGAAGTGAGTACTGAGTTGAGATTGGATTACTCATAAGGGATTAGACCAACAGGAGAGTACAAGAAATCTTCTGTCATTAAACTCCACACTTGGTTGAAAAGGCTTTATATTTCTTTACCCATCTAAGACCAAAAGTTGCACTATTCGGAAAGTCTAATTTGTGTTAGCTTTTGAAAGGTAACCGAAGAAAGTGGAGGGGCTATCGGGATACTTCCCAAACAACCATGAAATTTCATCTCCCACCACTACATTCACATGATAATTGAGATTCAAGAAGATCCAAGAATTTGTTATATGCTAATAGTAGTAAACATTCAATCTAAGAAAGCCCTCCTCTTTAAACCCCTCCAGGTTAAGTACACCTCCTCCACCAACATATCTCTTATAAAAGTATATTCCATGACATGTAACATTCTCCTAACTCTTCTACCTATCCACCTATGAGGCCAATTAATGGCATCGTAGACGCTTGCTTCATCAACTAGACTCGTACTCTCTACCACCAAACTATAAATGAAGCCTAAAAACCTCAAATATGATTTTGGTCCATCATATTACAGAATAGGGCCTTTCTTATGGGCATAGGTAGTTAAAATAGTCGAGGCACGACTCAACAGGAATGTAGGATAGATGGTGGCCAACGCTAAACATGAATGATGCATTTGAAATGGTGGGTGGTGGTGACGACACCTGTGATGGCGGTCGCACTATGTGAAGGCACCAGATGGGACATGACTAGCAATAGCAACATGGTTTAGTAGGATGCGTCTACTCCGAAGGAGAACCAACTGAAGCAATCAAGGGTGGCAATAAGCTCTAGTCCACGAAAGACTTATGGGCAAAGTGATCATCTTTGCCATAGAAATAAAAAATAATCCTCAAAATATACAATACTTTAATTGACTCTTTGTGTGATCAAATCAATAGAAATGACAAATGTAACATCCGGATCCTAACAAATCCGAACTCGACCCGAATAAGGTCCGAATAACCCAATAAAGTTGTTCATCAATACTAAACAACCTAAAACGATCTATTGATCGTAAATAAAGGTCGTTCGGGCGAAATCGACCAAAAATCGGTCGCTTTGTAATGCGTGCCGCGAAAAAAGCTACGACGCAAATTCAGAAACAACAAAACGAACCAAAACCATCATTAGATCCGATTTGACGAAACAAGACCAACGAAATCGACCGTTCATCAATCGGAGGCCGTTTGATATTTTTAATTCCCAAAATTTAACCCCAAACCGAAACCATATCTCGAAAAGTTCGGGTATCCAAACCCGATCAAAAGTATATCAACATTATACTCATTTTGATCGGTGTTCAGAGACGGTCAAATCGAGATATTGTGCGTCAAATCCGAGGTTCGAGGCACAGATGCGGTCAACTTTAGTATGTCAAATAAGGTTGGATTTTGGTTTAAAAAAATTAAAATTTATTTTTCCTGTGGCAACAGTATGTCTGCCTACTTTCTCCAAGGCTGCCATTTGGCATTACATCTTTCTCCACTTGGCTATTAACAAAGCCCCGTGTTCTTCTATATAAACCCACTCTTTCCCTTTTATTCTCCCTCGTATTTCACCAAAACCCCCCACAACTCTCCAACGGAAGAAAAAAAAGAGACATCTCCAGCCCACTGTCAAACTGCTGGGAACCTCACCTTGGAGCTGCTGCATGTTTCTTCTCTCCCTCCAAAGTTTGATCCAAGAATAGGGAACCTTTTTCCCCTTTCTATCTATCTCTCTCGTTTTTCCCCCTTTCCAACTTTCTCCCAATTTCCTAACAATCTTTCTAAAAAATCTCCCATCAAGAACCCTCTTCTTCTCTTCTTTTCTTAATATTCTCCCCAACTGCTACTGTTGCTCCAAATTCTGCACACAGGGGCTGCTGGAAGATCCAATTCAACCAGTCACGGTATGCCTCTTCCTTCATTTTAAAGAATATAAGGTACAATCCCTAACCTCTCACTTGCTGCCATGCATGGTATTTTACCCATTTTTTTATCCTTAATTATGCATTTTGTGATTGTTGGTAGTAGAGACTGAGGGGATAAATGGCATTGATGTTGATCAATAGTTATTCTTTGGGAGTTAACAAAAAGGGCTAAATGATCATTAGTACAAAAGTATGAAGTTGCTTGGATGTGAAACAGGAAATACTATGAAGGTTTGGTGATTTTTTTTATTGGTTCATAAATTTTGTAAAATTGATATGGTAATTTAAGATAAACAAGAGGCGTCATATATGATGTACAATATTGTTGCAGTTCAGGTGTGTGGTATAAATATGTAGTTCGGCTATATAGTATAAAAATATTATATGTAAATATTTTTGCTAAATCTGGACCTACCTTGATGCCTTTACCATATCCGTATATTAAAGAAAGTAAGTCGCAAGTTGCTAATTGAATCTGCTGTATTTTCCACTACACCTCTTTTCTTCACGTCTCCCAGTTTTCTATATAATCAGGGATGCATTTCTTTTTCCTGTCTTATTTGTTAAAATCTATCCTCACTTGCTTTCTATTCCACTATAATTTTCTACTTTCTGTGTGAAGGATACATTTTGTGTTATCCAGAAGGCACGAAGAGCTTTGCAAAATTTAAAAAAAATAAGATTAGGGTTATTTTGCAGGAGCCAGCCTATAAAAATTTAGATCATATTTAAAATTTAATTCATAATTCATGATCTTAGATTTGTAATTGAAAATTTGAGGATTTATGGTTCTCTACATAAGGATAAACTCAACAAGCTCTTTTGACTTATAAATACATAACTTAATCATGGTCATTCTCTCAAATTCTCTTAGTTTTCTTTTGAACGACTTATTCATCATACTGCCAGCATTTTTTTTGGTTTCGATCCATATCGATATATGTCTACCATGATTTCATCATAATTCTATGTTTCAGAATATTCAACTGGAAGATCACATGTCAATCCATGTTATCCTTTATCATGTAGTAAGTTGTGAAAAGGAAGAGACTAGCTAGAAAAGTTAATGAAAGCAGAAAGTTACCAACTATAAATATATGTTACACCCTTTTTATAACTGAAGGTATAAAGTAGATGCCTAAACAATGATTTGGTATGCACGGTAAGGGTATGAGAATTGGTAGAAGACATATAAGATATGGAGGTGTGACTTAAGATTTCAGTGTTAACTAGTTAGTCCAGTTGGGAATAACCCTTAAAAGATAATTGAGTACACATATAAGATATGGAGGTATGACTAGATAATCAATAAATCTTGATGGTAAATAAGAATTTGTGATAATTATGATCTGCCGGTCACGATAACCTTTACGTCGGACCGTGCGAGGGCGCGGTGACTCTCAACTGGACGGAAGAAAGGAAGTCCAGTTAGGGTAGCAGCCGCCAAGTGCACGGGTCTAGGATCCTAGTCCCTTTTCGATTTTTAAGCGAGCTCGCAGTATTTTTACGCCTCGTTGGGATCCTGACTTTAGACCAGTTCCGCTGACCCTCTTTTTTAAGATACCTAGGCGGGGGATCCTCGGTTTTAGTTTTTCGTACGAGCTCAGTTGCCCGTTACCGGTCAGGCCGTTTTCTAGAGTGACTTTTCCGGAGAGTCTCTTTCACATGTCTTAGTGGTGTAGTTTTGGAGTAGGTCTATCCCTCTATTGGACTGCACTTCCAATTAGAGGGCGAGACGGAAGAGCCATTTGTAGGCTACCTCACCGCTTGAGTTTTACTTTCGCCAACAGACTTGGTGATTCTACATCCAAATCATCCATATCTATATCTACATCATCTAGAGTTACATCTGAGACATTTGCACTTGAAATTTGAAGGAATTCCAATTAAAGTTGAGAAGATGGAAGTAACTATAATCTGATTCGAAATTCCTATAAGCTAGTGGACGTGTTGGGAACTTAGTTAGGATGCATTATACAACACCGCATGCCTACGGAAGCACCCCAACCCTAAGACATTCCCCAAGTCTTAGAGTCATAGTGTGAGATTGCACACTAACCAAGATCACGGACTATCCACTAGACTTAAGAATCTAAATAAATCAAAAAATCTTTCCAATCTCAAACTTTTCCATCATCACTCACAAACATGATCTCTGAAGAAAATGATGTTATATACTTACACTCATATATTAATGAATATTCAACTACATATGTCATATATGGAAAGTTTTGGATTAATGGGCGATAATGAGAGATGCTTACAAACAACTTGAAAACCTTTTTACTTACACAAGTAGATGTAAATTGTACTTGTTCCAACTTTCTACTTGTTCTCTTTTACACATAATAAGTTACTTGTTATTTATTTTAAACTACGTATTGTATTCATAGTTGTGACTATGTTTCTTTCCTAAACATTTTTTAGCAGGCAAACAACCTGCTGTTCAGTATCTATTGACATGGCCTCAAATTTCAGTGAAATTCGGTCGAATTTCTGTCGAATATCGATATCCAGTCGAAATCGAAATTCGACCGAAATGACCGAAATATGGGGGTCCTAGTACAAAAAATGACCGAAATGACCGAAATTTCGGTCGAAATTCCACCGAAATTCCATCGAAATTCTGTTTTGGTCGATACCGAAATGGTGACCGAAATCGACATTTAGGGCCTTGTCTATTGATGTTTCCGGGCGACAGGGTATATACTAGACGGTATGGTTTCTTTTGTCTCAGTTTTTGTTCGGTTGATAATGTAATATACTTCTTTTCTCTTTAGTCAGATTTTTGGGAATGCCGTATATACTGTCGGTCACTGTACATGTAAAATAAATGAAAGTTAATGAAATGAAAATTTGATGGCATTTGTCTATATTAGCTTTGTGGTTATGAATATGAATGTGAATGTATTTTATAGTTGCAACGCGAAAAATTTCCCTTGCTTTTCTGTAGCTTCTGCGATCTCATTTGAATATAATAGTGCGAAACGTGTGTAAACGGGCACCCGGATCCTCGGGGGTTTACAACAAAGTTCACATCTTTAAATACATGAATAGGCATATCTGAAGAAACTCTCCACCTTAATCATATAAGATTACCTGTAATTTTGGCACACGTGTTGCTCCGCCTATAAGCTCAACTGCATATACTTCTTCAATCTTCAAACCAGACACTTTCAGCAATACCTTTACAGGATCAAGAGCTTTATCCCATAAGTCACCACATAGTTCTTCGAACTTCTCTCGGGTTATAGTGCTCCTAAAAAAACATAGCAATTACACAACATAAGGGGACACTGCAGCTGAGAAAATAGATCAGCTTTTAATTTGTAAAGAATTCATCTAAGAAGCTTAATTTGTAATGGACGCAGTGTTACTTCTTAGAAACACGGAAAAGAAGGAAGTTGTCTTTTGACTAAATAAAGAAACTGAAGAATTTCACAATGCATTTTACTCTGAATCAACCGAGATGTGCTCATTATTCGAATGTGATTATTAACATCTAAATTAAAATCATTCACTCAAAGCAAACTCTGGAGTTCTTTCAGCAAAAGCAATGAACTTTACAACACCTAATTTCGACAGCATATCTAACCTAGGTAGCTACAAGATATATTTCTACAAAAATCACCAATTCATTACCAACATCCATCAAAAAATGCAATCACATATATATACCAACAAGGCCTTTTACATTTTATCGTCCAAGTTGCAGCTCAGCTTACCTAAAATCACGATCATCATATAAGGACTCCACTGATATCGGGGCAGCTGTATTCGCACTCAAAATCTCCTTGGTCCTCTTCACCTGTTTCTTCAACTTAGACATAGCCTTCGGGAAGTTCCTAATATCCACCCCATTCCCAACCTTCTTATTGAACTCATCCGCAAAGTGCTCCATCAATCTCAACTCCATGTGCTGCCCTCCAAGATCACTATTCCATCTAACATCCTTCACCTGAAAAAGAATGCTCACCAACAATATAAACCACCTTTATTAAAATCATTCAACATCAAATGCGCAATATAAATTTTCCGAAATTCCTCACCTGAAATTGATTCACCGATACCGTCTTCCCGAACTCCTTTGCCTGATACGACGAGAATTGCACGAGAGCCGCATACGTGTTCCCGGCTCCCATGTCGTAGAATATCACATTCCTCGAGTCATTCGCGAAATTCTTATCGATCCCGTACTGCAGCGCTGCACCAGCGTGCTCGTTGATGAGCGCAAGCACATTGATCCCTGCAAGCTGCGCCGCCTGCACCATTGCCTTCCTCTCCGCCTGCCCGAAGTAGGGCGGCACCGTGATCACCGCGTCCCTCACCCTGACCTTTGCATGCGCCTCCGCGAGCCCGATCGCGTAGTTCAGCAGCATCGCGAGGAGCTCCTCCGCCGTGTAGACCGTGACGCCGTCCTCGATCCGGAACGCCGCCGAGCCGCGTTCGTCCTCGACGAGATCGAACGGGAGGTACGCCGACGACGCGAGGGCCTTCGCGTGGGCGTAGGGCTTGCCGGCGATGTCGCGGACGAGGGAGTAGACCTTGTCAGGGAAGCGTGCGGCGATGCCGGCGGCCTCCTCGGCGAGAAGACGGTTGCCGGAGCTGAAGGCGACGAGGGCGGGGGACTTGCGCTTGGACATCTCGTTGATGGCGACGGAGATGGGGGAATGACCGGGTTTCAGGTGGACGACAGCGACCTTAACCCACTCCGATCCGAGGTCGATGGTGGCCACCGCGGCGGCAGCGGCGGGGATCCGGTGGAGGGAGAGTAGCGAGAAGAATAGGAGGAGGAAGAGGGGCGGAGGCGGAGATCGGGATCCCATTGCGGCGGCGGAGATCGAAATTTGGGGATTGGGGTTTTGGGATGTGGGGGTGGAATCGGAGGAGGGGGAGGAGGAGGGGGGAGCGGGGGGCTTTGGTATGCCGGAGGAGTGGGAGGGAGCGTGATGCGAAATGGAGGAGGGGAGGCAGGTGGACGAATGGTGTCACGACGCGTGGAATTTGGTACACGTGGCTTGTTGATGTAGGTTGGGTGCGTTGGAGGTGCGGCGGCGTAGGAAGGGACGTGGAGGGGAGAAGGTGCTGGAATGGAGGTGCGAGTACGGCCAACCGGAGGCTGGAGCCTTTTTATTTAAGGAATTTTTACCCGACAGACCCTATAAACTTTGGCAATTGTCTCCACGACCTCTGAAACAATATAATTCTCCCTCCGGCCTCCTAAACTTGCCAACTCTTACTCTATGAACCTTGTGGTTACTCTGTTTGAAGCTCACGAGGGTTCTTGGGGTAATTTATAGGGTCGGTAGGGTAATTACATTATGCAAAAGGTCGTGGAGGTGATTGGCAAAGTTTATAGGGTCTGTTGGGTAAAAATCCCTTTATTTAAATGAAGATGGATCTGGATTCCGGATCCATCTTAGAATATAGCATTGGTATTTATATGGATTAACCTCTATCTTTGGCCTTCGTGTGAACAAAGGGTTGATAACAATGGCTACATTGTTACATGTTGGGTTTATGGGTGTTTTTTTGCATGAATTGGACCATGGTGCCAAACGAAAAAAGCACAAGAATGAAGACTTTTGAAGGTAACTCAGTATCTCACTTTCTTGTTTCTTGCCTACATACTTCGGCTTCAAGCAAGCATAGACATGCACGTCCTTCCATATCTCAATAGGCTCGATCGAGCGTTCATTATTCTTTCGTGGATGAGTGTATGGTGATCGAATGAATCGTACTTTGGTGTCTATGGGGTCTTTCCCCTGGACCATCTATGCTAACTCTTTAGAAGATCTCGTGTCCTATTCCCTCGTTCATTAGGCTCTTATTGATCTTGGATTCTACCTCTCATCTTTGAGCTGGCCCCATCCCTTGTCTTCTTCTAGTCAGATGGTTGAGTACCCACTTGAGATCGGACAAGGGACATTCACAAACTACAAAAGATTATCATGGCTTCTCAGAGAGATTGCAAAAGATGTAACAAAAAGTCTGGTCAAAGCAATAAGCATTATGGTCTATTCGCTATGGTTGGATGGCCGAGGTCTTTTATTTCGGTGATCGAAGGAGGGGAGGTAGGTATATAGGCTCTCTGAAATATCCTGTGGTTCGAATTTAGGATCTTTGTAATTGGCTAAACAAGGATGTACTTTGGAGTTGTTGAGATGATGTGTTAATTCAACCACTTAACTCTAATTGCCAATCATTTGCAGATGGGGAAAGTTGTCGAGGTTCCGCCATGAAATAGAGGACACATGGGTATAGTCCTTTGGAGCAAGAACTTTTCTTTTACCGTTTGATGGGTATGGTTGTGTAGGATCGAAAGATCTTGACGAGGTTTTTGTTGGTGTGAGCGGCAGTAGTTTCTTTCGTTGTGTCCCTCTCTTCATGTTTTGCTATGGGGTATGGAATGGTTTGTAGCATTTGGTCTTTATCCGGAGAAGGGAGTGGGCATTTAGAAGAGGATCCAACTAGTTGTAAGGTTTCTAATACATGTCTAGATGTTGTTTTCCATATAAGGTGTTTACGATAGCCCTTACATCCCATGTTTAGCTATGTCGATTAGGTAGAGATGATTAATGGACTATGGGGGGAGAGAGAGAGAGAGAGAGAGAGAGAGAGAGAGAGAGAGAGAGGCAATGGATTAGGGAGAGGGCAGTGCAAAGGAAGGGGAGGAAGTGGAGTGGAGAGAAGATTAGGCATTTGCAGAGGAGATAGAGGCAATACTTGAGACTCAACGAAGATAAGACCCATGGTCCATATCCATGGATAGGAATCAACTAAGACGCCATGAATAGAGCTTCATATTTGCCTTTAGAGTCACCTTCAGAATTTTTTTCCAGAGTCCCTCTAATCAGATATAGATAGAGTTTTTCTAGGTGTAGTGGTTCAGAGTAGTTGTCTGTTAAGACAAAGCATAACGACATCCACTTAAACTCTCGGATTTTGTATCTCCAATCATGTCTAGGTTAGAAGCTCCAAAGATCGAGAGATGCCGATGAATTGTTTACTTTTGAGGTTTGTTTAATGGAGCTTTCATAGTTCCCATGTTGAACATATGTCCATCTTCTTGTAGGTGAATCGACTTGTTTCATTTGAAAGTGGCCTAATCATCTATGGTAGAGCAGTGGTTCTTCTCGTGATGCCATCAGGAAATCTAGCAATGAATAATCATCAAATCTAAGTGCACGATAGTGCGATCTACCATCGCGATTTCCCCACCATCGTCAAAATAGTTGAATCGTCATGGCTTCGTATCGATGTCCTCAACAGTTTTGTTGATTGGCATCGTACAGATATTGTGAGCAGGTTTACAGAAGTAACAGGCAGTTAGGAAACCACCATTACTAATCCTGTATTTCCTACCGACATATGAAATATACAATGCCGAATCGATGACAATGTTTGTGTTTTTTCGACGGTTCAAAGAAACAGATGATGGCAACTAGCCAATTGATGTCACTATTACAAAAATTGATATGACTCTTTAATATTGATATGACTCTTTAATAGTACCCGGTGGTTGGATAACCGTCGACAAATTATCGTTGGTGGTTATAAAACCATCGAGGAAGCCTTCTTATAATTGATGTCAATGGTAAAGACCGTCGAGGGAAAGCTATGGATGCGAATTTAGCATTCGCTCCTTGTGGATATCTTTACAAATATGCCCTCTCACTTTCGTCGCGCATATTCCCCTTCGCTCCCTTCCCGACTCCTCTCAACTCCTCCGATAGAGCGTGAGTCCTTCGGCGTTATGCCCCTATGTGCATTTTGTGGTTAGGCATTTTATATCATTTTGATTTATTTTCTGATGTAGGAATTCTTCTATTTTGAGGTGAAATGTGATGTGATGTCACATTGATTTGTGATGGAATTCCAACCCAGAAATGATTCAGGAATATAGGAGGTAAATCGGGCTACCTTGAGGTAACCCGGTAACCAAACGAATCCTAGGGGTTATGAGAAGTATAGTAATCCCTCACGGGTTGGATTAAGTTTAAGTGTTACAAACTTGGGAATTCAGGTCCACACCATCTCATAAACCCTCTCCTCGGATCATCCCTCATCTCCTCCCATCTCATTCTCCAGGGAACCAAGGGGAGAACAGTGCTGCCACCATCATCGGGAGCCTACGAAGTTCTGCAACTTCATGACAACAAGGGAAAGAGGAGCATCGCCGGTAAGGGAAGGCGATACTCAATCGGATTCATGATCCGACAGACCCATATATGGATCGGAAGCGCGGGAATTTCCCCTGCTTAGGTAACTGATCTTGACTCCCTCCCTTTCATTTCCGCATACCTGCGATTTAGAAATGGTTGAATGTAGAGATGATATCGATTTTGATCCTACCTGAATCATCTCATGTTGGTTGGTACTGATGATCTTTGTTTTCTTGTTGAAACACTTCCATGTCCATTAAAATATATTGAAAGAAACCAACCACTCTTCTTAAGTAAATAAGGCTGCAATATTTAAGGATTTCGTTGGACCCAAACTAAGTTCCATAATAATAAGATTATGGGATATTTACTTAATATTGTACCCTTATTTTGGAACTTAGTTTGGATCCAACGAATTCCTTTTCGGTTGTAATAAGGGTGAGGAATAAGTTGGAACAAAGCATTATTCATGTTCGGTTGTAACATAAGAATTATGCTCCCATACCTCCCCTCCGCCACCTTCCTCGTCGCCCACTCTGTGAAGTTTTGGACAATTATGCTTCTCTTAACCTTATCATGTTTGAAAAAATGACGGTTAGGTTCAACGGCTAAAGTAACAGAGGTGCACAAGTGATAGAATGACAAAAAGTCGAGGGTACAACTTATATTCCAAAAATAGGAGGGGCATAACTGATATTGCAATATCTCAGAAAAACACAACTGAGATCCTTATGCGATTTGAACTTACATGAAATATGATATCATGAATTACTGGGAACTAGCTCTCCTTTTATAACACAATATGGTAATTATCAAACAATTGGAGATGCTTAATACAAGTGATTGATGGAGAGCCATGAACGATATTGCATCAATCTTCCATGTAAGAGTTTGAGTTTATGGAGAAACCCAATGCATTTGGGTAAATTTGTATGGCGCTTGTGGGCATACTTGATAATGATTAATGATGTACTAATGGATTGTGACCAGGTAGTCTTACATTTAAATGGCTAGTTAATTGATCAATGATGTCAATATTTTGTATTGAGATAATCACATTTGAGAAATCATATTTATGAATGCGGGAACACAAATGATAAATACTATAAGGTGGGTGCACACTCTTGTAGTCCGGTGGAGACGATAGTGAGTCAACTCCACTTGAGGGGCACCACAGAATATGGTAGTGGTAGATACGTTGAAGAGTTTTAGGTGGATGCACGCGTGCATCACACTATACAGACCCGTTTTGTGGCCACTGATTTTGAGGCGAGAGAGACTCTCCTGGCAGACTCAGTTAACGGAACAACGATTCCTTAACTTTATGCCACATGTTTTGAATGTTAGAGTGCTATTGGCCAGACTAGCTGAAGGGTCACATTTATGCATATGTTTTGGGTTATACTATGAGGGAAGCGTGGCCTCGCTTCATTGGTAATTTAGCTTTCTCCTTTGATATGTGATACCGAAATAAATAAATGAAAGTTAATAAAGTAATGTCAAAGAAGTGAATTAAATTACGTAAACATGCTTAGGATCTACCTGGAGGTCGATAACATTACTTTAGGCATTTTTTTTCATTTCATTAGGATACAATATTCCATTATATTTATTCAATTACCATATCTTTTCCTTTCTTACCATCATTTGTTATATAACTTTATTATATATGTACTGGGTCATTCGACTCATAGGTTCCTTCTCTTGGAAATCCAACATGAAATGTAGAGTAATGGACCGAGGCCATAGTATTCGGTGGTATTATGTAAAACATTGATGAGATTTGAGGCCTATTTTATAGTTACTTTTTGTTCCTCTCTTTCCGGCTTATGAGGATGTAATAAAGAGAACTTGGGATTATTCTATTGTCTTTTTATGGAGATTTTTCATTTGAATGGTATTTCAATATTTTCCCATATTTCATATGATCCATCGTTTAACATGACAAAACACTAGAAGATAATCACATCCAATCCTAAACTCATACAAAAAACACGTTTCTTTCCTCCTGAAAGACTCGTATGAGAGTATTCATCTCCATTTAAAGGTAAAATAAATAAATAGTATCACCCTAAAATCTCCTAAAAAGATATCACATCATATCATGTGATTGCGCCAAAACGGGCCAGATCCAAATGCAATCGAGCTGCAGAAATAGGCTCCACAGCAAATTGGGCCGAACCGGTTTGTCTCGATGACCAATTGGACGGACCAATTTATTTACGTCTCCACTTGACGTGCCTCTTAGTCGCAAATTCCTCGATTATTCGTCGTTTCTCTTTGAATTGAACACAGACAATTATGCAGAACCCCTTTCTTATTATATAAAAGTTATATAAAAAAAGAATTCAACTGGAATACATCAACATCGAAAGTGGAATGTTGGGTGATTACATATTAAATTCATGTTTGTTTCATTTAACAATTAATGGACTCGAATTCGGTTCAACGAATCATTGCACCTCGAAGGTAATCTATTGTATTATTATAATTAAAAACAAGGGTGCAAGTGTAATATAGCCAACATGAGATCGAGTTGGGTAGCCCCCTCACACACACAATACAAACACACACATACTACCTCAAGATCACAACAGCTGTTGTTTTGGCATCGAAAAACCGCAATACGAGAGATATTTTAAAATCTAACTATATACTGAACTGAAAATCTTACCGAAAAAGTCGGATCGAGTTGGACCATAAAATTAAATCCATTCCGTTGGATGACGTTGTCATCATTCATTTAAATTGAATTAACCTAAATCTGCGAGGAAAAAAGTTGAACATGTGGATAAAACCGGATCCGATGTTCAATGCGATGCTCTATATAGCATGAAATAGTGTGAAATGCTAGTTCCTTTGACTCGTTAGGAAATGATTGACAACTAGACGAGCGATAAGTAGGCTTGCGAGCTCTATCTACTACAACAACTTGTTTCTATAGATGACGCTTATTTTAGATCCACCATTAGGCCGTTCATTGTTAAATATAGGGATATTTACACCCATAACTCTGAGTAATTTCATAATTATCCCGGAAACCCTCTATAATAACGAGTTACGCTCAGGACCCCGAATAATGGCTCCGTTTTACACCCGTAACCTTCAGTTAGTTTAGTGAATTAACCTAACTATACGAGTGAGTTAATCTAACCCATCTACAATCTAAGGGCTGGATAAACAAAAAGTAAAAAAAATCAGGCGGAGGTGGCTTGCATGAGGCGGAGGGGACTTCCAAGCTGGTGGTCGGGCTTTTGACGAGGCGGGGGAGGCTTCGACTGCAGCGGGGTCACGGATTGCAGAGGCAGTGGTAGGGAGGGGGCGTTTCTTGCTCCGCGGCGGGGTTGTAGCACGGGGGGGGGGGGGGGGGGGGGGTTGCAGAGGCGACAGGGGGGTGGGGTGGGGTGGGGTGGGGGGGTTTGCAGAGGCGGTGGAGCTGCCAACAGGGGGACGGAGCTGCCAGCGCTGGGGGGAGGGGGGTTGCAGAGGCGATGGAGCTGGCCGGGGGGGGGGGGGGGGGGTTGCAGAGGCGACGGAGGGGTGGGGGGCTTGCGGAGGCGATGGAGCTGGCGGGGGGTGGGGGCTTGCGGAGGCGATGGAGCTGGCGGTGGGGGGAGGGGGGAGATGGAGCTGGCAGCGCGGGGGAGGGGGGTGTGGCGCTTGCAGAGGCGATGGAGCTAGCGGGGGGGGGGATGCCTAGAGCTCGTGAGCTGGGGGCGGAGGCGCGGATGGAGCTCGCTGGCGGGGGGAGGGGGGCGCTGGACCTCGTGAGTTGGGGGCGAAGGCGCGGGGCGGAGGTGAGAGAGCGGGCCAGCTTTCGTGAGGGAGGGGGCATGATTTTGTTTGATATAAAGAATGGCATCATGTTATAAATTTGATGTGTTTCAGAGTGTAAAATGGTCAACATGTCACTTTTCCCGTCAAAGTTAACGAACAGTTAAGATAGAACTTGACACAGGGTTATGCCATGTAAAGGTTAAGCATTATTCAGGGTCATGGGCGTAATTCGTTATTATAGAGGGTTTCCCTGGTAATTACTAAATTACTCAGGGTTATGGGTGTAAATATCCCTTAAATATATAGTGACGAATATTATCCGTTACTAAATGATTTTTTATACTAGAAATTAGCGACAGAAGTAATATCTGTTGCTATATCATTACGAACGCGTTATATAGGATCGTCCATATGTTGCTATTTTTCAAAATTTGAGCTAATCATCGCTAAATTTTAAACACAAAAATCAGTGATGATTAGCCATATTTTGAAAAATAACAACATATAAATATTATCACATAAAACGTTGCAAATAATAAACCAATGATTACGACCTTTGTCACTATTTTCTACTATAAAATCTTCCAGTAATTGATAATATTATGTTATATATTTAACAACAGACGATTTAATAATATATTTAAAATAAATATCACTGTAGTTCTATTTTTCTTGTTACAATCCTTTTTTCTGTACGTCTCTCGGATAAAAAAAACCTATATCACGGGCTCATACTCACAGGAAACATTGTGAAAACACATATTCAAATATAATTGAAATAATTATATACAATGCATACACAATGTATGTATTTAATGCACATATAAAAGAGTTTTTGTGTGAGACAACGTGATATATTCTATATAACTTAGAATCCACAAACTGCAAAAATGTGTGATGGATTAGTTGGATAGTAGTTTGTGTCGAGCAATCAAAAGTTATGAATTCAACATTCACTAAGGTCATTTGAATAAATTAAATTTGTAATTGCCATTCAATTTTGTAAAACGAATTTTAAATAATCAATTGAACCAATGGTTTGAAAAAGAATGCAGTATTTTGAAAACTTAACCGGACCGATCGATTTGATAGGCAACTGGTTCACTTCGAGTGTACAAATTTAAGGTAAACTGCTAGTTCAACCTATTATTTCAAATCGATATAATCAGACTTAATCGAAAATAAACTGCATTTAATTTACTACGCTTTGTTCAAAAATTAAATATTCAAAGTTACATAGAAATTGATGGGAGACGGGCAACAAGCTGCGCCGCCAATCCCTTTTGAATGGCAAATTCAATTCTTCGAAATACAACATTCATAGATTTGGGGACCATAACATTGCTATGCATGATTTTTTGAATCCTCTTAAGGAGCTCCACTGCTTCACTTGCCAAGAACCCAAATGTATCAAAACCAAAGGGGATGAATACGTGTTGATTGTCAATGCAAGCCTTCTCATGCTTAGCCACTTTAGCTAAGGCAGCTTTTTGTGCAGCGCATCCCGCAACAAAATCACTCTTTATCAGACCCACCAATGGAGACACTCCACTCAAATCAACACATGCATGCTTTCCTCCAGCCCATCCAAATATCAAGACATCTGCCGGTCTAAGTGTCGATCTCCCCTCTTGTGGATCAGTTAAGAAATTCACCGGTGCTCTTTTTTTGAAGCAACACCTGCATGTCTGAGTATATCAAATAGAACATCTCTGACAAGATCATGTTTGTATTTAAAACCTGGAAGCTCGCGACAATGAATGGCATGATCCCCAAAAGCATCCAAGCAAGATTTGTGGCATACTGGACAAGCCTCATCTGGTGGGAAAAGGGGAATCATGGGGCGGTACTTGAGAATACTACGATATTCAATGGGTGACATATGCAATCCAAGCCCCTCAATAGGAATGGCAAGTAGGAAATCTTAGGCATGTTCAGCTTGTAAACAATGAAAAATTGCTTTTTGCCTAGCAGACATGTCAAACTCAGCTTCCATATCTTTTACGATTTTGCTAAAAAAAGAATTCGCCAAAGCATTCTGGGCTTTAGGGAGGACGGTATCCTTACTAGCAAAATGTGTAAGATCAATAGATGGGAGTGCGACACGTAGGCCTTCCAAAGCATTACGGAAATCAGAATCCATACCATGTATCCCGCTGTCTCGTAGCATGTGGTCTTGGAGCATCCAGGATTGAGCTCTGGAGGCCACAAAAGCATATGAAGAAGCCTCAATAGCTGAGTTAAGACCTAAACCGCCGAGCCGGATGGTAGCGACGCCACTCTCCATTGAAGGTCACCAAAGAAAGGACCTCCAACCACCACAATATCCTCAATAGCTCCACGTAATCCTTTGTCAAACCATGCAGCGGCCCGTTTCATGTATGTGGGTTGACATGTCCGTAAGCCAAACATAAGCTTGGCAGTACCCATACAAGAACGTAATAGAAGTAGCTTACTTTGTGGATCATCCAGCTGAGGAAGTAAATGCATTAAGTCAACAGCCTTGGTAGCCCTCATCATAGCCAACTCTTCAATAAAGTCTTTATCTCTACTCACAGCTCCTCCAAGCAATTTCACACCTAACCGCGGCCTCCCAATATCTATGGGAAACAAACCTTCACGGATCTTCTGACCATCACATGAAGGCCAGAACAGCTCTGTTTTTTATATTTAGAAAAAGCCCCATCTCTGGACCCCTACATTGAATAATGTCAAGTGCCTTGGCCACTTCTACAGTGTCCCCAACATTTGTCCCATCGTCAAGATACCAAGCATGAAGTAGGAGTTTACAATTATATCTGATCTCATGAATAAGTGGGTGCAATGCTAGAGAAAAAAGAAGGGGGCCTAAAGGGTCACCTTGCTGCACTCCTGTTGATGACCGCAAATGATTGTCTCCAATATATAATTTTGATTTTTTTTCAAAAAACATTGCTATTAGCGGAAATTAAAATCATGGCCTTTGGTTATCCACTCTAAACTCTTAATCAACTACTCTAACACAACCTTTTTGTATCTAATGGATTTTAAATATAATTGAACTACTATTATTCTATACAAAATTTAGTCTGAATATTATATACATGTATATGTGTGATATTTGGTGGTGTATATTAAAAAATACTTCATGTATACTATAAATATATATGGTCCATGTATCTTATTTCTAATTCAATTATATTTGAATGCATATTTTATATATGCTTTGATTCACTCCGGTTTGATTAACCGGTTCAAGCACTCTTTTCTTACTCATTTATTTTAATTTGATTTTAAATAATGATGATATAATCATCCGTTTGAACCAGTTTGATTACATGGTTCAATTCAGTACGACTATTCGATAAGGTTTTCGGTTCAATAAACGATTTCCAACATTGTTGGCAGAACCGATCGGTCCGATCTTGGTAGAACCAGTGTTAGTAGAACCGGCCGGTCCGGTTTAACAACAATTCTAATCACACGGTCTCGAGTCTCGAGGAGAGAGCAGGATCTCAGAACTGTCCACTGGCCTTCATCATGTTTTTTCTAACGATATAATTAATTTAATCACACGTTTATGTTTAAACTAAAGGGTAAATTACAATTTGGGTCCCCATCTAGAGGTCTAATCCCATAATGGGTCCTGATCTTTAAATTGTAACGATTCGGGACCCAGGACCATTTAGGAAATGGAAATTTTGGGATTCATGACAAATATGCCCTTGTTGGGAAGGGAATGGGGGTTGGCTTTCAACTTTTAAACAAGGGTATACTCATCATTAGCTTCAAAAAGTTCCCTACATTAATGGTCATGGGACCCGAATCGTTACAATTTAAAGATCGAGACCCATTCTGAGATCGGACCATAAATAAGGACTCAAATTGTAATTTACTCTAAACTAAACAACAACGCAGACTCAGACCGGTACTAACGTCGCTCCCGAAACGGTTCGCACGGGTTTCAACTTTCAAGGGCGTGCCTCCGCAGACGAGCCCACAGCTGCGTCTACACCCATCGAGCATCTCGACACCTCCCTCCTCGCCTCACCTCTCGCATCACCTCGCTAGCCACGTTCCTACCCGGCGTTGCACCGCTGGTGAAGGTTACCCTAGTAACACGGGCGGTGATGGCAACGGCCCAGATGCCTTGCTTGCTTCGATGGCAAGGGAGAGGACGGGTGAGTGGTGACAACTGTGACCACCGAATATGAGCCGTCAGATTCTCTGATGCAGCTCGTATTCCCCCATCTCTGCATCCACGCCGCTCCTTCTCGGGACAACATTGCGTCCAAGGGCCCCGCGCTCTGACGCCCCCACCGACCAGCCACTACCGGTGGGGCCGACCCGCTCCAGGTCGAGGCCGCCGCAAATATTCGAAACGGGTGCGCCTACGTACATACGTAGTGGGGTTTTTGCATGAGAACCCTCGGCCAATCTATTAACGTGCATGCTTGAAAACAGAAATTTAATTAAAGATTTTTTTATCACTTTTGTCGATATTGTAATATCAGTTATGACTCTTTCTTTTTTGAAATATTAATTATGCTCTTAACTTCTTGCCGTTCTATCATTTGTATTCTTCCATTACTTTAATCGCTAATGAGTTGAACTTAACTATGATTTTTCAAACCACGGTGCTGCTAAGAGGAGGAGCATAACAGTCCAAAGACTCCTCCCTCCACCCATCATCCTCCTTTGACCCCTCCTCCACCCCACACCCTCCGACCTTCTCCTTCGCTGTCTCACGTACCACCTTCACCTTCGCCTCCACGTCCATGCAACTCCCATTTGTATACTCCACCTTCTCGTATTGCAGCAACACGAAAAACCCTCCAGCAGGAACAACAACCATTGCTCTAGCTCCTTCACGAGGGGAAGGGGGAGGAGGGGCGATGGCGGACCATGAGGCGGAGATGGAGGAAGAGGAGGAGGAAGGGGCGATGGCGAGGGTTGGGACGAAGAGGAGGAGGCTGGGGTGGAGGAGGCGGTGATGGAAGAGGTTGGAGTGGAGGAGGAAGATGAAGAGGATGAGGAGGAGGAGGAGGAGGCTGGGACAGAGGATGCGGTGGCAATGGAAGAGGCTATGGCAGAGGAGGAGGCTAGGGCGGAGGAAGAGGGGGAGAAGTGGGAGGACTTTCTAATCCTTTTTTAAAATCTAATTCACCTTGTAGCCATCAAGTTAACGTTCATTTACGTTGGGGATGGATGGTAACTAACCTAGGGCACAATTGATCACTGTGGAATAAGTCAGGGGTTGAAATGATATTACAAAAGAGAGAAGGTATAACTAATATTGCAATATCTTATGGGATATAAATGATAAAAATCCTTTAATTAATATTCCCTAATATTAGATAAGTTTATATTATAGGGCCTTTTTAATAGCTTGAGATGGATTATCTATCGAAGAAAGTTGTTCGGAGTCAGGAGCAAATGAGTTAAGAAGAATATGTCAAGTCGTGGTTTAATTATCTAATTAAGTCTCTAATTACAATAATACTCCATTTTCTCTTAGAGGAAGAAAAAGTATGGGCAAGGTCTATTTGCATCAGCGAGAAAAGTTATGAGGCGAAGATTGTAGAAAGGACATGAACCATGTTAAGTAGGGTTTGTGTGTAAATAAGGCTGCTAATCGAATTGAATATGTCTGTATTCCTTTAGCGTCCGTTCGATAATAGATTGAAAAATATTCATTCATTACTTAATGAATTGAACATGAACTTCAAATATTAGTTCGATAAGCTTAATTAATCGAATTCAAACTTAACATACGCTCATTCGATAGATGTCCAAGTTCGATTAGTAAAGTTTATATATATAGAGGGTAAATGGGGATGTCCCCTTGGGGGAGCTAACTTGGCTCCCCTGCCTCATTTTCCAATATTTTTTATTTTTTTGAAAAATACTTCATGTATTTTCATTATTATATCCCTATATTATGTCATTCAAATTTCGTGCGAAACAGAGACTCCTACATCCTTCATCTGGACAGTGTAGATTTCAACAATTCTACGACTGTTAACAAATGATAATGATTTTGCAAAAATGTTTATGTCTAACATATGTAATCGCAGAGTGACTGGGTTTAATTGAAGATTTTGCATATCTTACATTTGAGCAGAATGCAATTAAAGCAAAAAGGATATCGAATTGAAAAGTGAGGGATCACTGCGAAAAATGGAAAGCATGGGATGCAAGAATTTTGAAAATACTTGAGAATTCTGTCATTAAAAGTTGATTGTTCTTTGTTATTTTTATTTGCAACCTTGTTCACTTAGATCGGACATATCGTTTTATTCTATATTGATTTTACATAATATCTGTGTTTCGTTGATTTTGTTCATCGAATGTCCTTGCTTTATTCTTTTTCACTCATACCCATCTTACTTGTGCTATCCCTCATATTTGTATCAAAACTTCAGTATACTTGTATTAGCATAGCTTCTTATTTATCCTTGAAATTATCATTTTGCATGTCATTTGCATCACATATTGCATTAAAAAATACAAAAAAATCTCTCAAAATTGTGCAATGAGTTGGATAATTTGAAACCTAAGTTGTTCTATTGCCTTCTTGAGTCAACACTGGGGCTTGCTCAGGTTAAGAATAAATGTATTGTACAATTTATGATTTTATCACTTGTGTCCTTCTGAACTCTGCAGTATAAGTTATATCCATCTCTTTTTTGTAATATCGGTTGTGCCACTGACTTCTTACAAATTCATAGTTCTTCCCTTTGTAATATCAGCTATACCCATTACCTTAACAGGAGGGCATAATTGTGAACTTTGTAAGATGTTAAGGCCAAAACTTATATTGCAAAAAAGGAAAGGGTATAAATGATATTGTATAAATTATAAAGGGTACAAGTGATAAAAATCCTACTCTTTAAGTTTGAGATTGTAGATTTACCATGTGAATAGTTATCTTGTGCCCCATGGTATCAATATTGTGATCAAATGATGTGCTCCATGGTATCACATATATACTGTGATCAAATGTTGTCTTGTTGTAATTGGATATACCACAAATCTCTTAATTGTAGCAATGAAATTTAGATACCACAATTCAACAACAAAGTTGTTAGAGTATGCGTCATTTATCATGTAAGATAGATAAATGGATCCTTCCAAGATCCATTTACCACATCCAATGTTTAGTTTCACATCTACCAGTAGTGGAGCTTGGAGGGTTGTGGATGCTATATAATAAGTCTCAGAAAGTTCATCATAATTACATTACAACTCCTGATGTGATAAATTACATCACAACTTTGTAAATTAGCATCTCGACCATGTATTCACCATGATTATCACATATACCCTGCAAACTTGTTGACTCTGTACACTATAGACCCTGACGAACTATCGAAAGGATTGTGGTGTAACAGTTAGAAAGTTTGCGGGATTTAAGTGACAATAATAAAGAATATAACGTTGAGAAGGTAATTTACAAGGTTTTTAAAACTGTGATGTAAAAATCCGTTTACATTTACCTCAGAAGTTTAAGGGTGTGAATACAAAAAGCCCGCTGTCCAAAATCCGAAATCGAGGCGAGGGGAGCTGGTTTGACCGGTCAATAGGCACTGAGGCTCGTCCACGTCCCCATTTGGTGATCAGATCACGAATATGGGTGCAAGCTACTTGCTAGCTGCTAACCCCCGATCAGACGGCTACAACACGACGGTGTTACAGACGGGACTCGTCGACGATTCCATCCCGACCGTCAGATGGAGCTGTGCAGCCGCGGGACCCACTGTATTGGTTGGAGCGCACCATACGGATTTGTGCCTATCAGTACTCGTCCGATACGGACAGCGGTCAATATTCTCTCCCTCTGTCGTTCTCTCACTCTCTCTCCTCCTTTGCTTTTGTTTGCTTATTTATAGGTGCGATGGGGCTGAGGGCTCCTCTCTCTGATCGTCTTCATCTTCCCTCTCCCTCTCCTCTCCCCCCTCTCTCTAGAGACGCCATTTGTTTGAGATCTTGAGAAGGGTCACTGGAGGTTGGCGCTTAGATGGAAGCTCCAAACATTCTCCATCAGGTGATCTATTCAGAAATCTTCTTTGCATGGATTGCCTTGGGTTGAAAGATTTTTGTTTATTTTAGAATAACACATCCTAGATCTGAACAAACTTACGTGCGATAGCAGCAAGATTAGGACATGGGTTCTTCTTGGTACCAATCAAGTTGCCCCCTTTCCTTATATTTATTATAGTACCGTTGCTGCTTTAAATGCAACCCAACTCCACCAGTTCGAGGAATTCCATGCTGCATTTATTGAACCCACATATCTAGGCCATCTATCTTCTGATCAGATCCATTTGTTTGTTCCATCAGGTGATGAGCACCCACTCATTGGGGAAGATCCTCACAAGCACCAACCACCACCATCAGCAGCAACAACGAGAAGCAACACCAACACACCAACAAGAGACCAAGAGGCAGAGGCCACAGCCAGAACAGGCCCTACGCTGCCCAAGGTGCGACTCCACCAACACCAAGTTTTGCTACTACAACAACTACAGCCTCTCCCAGCCGAGGTACTTCTGCAAGGGCTGCAGGAGGTACTGGACCCAAGGTGGCACCCTCAGGAACGTCCCTGTCGGCGGTGGCTGCAGGAAGAACAAGAGGTCCATCTCTACCAAGAGATCGTTATCTTTGTCATCATCATCATCATCCTCACAAGACCAGTCACCGTTCTTACCGCACATCCCATACTCCCTAAAGGGCACATCACCACCTTCCACTGACCAAGAAGCCTTCCTTCAAATCCCATCCTTGTCCCCGTCCTTCCTCGACATACTGAGAGGTGGGTCTCTGGACAGCACCTACCAAGGCTTGTACAGTGGATTGGACATCGGGGTGGACTGTAGTGGTGGTGGGTTTCTGCCATTTGGTGGTGTGGGTAGTGGGGAGACAGATGCTGCAGTGAAGCAGGAGAGCTGCAGAGGCGTGGAGGGGGGTGGGGCTGCAGTGGCAGGTGGGTGGTGGTGGTGGTGGGGAGGGGCTGCCTGTGGTGGACTTGTGGAGCAGTAGTGTTGGGTCTAACTGGCATGGACTGAT
Source organism: Ottelia alismoides (assembly GCA_037367405.1). Classification (NCBI taxonomy): domain Eukaryota; kingdom Viridiplantae; phylum Streptophyta; class Magnoliopsida; order Alismatales; family Hydrocharitaceae; genus Ottelia; species Ottelia alismoides. The sequence goes on along the minus strand of JAZKJV010006322.1, from coordinate 509,674 downwards.
CAACAGCACTCTGATGTGATCTGCAGAGGGCTTTGTTGCTTTGCCACTTCGAGTGGAGGCAGTTGGTCTGCCATATATTACATATACATGATATATGATATGGGGAAGAGGATCCTCATGATATATTCCCCTACCTCTCTCCTCCCTCCCTCCACAGAACATCTCTTTGTATTAATCGGAGTGCTCTTTGTGGTGTTTTACTCACTCCCTTCCTCTCTTTGTTCTCTTCTGTTCTATCTCTGGTCTCTCTGTCTTTATCTGGGTATATTTGATGGCGTTTTATATGAGTTAAGTCGAGCATATGGGCACTGGAATTTACTGTTGTCTAGATGGCCCGCCAACAGGGCTTTGTTTGAATCTGCATTTCTGTGAAATTTGTTTGTTGATATACATGTTATGCTCTGTTGTTGACGTCAACTCGTTTTTAACAGTAGCTTGCTGAACATGCATGTGCACTAGATCCTTGTGGGCATTATATCGTGGGAGGAGATGCTCTGATGATCCGATTCGATCCATTTGGTTTGATCCTAAATGTGAATGTCCTGTAAATGGCGTCCTCATGTTATATTCATTAGCCACCCATGTATGATTCAGTGTTGATGGCACAAACCCTGCCTTAACGTGCTTCTTCAAACAATGGTTTCGAATACGACGATGACAACGAGGATGCCTCTGCGATGATGTTTCTTACTCAGTCACCAGCAATGAGAGCGTCTCTAAGTTGAAACTTTGAATGTGATTCAACCCATCCCTCCTATTGTATAGGAAAAGTGTTAGTAATATATATTTTACGGCTCTTAATTATTCACCCTATCTTTATTAGGGCATTTATGTATTTTCTCCCCTTTTTTTTACTCGCTAGGGTTTCTAGGGTTTAGTTCTATATAAGGACCCCTCTCAAATGCAAGGCCTCTCTCGCCCTCCAGTACCTCTCCAGGCTACCTCGCCATCCCGCCAAACCCGCTAGGCCTCCTCAACTGGTGAGCCCCTCCAGTCCCTTCAGCCCAGAAGGTGCATTCAAAAGACAACAACCCGAGGCTGACTTCCCTGCCAGCACGAAGGCACCTTCCCTCCCTCCCAAAATTGTTCACTCGAAGCTGCTCTCCGCTACTCTGCCACCAATCTCTCATGTGCATTCTCTCTTACAAAAGGTTTATTCGTTGAATTACTGAGTCTCCATGATACTTGCTTGATCAAGACTGTCAGAACTTCCTAGGTCAAGTTTTTAGACTTGTGCGACCACCATGACTTCTAATGAGCCCAAACCTCTGTATTCGACTTCCTATGTAAAGGTACATGGCACATATATCAAACTGAAGGGCTCTGAAAATTATGTCTTATGGTCCTGATCTTTCAAGGTACTTATTGGTGGTTAGGGAAAGAACTATGTCCTCACTAAAGATCCGCCCAAGGAGACAGACAAATACTATGATACTTGATATGTGGATAACAACCAAGAAATCACATGGATGACCAACAACATTGAGCCGAATATACCTTCGAATCTTCTCTACAAGGAGACGACAAAAGCTACGTGGGAAAGTCCCGAGAATACTTACTCCCAAAAGACAACCAAGTCCATGCTATCAGATATCTTACTCCACTCCCTCGACCTATTAGATCCCGATCTCAACTCCTGCCCCCTCCTCCTCGCCTGCTGCATCAAGAAGAACCACATCCCTATCCTCGACTTCCTCAACAACCTCGGTGCCCTCTACCCCCTACTCCATGCCCTCCTCTGCCAGTATCCTCAGGTCCTCCACTCCAGTGTTGTCGTCAACCTTGCCCCCTCGTCCATGGTTTGGGGATAATTTGATTAGGGGTGTTTTGGGGGTATTTTGGTCCAAAATTTCCACAAGTAAACATGTGTCCTTCTCCTGTTGGAAAAGGAGTACATTGTGACCGAAACAATACATTAGGTACCTTAATGTTACTTTTGAAAGTTTAGGGACTACATTGAAATTGGGCGTATAGTCCAGAGATTTTTCTGTAATTTACTCTTTTATTTTTTAATTTTTATTTTCTTTTAATATTGAAATTTTTAATTTTTTTTAAAAAATATATATTTATAAATAATGATGATGATATTATATAATATATAAGTAATATAAAATGTATTAGTATATACAGGGTTTTATAATTTTAAATATAACTAAATATAGTCAACATATAGACAATGAAATATTTTTGTGTTTTTTTTATAATTTTCTCTATTTTGATTATTTTTATAGGTTTTTTGTTAATTTTTATGTATTTTTAAAGTATTAAAATATTAAAAACAATGCATAGATTAATTAGTTGAGCTTGTTTGAGGTTTAATAAATATAAATAATTCTAAACTTAACCTAAAAATATTTTTAATATATAGTATATAATATAGAAAATTCACAAACATATAGAGATATTTTTATATTTTTAAATATTTTTTTGCTAATTTTTATAATAATTTTTAGGATATTGTAGTTTTTAGATATTATATTTTGTAATTTTTAATGATGTTTGGATATGTAGTAATATATAATGTAGATAATATATATTTTTAGGAATTTATAGAAGTGGTTTGTATTTTTTACGGGTTTTAATTTTTAGACAGAGAATAAAAACATCTTTTGTATTTTTAATAGGAAAAGTAATTAAAATGCCATTCAAAATAAAGATATGTCATCAAGCATAGTAGGAAGCTTTTAATTAAATTTTCCTACAATTTTTGGAATAATAAAAATATTTATAAAGATAAATACGCACAAAATTAAAAGCTATAGTTTACAAGGACATGTTTGCAATACAAAATGTTTTACTCTATATTTAATATTTATAGGACTAAGTAGTAAAACAAAAAGGTGGAGGGGTGCTCTATCAATTTACCCCTTAAAGGATGAGCGGCGGATAGTGCGCCATGTGGGCGCACTTAAGTCGATTGGGCGACTGAGAATCACTCAGCATTTCGATTCCATTCAATGACCCTGATTAGATCTGGGCCGAAAGCTTCATCTGACGGTGATAAGGTAGGTTGGAAGAACACCTAAGAACATGACCCTCAAATCAGAGCCTATTCTGTGATCATTCCATCACAAGACGGTGATTCCGATTCAATCCAAGTTACATATCTTATAACCAGTCAATCGAAGAGATCTTCGAGCCCTGTTGTAATGTGCAAGTTTTCGTCGCTTGAGATCATTGGAATCAAGGATCATGGCCCGCAGGTGAATCGAGATCATGAGGATCGAAGACATTCATTAGATATCCGAGCTTCGGAGCAACGAGAGGCATGACCTTCTTTTTGTTCATCATCAGAATAAGCCGACCGCCTGCATTTCAGTCCGATCAGCATCCGGGTGACTGATAAAGGAGCTTTATTCTAAAATACACAATTCTAGGGTAAGTTGGTTACATCACAACTACATCGATCCCAATCTATGATTATGATCATTCATTCCTTCAACTCTCATAATAATCAGTAAAAAAATTAAAATAAAAATACTCATTAGTTATTTATCTCTATCCTTTGCCCATATGATGCATGCGTTAAGAAGTTGAGATAGGGAAAGGACGAAGGGATATTATTATGTTAAGATGAATGATGAGTGATGTCCACCGTCAGATGGACAAATCACGCGTGACAGTTCCTCTCCATCATTTGGGGCTTTCAAGGTCTCTCTATCGATCATCATCACTTTCTTTGGAGGTGTAAATAATAGACTAAGGCTTTGTTTGGTTGGAGAATAGGCCCTGGAATAAGGGGCCAATTCTCCTCCCGACACGGTTCCCAGTGGTACGACTATTCTCCATTATTCCACCTTATTTCACTCTTATTCCTATCTTTATCCCACCTTACCTACCTTTATTTCACCTTATTCTCCTTATTCTTATCCTCCAGCCGAACGGAGAAATAGACCCTTATTCCCCTTATTCTCCATCCTTATTTCTGCTTATTTTCCTACCGAACGGGCCCTAAGGATACAATTCATCGGAGATGTATTTTACTGGTTTTTTGATATTTTTAATTAAATTCACGATTTTACTCTTAAAAGGACATTTGGTATTTTTTTTAAAGAGAATATTTGGTATTAACTTGATCCGAACTATGAAGTTATTAAGAATCAACATCCTCACCACTAGGGCCTGTTTGGTTGCCAGGATACACCGGTACCCTGGCATACCTCTGACTCCAACCCTGCATTCCTGGGTTGGGGGTTACTTGTATTGACCCTACAATTTCTTTGATAAAATATTTTTTTAACCATATTAAAATAAAATTAGTAACATAAAAACATATTATAATCACTAAAAAAAGTTACTATAACACATAATTAATGTCACATCACATCATAATTATCATTCCAACCCTCCCAACCGTCAAAACAACTACTATTCACAAGAGGATGCTCCAACCCAACCCAACCTAGTAACTAAACATGCCCTTAGACTTCATTATGATCTTAGGTCAGAATTTAGCCACCTGAAGTGTGAACACGACAACCATCGATACCCCTGCATTCCTGGGTAGGGATTAATTATATGAATCCTACAATTTTTTGCTATAATATTTTTAGGAAAAAAACGAGGTTGCCCCCTGGGGCTGCACTCTCATCCTTTTTCTGTATTTTTTTATTTTTTTGTAAAATATCACCATGTATATTTATCTATATATCTCTCCAAGATATCATTCGAATTTCATCAAAAACAGAGACTCATATACCTTCTATCTAGAACAAGAAATTTTAATGGTCTAAAGATTGTTGTAATCAACCTGATCTAGATGAAACACACATGAGTCTCCTTTTCTAACGAAATTCGAATGACATATTGGAGGTATATAGGTGAACATATATGATGATATTTAAAAAAAATAAAAAAATTACGGAAAAATGACTTACTGCTCCCTGGGATAGCTCCACCAGACACTATTTTTAACCACATTCAAATAAAAAGTTGCGATGATATTATAACTCTATGGGAAATATTATATTGAAAAATGTAAGATTTGTCAATGTATGAAATTCTTATTTTATCTTGGTTAAACTCTGCTTAACACGTTGATACAGAATTTATTTCCATATTTATTAATCAATTCTCATGCATTACACTGATGATATTGTGTTGATTAATAATACTACAGATTGAGTAAATGAGAAGCTTGACGTTTGGAGACATGCATTAGAGATTAAAAAAATTCGTGTAAGTATGGTTAAGACTAAATATTTGGAGTACACTATTGATGGAAGCAATGGTGAAAGAATTACGATGAAGATTGGTGATGATAACATCAGAGGAAATATTCTTTTAAAAACTTGAGATCAATTTTGCAACATAATAGGGAAATTGATGGAGATGTTACTCGTAGAATAAATGCAGATTGGCTAAAGTGGAGAGGAGGCTCTACTAATCTATGCGATAATAAAATTCTTTTGAAAATCTAATGAAAGTTCTACAAAGCAGTCGTGAGACGTGCTATATGGATCTGAATGTTGGTCGAGGAACCATAGACATGTGCAGAGAATGATAGTTGCAGAAATGAAAATGCTAAGCTGGATGTGTGGATATATACATAAATATTGGAATCGAAATGATGCGATCATAAGGAAAGTTGGTGTAGCTCCGATCGAGGATAAAATGAGAGAAAACTGCTTAAGATGGTTTGACCATTTGCAAAGGAGATCGATTGACACATCAGTTAAGAGATGCGAGTTTTGAGATGTTGAGCTAGCTAAGAGGGCAGGAAAGGCTCAAGAATTGTTGGAATAAGACTATCTGAAGGGATCTTAATTTTTTGGATCTAAGCCCAAGAATGACTCAAGATAGATCTGAATTGATGCAAAGAATTTATGTATTCAATCCTACTTAGTGTGGGAAAAGGCATTGTTGTTATTATTGTTGTAATATTTGTTTGATTTTTCTAGAACTTTCTTTGTTCATTTGTTAGTAATATTGTCTCAGACAAACGGAATATATTAAGCTAATTCATTCAATTTCCAACTTTTTTTTAAAAAAAAAAGAAGTTTTCACTACCACAAATTAGCCCAACGTGTGCATATGATAATTGTTGGAACGTGTACATGAACATCCACTTTATAAACTTTGAATGGCATATACATATCACATACAATTGCGAGGAATTTATGGTATCATATCCTAATACTCCTAAATACGACGGGGTGCAAAATACTCGTGATTCTAAACATCGGCTAAACCTTAATCTTGAATTACATTATAAAGTTTTTTTTCTTAAAAAAGTTATGCTTTCTTTGCTCTATTTTTTGGCGAAAGAGGAAGATGGCATCGTCGTCGGAAAGGATGACCTTCAAGGAGGAGACGACAAAGTTGCGGACTATGTCGCAGGCGCTTGGATTTCGATGACCACATGGGAGAGGTGTTGAGTGGTTGTATGCACAACTGTGCTTTGCACGGGGAAATGTACAAATTGCAAGAAGATATATGTATGCATTATGATGCAAAGGGACATGTATATATTCATATTCAATTTATTATCGTATCCATATCCATATTCTAACGATATCATAAGCATTATATGTTCTAATCGCACATCTATTATAATATATACATAAAATTATATATTTATTTATAAAAGTAGAGAATTATGAGAGAATGACTTAATTAGAATAGCTACCCTATGACTTATTATATAGGTGTAATCCTATGGTTAGAGCCACATGCATAGAGTCACCTTATATTGAAAAGGCAAGTGTACCCCTTAGTAGGTGGAAGATAAAATATCTCTCGAGACATCCCCTTAAGATGGAACATGTATATATATCATGCTCTCAGTGAATATGTCTACGGTGTGATCATCTAAAGTCGTACTAGATGTGTGCAATAACCCTCTTTATATTAAATCCCATCTGTAATGACAGTCGGCCTCTAAATGTTTTGTGAGTTCATGAAATATTAGGTTGTTGTCTATATGCATAGCTGCCTCGTTGTCACATTTGAGCTCCATCATGTCGCTAAAAAGTATGTATAAGTCTATACAAATCGAATCCATGCTAACTCGGTCGCTGCAAGAGCCTTTGTCATGTGCTCACTTTCTACACTAGAATAGGAAACTACTGCATATTTCTTGCTCCTCCAAGTGATCAACTTTCCTGCTAGGTAGGTATAGAAGTGAGAGGTGGACTTTTTATCTAATAGATTTCTCATGTCGTCAGCATCAAATAGGTTACAAGATCCATAGTAGCCCCTTTAGTAAGCACTAGCCCTCTCCCTGGAGATGATTTGATGTACCTTAAAATCATGCAAGCATGCATCATAGTATGCTTGATTAGGACAAACCGCGAACTGATTGAGCTTCCCAACATAAAAAGGTATATCTAACCTAGTGATGGTCAGATAACGGAGTTTCCTGACCAACCCCCTATGCAGTTTATAATCAAATCTCTCCATGCTCATAGAAGTGTGCATGAGATCCATTAGAATCCAGTCTGGCTTGGATCCCAACATCCTAGCCTCATGTAATAGGTTAGTAGCATACTTGCAATGGGATATTACATGGTCTCGTTTGGATCAGGCACTCTCAATCCCAATGAAGTATCATAGTGGTGCATGATCTCTAATTACAAATTTCTTTGCTAGCCGTATATTCACTACAAAAAAATTGAGCTATAGTGACGGTTTTGAAAAAATCCGTCACTAAATCAGCCGTTGTTAAATATATAATGACGATATTATTCGTTGCAAAATGAGTTGTCGTACTCAAAATTAGCAATGAATATCATATCTGTCGTTATATCATTTGCAACGGTCCACATAGTGACACTTATTCGTTGCTTTTTTTCAAAATTTTAATTAATCGTCGCTAAATTTTGAACTAAAAAATAGCAACGATTATTTAATATTTTGAAAAATAGCAACGGATAAGCGTCGCTATGTGGACCGTTGCTAATGATATAACGACAGATATGATATTCGTTGCTAATTTTGAGTACGAAAACTCATTTCACAACGAACAATATCGTCATTATATATTTAACAACGGCTAATTTAGTGACGGATTTTTTCAAAACCGTCACTATAGCTCAATTTTGTTGTAGTGATTTACTTCCAAAATGCCCTCTCAGTCATCGCTGGTGAGATCGATGTCATCCACATATATCAGCATACCGACAATGCATTTTCTTCATTTTTTGTACGAACAATAAATGGCCTAGTGAAGATCAAGAAAGTCTCAAGTTCTCAAGAATTTCTGATAGCTTCTGAAATCAAGCTCGGTGACTCTATTTATAGGCATAAATGGTCTTCTTCACTATAGAGAAAGGCATTCTTTACATCAAGTTGATGAAGGAGCCAATCACGTATTAATGTTATAGATAGAAGAATCCACACTGTGGAAAGGCATGCTATAGGGGAGGAAATATCAAAGAAGCCGACCTCCTATGTTTGTGTAGAGCTTTTGGCTACTAACCATACTTGTATTCTAGCAATCAAACCATCTGAGTTGCACACACCTATCAGGATCCAACAACATTGCCATATGTAAGTGAATATGTAGGATGTCAAGTTCCATGGGAGTTTGGAGAAGGCATCTCCTTGTTCATGACAAGTTCTCATTTGGGTTTACGTAGTACCTCGGCATGACTATTGGGAATTTTCGCAAATCGCATGTTGATCGATCAAATGCTAGTAAAGCAAATTGCTAAGAAATTGGATGCATGGTACACTACTCTCTGCCCTGCTTGAGGGTGATGGGAACACCTGCTCAATCATTGGGTATACAATCTTTTACACCATTTCTCATGCTTGTAGAAGTGTATGAATAGAGGCCTCATCTAATGTAAGGTGAGGTAGTAGGATTGTTAGTCTAAGGCTCTAAAAGAAGGATATACATTGGCACAAGTGGTGGTTGCTGACTGAGGAGGATGTTGCACTAGAACTTGATCCAAGATACATGTGGTGCAAGGTTTGGTACAAGAATAGGTATCTGGGCACTCTCTAAACTAGACGGAGATAGAGATACATGGGTACCTCTACAGACAAAAAAGGGAATAGACTCGAAAAATGTGAGGTATGCACTAATGTAGTGCCTTCACAACCTTGGTCTAGCAAAGATATCATTCTGGTTTCTTACATCATATCTAAAAATTACAAATTTGACTGCTCTAGCAGCTAGCTTATCCCTCTACAAGACCAAGGAGGTGAACAAGAGCAACATATCCAAATACTTTCAAGGGAACGAGGGATACTCCTTTCCCTAGATAGAGAACTTCAATGGGTACCTGCTTATCGATAGAAGTGGCATGCATGTTGTAAATTTACAAAATAGTTGTGAGCACTGCATCCCCCCACTACGAGCATGTACATGATAATAGACAAGCGATGCACGTACAATATCAAAAATATAGTCATGGTTGTGTTGAGAAACGTCATTATTCTATGAAACTTGGGCATATGTTGTGTAATAAAGAATCCCATGGAAAGTGAAAAAAGAGTTAACAAAGCACGAGCTAGGAATTGTTTACATTGTCAGAGCGAATAGTCTTCACAGTGGCAGCAAATCGAGTTCAGATCTCATTGATAAATGCAACAATAATCAAGTAGACATCTGAATTTTTTTATCAGAAATACCGAAGACATGTGGGAGAAATCGTCAACAACAACAACAACAAGATAGTAAGGAATCCTCGATTGATTAGGGGGTCTACTTGGTTTTCAAACATTAAGATGAATCAAATCAAATAAAGCAGCATACTATGTACTACTGGATACCAAAAAGGAACTTAGAAGATGTTTCTATGATTAACAAGCTTTAAACTCTATATGAGTAGTGGGAGGAAGGTGAGCAAATATTCAGCAAAAGTTATTGCAGAGATGGATGGCCTAGGCTTTATAGTAGAGAGTGCTTGAAGATTCAATAAATTGGTGGTTCTTCTCCTCCTGTAGGGTTCGTTTGGTTGCAGGGTTGGGTTGGGGTACACCGATGTACCCCTCCTTCTAACACTCCTCACAGTTTACTATTCACAGGGTTACTTTAACCCAACCCAACCCAGCAACCAAACAGACCATTACATTTCATTGTGTGTAACTATGCATAAAATGTTTAGAGGCCATAATCCCTATCACTGTTCATGGGCACACTCCAAACAGATAGATGCATATAACCCTAAAGAGTAGAGCCAAAAGTGAGAGTGCTCAGGGATCTCAAAGCTACCAGGAGTAGTGAATAGTAGTATCTGATAATTATGGCAGATTAAAATAAAATGTGGAATTTAAAGAGAATGGTGCAAGCAAACTAGACAAGCAAGCATAGTTTACTAAGTCATTAGTGTGGAAACCAATAGGGTAAAATTCAGAGTTGTGCCCTTTTGTAATATCAGTTATGCTCCTACTTTACTTTAACGAAAGGGCTTAACTGTGAGTTTAATAAGAAGTCAGTGGCACAATTGATATTATAAAAAAAATGGAAAGTTAAGAAGGGCACAAGTAATAAAAACTCCAAATATATAAGTAATTTATATGCCAATGATTGTCTTGTTTAAAGATGATGCAATTTATATTGTCTATGCAAAAGCTTTGCTAGCAATTAGTGGAACTCGTGGCCAAGGATAGAAACACGTTCGATCTTCTATCGTAAATCATCGAAGCTTCGTTCGACCAGATCGGTACATCGACTAGTACGAGGTGATGTAATATTTTTAGAAATAAATGTCATACTCTACTTGAACATAAAAAAATCTTGAAAAATCATGGAATTATTTCTTCTATGATATAAAATTTCTATACATATATTTGGCGGAGGGATAGGGATAGTTACGGGGGAGAAATTCTAATTTGATGTTTTCCCCAAAATCAAATCAACAATTTTATTTAACACCAAACTAAAAATGAGTACATGTTATCAATAATGACTCATTTCTACTCCATGGTCAACCCATCTAATTACCACAACGTGAAATATGGGAAATTTGTATTTTTGTTGGAGATCTTAAACTTAGATGTTCGTTTTTTTTTGTATATAGTTTATCATTGTTTTCGATTTTGGGGATTGTTAGATGAACTAACTTTTTCTTATGGTGAAATCATTTCGACATTTGATTAGCCCCATGCTAAAAACATATGCTAGTTCGCAAAATGCGGACAATTCAACAAACATAGGCGATTATCGTAAGAGAAATTTACTTAACACAACCACTTTCCATTGTATGTATCCTTACTCCGTCTATGTAACCAAACAAGGAGCATGAATAACTCATCATTATTCCACCTTTATCCCATCGACACAAAAAAACACCCAAAAGAATGTGAATGTGGGGAAAAAACCCATTGCTATATCATTATTAACCATCGTAAAATGTTTTTTTTACTTTAAATTAGTGGTATGGACATACCCAGTGCTATATCATTATTGACGGGTCATATAGCACCGGTTATTTGTCGACTTTATCATCAAAAATTACATTAATCGTTGCTATTATAAAATGAATCATTTCTAGTGGTATAACCACTAATTTCAGTATAAAAAATCATGGGATGTTTACACCCATAACTTTGAGTTTTGTAATTATACCAAAACCTTCGATAATTCATAATTACAACGAAAATCCTGAATAGTGCTTAACTCTTGCATGGCATAACCCTGAATAGCTTAATAATTACAAACGTAACCCTGAGTATTAACTTCCATCCGTTTCTCCGTTAACTACGACAAAATTTGTTATATAATTCACATTTAGGTTCATCTTATTTACAATAGACACCTCTTCATTTCTGAGGTAAATACATTCTCTTAGATTGGCGGTGAAGATTTGATAGGCCTTTTTGATACAAAGGTATTTGTAGTGTCTGGAACAAGAGGATGTTCTTCACACAACCTCTCATCAACCAAACTCTGAATCCCCCACATACTCTAGAGCTTTGCCTCACTTATTCCATCTCTGTGCCTGATGCAACGCATCATCCTTTTGGCGCGAAGCACCTTGATCGGAGACCTCCTCAGTCGAGCACTTCATTGTTCATCAAAGCAGGACCTCATCGGAGGAGATCTGAAAGCAAAGACATCCATCGAGTGGCAACTATCGTCCATCGTGATCCAGACTGATACCCATCGAGTAGCAGCTACTGCCCATCGTGATCCAGACCTGATCAAAGCCGTCTAAAAGCTAGTTGTTATCCACCATTCTATCATCGAGGAAGCGCCATCTGAGCTGTAGGAACAAAAGCATCTTTGATCGTTCGATCACGCAAAACCACCTTCAATCTTCAATTGGTCGATGGGAGATGTAGGGGGGCAGGTTGGAATGGACAACGAGGGAGGGGAGATTGGAGGAGGGGCAACGAAGGAGGGCGGTCAGAGGACGAGTGTAGAAGGGGAATGGAGGGGGTTGAAGTAGGGAGCGACGAAGAAGGGCAAGGCGTCGGAGGGGGTAGCAACAAAGTTGTAGGCAGAAAGGCTGAGGAGCGATGCCGAATTGTTGTTGCTGCTATCAAAGGAGATGAGGGGAAGGAAGAGGAGATGTTGCTCTTGTTTAAAAAATAAAAAAGTAAATAGCAACCATTGGATGTGGCGTGGTTAGATTAACTCATGGATGGTTGAGTTAATGGGTTAACTTAGCGGATGGTTATGGGTCTGAGATGGAGTGATATGGCATGGGTGTAATTATGAATATTCGAGGACTCTAAGCGTAAATAAATCAAATATCATTTCACAAACAATATTATTCATTGGCAGGTATAGCAACATAATTTAAAGGTTTTTTACACCTAAACCCCTCTGATATTCCACATCAGAGTTATACCCCTACCTTTTTGCAATAACACTTGTACCTATGTATTCTTACAAAAATGCATAGTATTGCCCTCCCATTAAAGTAAAATAAGGGCATAAGTAAAAAGGTGAAATTTGTAACAAAATAAGGCACAAGTGTCACTGCAAAAAAAGACAAGGACATAACTGCAATCGTAGAATCTCACAGTGACACAAGTGTAAAAAACCTAATTTAAAATGTATGTTTACAGAGGATAAACCCCACTTATCTTTTACTTGAGTTGTGCAGGAAGCAATAGCATTGACTATTGATGCTTTCCAGAGCAGCACTGAGACCAGATTCAAATTAGAGTGTTTTTTGGACTTTCTGTGAAGTTGCTCTGTATTATAATAATGCTATGCTTTGAGGCAATCTCTTCTCCTGCCATTTTTCTACTCCAGACAAGTAGCCTTGATGGAGACAAACTAGATCCACTTGGAACAAGTGGCTCTGGTGGAGATAATATTAGCCCATGTTAAACAAATGCCTATGGTGATATTCCATTCCCTGGCAAACCATTTAAATATTAATCTTGACACTGTGCATACACAGTTGAGGAATGTAATGACCAGATTTGCGAGGGATCACAGAGCTCACATCCTTACTTTCAATAATAAAAAAAGGCTTATCCAGAGCAGGACTATACAGTAGTTAATTATTTTCTATTGCAGGGTCTCATCCACAGTGGCCACCAGGAAGGAGATGGCTCCAATCATGACCTCACTACTGTTAAACAATATACTTTAGTAGCATGGCAAGTGATTCATTGCACTGCTGATGAATGACAAAATAAAATATCATCAGCTCTTCTTTTGGCCTTAGCCAATAAACAGGTCCTTCCTGTAAGAATTATAAGCTGCTGATTTTGATGATTGAGTTCAATGAGAAAGAATCCATATATTGCCATTAGAAAATTTCAGGAAATCTGGCACTTGCAGACACCATAAGAAGATCTTCTCCACCACATCCAGGCAACTAAAGTCAATGACAATGTAACAAAGAACCTGCAACAACTGCATGGTGATATGCCAAGAAATTGCATAGGATACCTATTTGTATTCATGAGATGAAGGAGTCAAATATCTGTCCTTTTTAAACCCATCAATGCACCACCATCAACAGTGCTCTGGTGATTTTGCCCCTTCCATGTTGAGCCATCAAGGGAGGGGGTTTTAACAAAGGAGAAGCTTCCCCAAAAAGGGCAAACAAAAGCTTGTCCATTATTATTATTTCAACTATGGCAAAGGAAAAAAACAACTTATTCTCTTCACTAAACCAGTCCAACCAGTTAAAACAAGAACGGAATAAAAAACGGTTGTGGTCAACTGATTTTTACTTAGAAAAAAGGAAATCGATGAAAAACAATCCAAATTAGGACCATTAGAACTGTTTGGACCAAACCATTGGCTCAACCAATTTGTATCCCCGCTCAACTCCTACTATGCTACTACTCTTTGCACTTCCCCTTCCGTGTTTAACCCAATGTGAGTCCCCTCTCTTTCCTACTTCCCAAAAAAAAGTTTTCACAGAGTTTCATCCTTTTGACTTCGACAGTGTGCACGTCGGCTGTCCAATATTGCCTCTCCATTCCACCCTTGCACATGCTGCCATCCTACTCCAACAGCAACAGGTGATACCTCCGCGTCAAGTCGTCAACACCACGCCATGAGAAGTATCATGTCAGCAACCTTTTGTCGTCAAATTAAAACAATATACTAAATTTAGATATCAGATGTATGTCTATAGTCTATAAACTGTACAAAATACAGCTAAATGTATGATGAGTATAAAGCACAATTATTTGTATAAATTACTAAAAAAATCCGCTTTGGACCATACCAACCAAATCGATAAGATAAAGGTTCGATTTTATCCGACGGATATAAATTACAGACATCAGGTTCATAAAGTCAACCACCATTAGTCCGACCACAAAGATCCAAAATCAATACCTTACAAGTTTGGTACGTTGTTTGATTTTTAAAATCTTGAATAAGCCTGAGACACGTCCTCTTCTCCCTCCCCAGCAGCAAAAATATACTCGTTGATCGCCCTTTCATTTTGCATAGCATGCCCCAACTTTTTTTTTTGAAGCTCAAGCATGCCCCAACTTTCACCTGTCTATTACTTGGACAGGTTCATTCTGTACAAAACTTGGGACAGACTAAACTGTAGATCATGCTTCCCAACTGCCATGGTAAAATTTGAGCTCAACAAATTCTTTCATGAACAATTGTTGCAAACTTCAATTCAGATACTGATATCCATAATCAAACATAATGCAAGAAATGATTCCAAAAAGCTAATAGTTCAGAAGCTTGAATCTCCAGCCTTATCCAGGGAATAAAGAAACAAACAAATCCAACCTCCCTTGGCCCCATATCATGCATTGAACTCCATGGAGATGGAATCACATGGTCTTCCTCTCATCTCCTCCCAACAGACTCAAGTATCAATTTTGGTCATTTCGACAATCCCGCAAAAAGGAAACTCACGGGAATTTCTTTGATATTTTGTCAATCTATGGAGATGATATAAAAACAATTTATCTAGAAATTAAACTTTCCAATGTTATTTAATCAGTGAGAATAAGATATAAACACTTGTTTTTGCTAAATAGAGGTGTAATTACAAGGATTGACATATATCAAGGTACATATTTTATGTTGAGATATTGATATCTTAGAGAGTAAAATATACAACTAAGAAGAATAAGTATTAGTTTGACAATGAAAAAGTTCATAAAATATATATAACACTGGATAATACATATCGAGTAGTAAGTATTTGTTCAGCTATATGTAGTTATCGGAGGCTCTTGGGATGGATCCTTGCATAATAAATGCTAGTTATTTATGTGAATATTATGGTGTCAATGTATTAACACTATAACAATATCATGCCATACAGTTATAATGTGGTTCCATGTTCACAACCTCCTTTAAGGAGGGCAAAGCTCCCTATTCGAAACATGGTCCAGTTGAAAAGCCAGTGAGCCACGAGGATGTCATACAATTATATTGCACTTTCGTGTTTGCAACCTCCCTCATTAAAGAGGAACGAAGTCACCCCCCGTCTGAGATGGGGATCTCACTAACCAGTCATTGGGGTGGTGGAAATGTGCCGCCCTATAGAGCAGAGCATCCCAAACCTAATAAAAGATGCATATATTATCAATGTAAGTGTCAAGGTGAGATACATGGGGACATATTTATACAAGAAACAGTTGTATAAACTACAGATGTATTTATGGCAAACAATCGTCTGCAAAGTAGTGATGTATGAGGTTGCATAGAAACTTTAGGTCTCAATATTTCTATTATAGCAAAAGGGCTGCCTAAGGAAGAATATAAACCGTTCTATTAAAAAATAGATAAAATATAGCAAAATTGGTAGAAAGTGTGCGGGGCACAATCTGAGAAATTTACTAATCGATATTCATATCTCACTGATATTTCATCGATATCGGATGATTCAAAATAAAAACGCACAAGGAAAATGAACCATGAAATTTAAGGCCATGCTTCCAAAAGCAAGCATACCATGGAATCATAGTCTCAAATATCAATTTCAGCATCCTCTTTCGCTGAGTCATAAAAGGAAATTTCGCCAAAATGTTACCGAGGACTGAAAATCGTTGAAATGGGCTTTAAAAAAATTAAAAAAATAGCTCAAAGTTCTTTAATTAATGAATAAGACATACATACTTGCTATCTAAAAAAGAGGTGTAATTAAGAGAATTGACATATACACCACTATATATTGCGTGACGAAATACTGATATGCCTTAAAAAGTAAATATGTAACCGAGAAAATAAATTATAATAACTTGTAAGTTCATGATAAAGGAATTCATAAAATAAATAACATAAATAATAAATTAAACATTCTAGTAGTAAATACTTGCTCTATTACGCATAAGTGGATCTCGAACTTCTTATAAGAGGAGGACCCATCAAACAAACAATAGAAAAATCTTTTTAAAAAATAACATCAATAATAAAACTAAATTAGGAGGAAATTCAAATAAATAGGCAAAATCCAGGCAGCTTACCAAGGAATTTTCACATTTCAGCAAAATTTGGCAAAATATCATCGATATGGGAGCAAAATCTCATAAATCAGAAGTAAATAGGGTTTCGACATCGGTAGAATACGAAAACCTAAATTTCGGCAAAATTTCACCAAAATCCGGCAAAATTTGATGTTAATGTTATGCCCACAAGAAGATGGATCACCTTCCAAGTACAATAGGCAACCCCTCTTTCCTTCTGCAAAAAATACTTAAGAAAATTAAGGGAGGTGAAACTGCTGAGGCTCCATACAATGCAGCCAAGATGTTGGAAGTTAAAGGCCGGACCTTTGACATGGACAATTCCTTACCTACAACACCTTCACCTATTTCTCAAATGTTTCAACATCCTATTCCCGCCAATATCAACACCCAAAGGTCCCAAACCATTTTCGGCACCACTAAAAGTCCCCTGCCCCAAACCATTGATAACCAGACACTTCCATTGCTGGCATAGTGAAACCATACACCCTGCTTATCCCAATCAAAAACCAAGGTTGCAAAAGTCGGTAGTCGGTACTCGGTCGGTTGGGTCACTGACTATGGATTAATCGTCAGTCGGACAACTAATCGGATTTAGTCGGAGTTTAATCAGTTTTGAATTTTATAATTATTGTAAAGATATAACTCATATTTATACATATACTTACTTAGATTTTGTACATTTTTATACTATCATAATAAAATAAAAAAGTAATTGAATTTAAATAAAACAATGAGCATATTATAATAAGTTTGCTTATAAAAAAGCAAACATATAAGAATATGGTATCTCCAAGTAAAAAATTGGTTGACTAGTGTACCTAGTCGGAATTAGTCGGTACTCGGTCGGCCACCCAACTGACTATACTAGTCGGACCTACTAGTCGGGCCAGTCGGGCGACTTTTACAACCTTGTCAAAAACCAATCTGGTCCCTGACATTTCCACCGTATTTGTTACCAAAACTTCAGCCTCACAATTGACCATGACCCCCCCCCCCATGTCTAATTATTAACAATGTTATCTGCAACACTTGCTAACCTAACCACCTCCTCGTCCATGAAAAGCACATCTCAACACCCATAGAAAGCTCTAAAGGATTGAGGAAAATTAAATCCTTATCAAGGGCCAAATTTTCTGCTTCTGAAACCAGATTTGCTTGGGAAAAGGATTGATGTTGGAAGATGCTGTCATGAAAGACAGTAGGGATAAAAACAAATAAGCCAAATCTGATCCATGCGAAGCCACCCAAATGGCCACCAGCCCACTTTAGCTGACCACCAATGAATGCATTGTATTTCTTTAGGAAAATGAATGCATTGTATTAAATAAGCATTCTTGAGTGGAATTGCAGAGGGATGAGAGATGCCTTTGTGGTTCGGCATCTGCTAAACTTTCTCACTACAGCAGCTTCACTTTGTTTCATTTCTGAAACCCATTGCACCTTCAACCAAATGGAGAACAATATAAAAGAAAGTCAAACGTTACTAACACTTCAAAGTGGATTCCGAAGGCAAATCTGATGGTTTTTCACTTATCTACCAGATTACTATAAAGATTACTCTGATCCACACTGAACCAACTACATTACACTGGACGTTGAACAATTCAGAAGTGGAAGATAGAATGTTCTCTGCAGTATGGAACTTCAAAAGGCAAATACAAACAGCTATATGATAAAGGTTTTGCTTCAGCCCTTTATCCAATCATGTAGCAATTGGGTATTTTAATGCCATGATTAGTACTTCTGAGAAATCTGGAGGAAGTTGCAGTAACAAGGAGCAAGCCCATCTTCAAAACTTCATTAACCACATCGGAATCGTAGCATTGGAAACTGCAGGACCGGACTTTACATCCAATACTAAACAAGCACACAGGGAGACCACCAAAGAAAGACTTGACAGAGTCTGTCACTGTATAATGGAACACGATTCACCCCCCAATGCCCTCACCTCCCAGCCATATATAGCACCATTCCCCTATCCTCGAAATGAATCTGGTTACTAAACCGAAGTAAACTTGGTGGTTTGAACTATGGTGGATGGAAGAACAGACTTTCTGTTCCAAACTCAAGTCCCTCTGGGATGATTCTCATGATTCCTCTTTGATATAGGTCCACCCTGATTGGATTGCGAATGGGCTCTCCAGATGGGCAGTTAGAGAGTTCATACTTTATAGAGTCGCAAAAACAAAATTTAAGGGCAAATTCGAGCCCTTGACTCTCATAGTTTCACTGCCGCCACAAAAATTAAAAAAATCAAGCTGGAATTAGAGCATGAACACGACCTAAAAATGGAGGAAATCCACTGAAATCAAATATCCCAACATCAATGGATTCAACTTGGGACATGAACTATAAATTCTATAATTTTCATGCATTAATTAAATGTAGAAAGAGATAAGATCGATCAAGATGGAAGGTGGCACCTTTATCAATGACCGGGAGTTCATATGCAACATTTTACTCAACATTTCATAAAAAGATTCAGTTGGTTGAGGGACCAAGAAAAATGCCCTAAAGGCCTGTTCGGGTCACGGCCACATCCCCCTCTCTCCCCGTGGGTCCCACTTTATTCCTTTTCTAAAATTAAATAAATCAATTTTACATCATCAATCCTATCAAAAAATAATATATTATATCATCATATCATATAAAGATTATAAACTACTCCACTTCTACTCACTTTTCCAAACTTCAATACAATCACATCACAATAACTACTCACTTTTTCAAACTTCAATACAATCATATCACCCCAAACCCACTTCTAACCCACCCCCAGTTTAATCCTCTATCCATACACCAAAATCCAAAAACGGGTTACCCTCTATCAGTTTAACCCGCCTTAACCCGCTAACCAAACGCACCCTAACTTTTTTGTCAATAATGAAAGAGTTAAGAAACATGAACTGTTCTTTTCCTGCCAGGGGGAGATTCACTAAACTCTGTGTTCCATGCATCCCAACAAGAGACCTGAACCGTGGCTTTCAGGCAGTTTTCATCAAAAAAATTCTCAAAGGTAATGCGGATAATATCCGAAAGGTAGCCAAAGAGATGTTAGGCGAGTCAAAAGGAGGGGCTCCAGGTCAAAAGGAGGCTTGGTGGAGTGAAGGGGTGCAAGAGAAG
Organism: Ottelia alismoides; assembly: GCA_037367405.1. Taxonomy (NCBI): domain Eukaryota; kingdom Viridiplantae; phylum Streptophyta; class Magnoliopsida; order Alismatales; family Hydrocharitaceae; genus Ottelia; species Ottelia alismoides. The sequence goes on along the minus strand of JAZKJV010006322.1, from coordinate 489,739 downwards.
CTAAAAATTAAAAGAGCTTGCTTTAAAGCTATGTCTAAGAATAGAACAGAGGAAACTGTCACAGACTATAAAATAGCGAAGAAGGAAGCAAAGAAGGTTGTAAGCGAAGCTAAGTCAAAAGCTTATGAAGTTTTGTATAAAAATCTCGACTCTAAGGAGGGCCAGAAGGATATATTCAGGTTGGCCAAAGCAAGAGAAAGAAAGACCAAAGACCTTTCTCAAGTGAGATGCATTAAGGACGAGGAAGGTCACGTGCTTGTTACTCAGAAGGATATAGAGACTAGATGGGAGCAGTACTTCCATAAACTTTTCATTGGGAAAGGAAATAGAGAGATCACTTTTGGTGATCTAGCTAGTAGTGAAAGTTACTTGAATCGTGCATGCTATAGACGAATACAAAGAAAGGAAGTAGAGGAGGCTTTGAAGGTTATGAGACCTGGGAAAGGTGTAGGACCGGATGACATCCCTGTAAAAGTATGGAAAGTTTTAGGTGAGCATGGTTTGACTTGGCTTACGAATCTATTCAATGTTATTTGGCGAAACAAGAAAATGCCTGAAGATTGGAGGAGTATCGTGGTGCCTCTTTATAAGAACAAAGGAGACATTCAAAATTGTTCAAATTACAGAGATATCAAGCTGATGAGTCACACTATGAAAATTTGGGAACGTGTGATCGAAAGAAGGTTGAGGCAAGTTTCCCAAGTAAAAGAAAATCACTTCGGATTCATGCCAGGTCGCTCAACTATTGAAGCCATCCATTTGCTGAGGAGAACAATGGAGATTTATAGAGCTAAAAGGAAGAATCTCCATATGATCTTTATTGATTTGGAGAAGGCTTATGATTCCGTCCCACGAGAGATACTGTGGAGAGTTTTGGAGAAAAGACAAGTACCCGTCCTATACATTAATCTCATAAAGGATATGTATGATAGGGCTTTATCTTGTGTAAGGACCCCGACGGGAAAGACTGACTATTTTGATATCAACATTGGTTTACATCAAGGTTCAGCTTTGAGTCTATTTCTTTTTACTTTGATTATGGACGAGTTGACAAATTACATTCAGGATGAGTTACTTTGGTATATGTTATTTGCTGATGATATTGTGTTGATTGACGAGACTAGAGATGGAGTAAATGAGAAGCTTGAGGTTTGGAGACATGCATTGGAGACTAAAGGTTTTCGTATAAGTAGGGCTAAGACGGAATATATGGAATGCACCTTTGATGGAAGCAATGGTGAAGAAATCGAGGTGAAGATTGGTGATGATAACATTCAGAAGAGAGATTCTTTTAGATATCTGGGATCTATTTTGCAACAGGATGGGGAAATTGATGGAGATGTTACTAATAGAATAAATACAGGCTGGCTAAAGTGGAGAGGAGCCTCTGTTGTTCTCTGTGATAAGAAAATTCCTTTAAAAATTAAAGGAAAGTTTTACAAAGCAGCCGTGAGACCTGCTATGCTTTATGGATCTGAATGTTGGCCTGTTAACCATAGACATGTGCAGAGAATGGCTGTAGCAGAAATGAAAATGCTAAGATGGATGTGTGGACATACACGTAAAGATCGGATTCAGAATGATGCAAACAGAAAGAAAGTTAGTGTAGCTCCGATCGAGGATAAGATGTGAGAAAACCGCTTAAGATGGTTTGGTCATTTGCAAAGAAGGTCAGCTGATGCACCGGTTAGGAGATGCGAGTGTTGAGATGTTGAGCCGGCTAAGAGAGGGCGATGACGACCCAAGAAGTGTTGGAAAGAGACTATACGAAGGGATCTTAGTTTTTTGGATATAAGCCCGAGATTGACCCAAGATAGATCTGAATGGAGGCGAAGAATCCATGTAGCCGACCCTACTTAATTGTGGGAAAAGACTTTGTTGTTGTTGTTGTTGTAGTGCGGATAATATAATTGTAGCTAATGGCGTACTACACATTATGAAGACAGGAAAACTAGGTGCCAGATCAAAGAACGTTGCCATCAATAGTGGACTGGACGTGGAGAAAGCCTTAGACCATATGGAGTAGAACTACATATGTTCCCTTCTCTCCCGTCTGCAATCCCCCCCACACACACTTCACATTACTCATTTACTGAAGCATATCTACATACGCCCTTACACTCATGGTTAGTGGTATTCCTTCATAGATCATCACCCCATTGAGTGGAATCCGACAATGATGTCCCCCCAATCCCCGTTTGTGTTTGTTCTTGGCCCTAGATTCTTATCCAAGCTATTGCATTCAGCTGCACAACATCTTATCCAGGCTATTGCATTCAGCTGCACAACATTTTATCAATGAACACATCTTCAAGATAAATTAAGCCACTATCACCCATATTTTGTATGCAGATGATAAGCATCGACAGGAGAAGCTCATCTACAACAAGTGCAAGATAAATATCAGTTGAACTACACCAGAATTGAAAGACTCCATTCCAAAACTATCGAGCAATTTTTTGACGACATATATTGCTATTTTCATGACATTCGAATGATGCGGATTTTTTTTGGAGGGGGGTATCTTGATATTCATGTTGATTTTACTTTTACTGAAGTTGTTTCTTGTTATGTTGATCTATTCCTACGGCATTTGTGGCTCACTCACTCCTCTGCTAAAGCCCTTTCCCAGGTGTTTCCCGAACTATCATCCCTAAAGCCATTTGATTGTGAAGCTTGTCAGTTCGATAAACATCATCGGGCCTACTTTCCACCTAGAATTGAGCCCTAACGATTGTCACGTTTTTCTTTAGTCCAATGTGACATTTAGGAATCTAGTACGGTTCGTACTATAGGTGGTCATATATATATTGTTGTCTTGATGGATGACTATAGCATATCTTCTTGGGTCTATTTAATAAAGGAGCAGTCACAATAATAAAATTGTCAAGTCCTTTCAGCTGATTGAAACATCAATCTCTACTTGCATTTACACTATCAAAACTGACAATGCTCTTGAGTTCACTTAAGAGCAAGGTTTGAAAAAACGAAAGGCGGAACGAGGCGTTTTCCCTGAAAGCGAGGCGAGGCGTAGCCTCGAGGCAGTCAAGACGTAAGCCTCAGTTTGTATAGAAAAATAATTATAAAATATATAATAAATATATTTATTGGTGAAATAATATAATCTGACAAACTATAGTATATAACAATGTATTATATTATGATATTATGAAGATAAGAACACGAAAAAAAATCAAAAGGAAACTATATGATGATATGTTAATGCCATAAACCTTTCTACTAAATTTCTACCCAATCAAAAGGAAATCATTGGCTATAACTATCACTAATTTTTTTTATCAAAAAGGGATTGGCTATAGTTGCCACTAAAGATATCCAAGTTGTTGATATGAATCATACGATTTGAATCCTAATCAAATCATGTTCTACTGAACCAGATGAACATTATGATGTTCCCCCTATGCCACCATACCCTACCAGTACTGGGGTCTCGCTGCCCAGTCAGCGAGCTTGGGGGGGGCTAGGGGGGCCCAGGTTGGCACCCCTTGCTGGGGTTGCAGGGGGCAGTGCCCCCGTCCAAATTTTTTTCTTATGTGTATTTGAATTCGTATACACTTTCCTATATGTTTAAGGGTGTTATAGTAAGAGTTTATTGAAATAATTAGACATGTTAATGTTAAATATGAATATGAAAGAGGTCAAGTTTAAGCATATGAATATGAAAGAGGTCAAATTTAAGCATTCATCTTGCATAACTATATACTCAACAATAAAACCTTTATAAACATATGAAAATACGAATAGGACCATTTTTTTCTTTGAAAAAATACTTTCTCACCTTGCGCCTTGCCCCACCTCAACGCCTCGCCTCACCTCGCCTCGACCGCCTCAGGCATCCGAGACGTACGCCTCTGCCAGGGGGTCTGAGGCGGTCGCCTCAGGGCGATTTCTCAATGCCCTGTTTCGCCTCGAGCGCCTTTGCGCCTTGAGGCGTGTTTTTTTAAACCATGCTTAAGAGGACTTGATTTCTTTCTTCACCAATCAAGGGACTCTTCACTAGATTGTATGTATACTTCTCAGCAAAATAGGGCAGCGGAAAGGAGGTTTAACCACCTTCTAGACATTGCTTATACATTGCTTTCTAACATGGAGGTTCCCAAGACCTACTGGGGGGATGCTATTCTCAATGCCACCTACCTCATCAATAGGGTTCCCTCCTCGGTTCTCAATGAGGTAACTCCTTTATCACTTTTGTATGTTGATGAGGAACCTTTTCATCTTCTATTGAGAAAATTTGGTGACATCATCTTTGTTCATACCTTTAAGACAACAGATAAATTGTCTCATCATGCAATCAAGTGTGTGTTCTTTAGCTACTCTCGGACCCAAAAGGGATATAGGTGCCATGACCCTTCCAATCGCCACGACCAAGGAAGGAAATATCGGTATCGATATCGTTTCGATACAATGTCGATACCGATATATCGCCGATATATCGACGCATATCGCCGAAACCCGGTATCCACCAAGGCATTTTCTCCTGTCGATATCCGATATCGTCCATATCGGCGATATATCGGTGACCTGTCGATACCGATATATCGCCGATATATCGACGATATATCGCGATATGGCGATCCCTGGCCACGACTACGTTTCAGTTGATGTTACTTTCTTTAAGTAGACAAGCTACTTTACCTAGTCTATTAGTGACATATCATTGGAGCTTCTGCCACCTTCCATTACCTACAAAAGGAAACACATTGTTCATTCTGACTCGGTATAATTACATATTCCTTATTTGCAGGAGTGGACAATGTTGCAAAAGTGGGTATTCGGTATTCAATCGGAGGAGTCACTAAATAGAGAATAATCGGTATTCAGGCAAATATTCAGAATTATTCAATTTTGTATTTTTTTAATTATTTCAAATTTGAAAATGATTTTTAATACATATATTCTTATATATTTATACATATATTATCATCAATCAACAAAAAATCCAAGATAAAAGTATCCATTAACAACTTACATCTACAGAGCTTTGACATCTTTATAATATTGTGACAAATGGTAATTCTTGTGAATTTAAAATTAAATAAATAAATAAATAATCCAACAGTTAACTACCAGTGGACCGAATAATCGAACCGACTATTCCGTTAGGCCGATTACTGGTCGGCAAAAGATATTCAGTCGGGGACACCCCCCCTGCGCACCTCATAGTCGGGTCGAATAGTCGGCTGATTATTGCAACACTGGGAAGATGTACCCTCTTCGAGTGTCCCCACCACTGCAGCTATGGATGCTCCATCAGAAATTCCTATAGCACTGCAGATGACAAAATGGCAATGGATAGGCACATTCCTTGTCACATTTTACTTCCATTGATACTATATCCAGCTGCAACATGCAATTTGTAAATGCTCTTATGTTCGGTACTACATCTCGTGATCAATATAATGCACTTCAAGATCATGAATGGAAAAAGATCACAGACGAGGACATGAATGCGCTTACTTCCAAGAGCAAGCGGGCTCTTGTGTCGTATCTTACTAGTGTCAAGCCAGTTGCATGCAGATGAATTTTTATGACCAAACAATCTCCCAATGACTCCATTGACAGATCGAAAGCTATACTTGTAGCAAAAGACTTTACGCAGACCTACAGTGAAGATTTCTTCGAGACATTCTCTCCGGTGACTAGAATAGTGTCAATCCGCACTATTCTCTCCATTGCGGTCAATAAGAATTAGCCCATATTTTAATTCGATGTGAAGAATGACTTTCTCTATGTCTATGGTGATCTCGAGGAGGAGGTCTACATAATGTAGCCACTGAGTTACTCCATCAAGGGGAGCATATATGTTGACTCTATAAGGACATTTGCGGCCTAAAGCAAAGTCTATGAGCCTAGTTTGACATGCTTACTTCTGATATCAGTTCACTTGGCTTACATGGACAATATCTGATTATTCTGTGTTCATCAGACGAAAGGCTTCTAGCAACGTGATAAAGTTGGAATTCTAGAGACCAAGGCCTTCCTACAAAAGATGTTTGTCACCAAGGACCTTGGTCAGTTGAGATACCTAGCATTGAGGTGATACATACTACAGAGAGACTACACCTATCACAGAGGAAGTATTATCTTGATATTCTTACAGAGGTTAGCTTATTTGGATGCAAACTATCTGACATCCCAGTAGAATTGTAAAAACATGCTACATCCACTGATCATGAGTTTGATGATACTACGCGATATGGAAGTCTAAAGGGAAAACTGCTCTACCTTAATGTTACTAGGCCAAATATATCGCATGGTGTGAGCAGAGCCAGCATACACGTGAAGAGACCTTACTACAATCAATGGCAGGATGTTCTCTTGATCCTTCGATAAATGAAGGAATCTCCAGGAAAAGGCATCTTCTAAAAGGCTAATGTTGACTATGCTAATTCTATACATGAGGACAGACGATCTACCACAAGTTATGCCATTTTATTGGTGGGAACCTTATAACATGGCGGAGCAAAAAGCAAACCATTGTTTCTATATCAAGTGCATAGGCTAAATGTAGGGTGACGGCTCAAGCTACTTGTGAGAATACCTGACTGGTCTTTTTTTAAGAACTTGGATTTCTTGCTACTACTCCCGTCCCTTTGTACTATGACAACAGGTCCACTATATGCATTGCCACCAATCATATATTCCATGAGAGGACTAAGCATATTGAAGTTAATTGCCATTTCATACGAGATGCAATACGAGAAGGGAAGATCACGACTCCACATATCTCCACAGACCTTCAGCTTGCAGATATATTCACAAAAGTCATGCTGACAAAATGCATGTCATTGTTGATTTCCAAGTCAGACATGATCGATTGATATGCTCCAACTTGAAGAGAAGTGTTGAAGTTAGTTAGTTATTTCCTTTTATTTTATTTATCTAGTCTTGTAAGTCCTTTGAGATCTCTTAAGTACTTATCTCTTTTTTGGGCTTTAGGTTTCCCGCTCTATAACAAATCCCATAACCCTTCAATAAATCAACTCATGCATTCTCAATTATTTCTCCGCATTCCCAATATATTGAAAGAGCTTCTTGATGAATATTGCAATTGGAAGATAGAATTGATCGAGAAGTGTCTGTCATTTTCTGCAAATAACCCAAATTAAAACAAGGACACTCACACTTGCGGACCGCATCCAAAAAGCAATTTCCACACCAAGTCAAATTATCAGCAACTAATATTGGATATTGCCATTTAAGTACCAGATATCTCCACTTAAAAATCTAGAAACATATTATCCTTTCACCTCGAGTTAAATTATTCGTGAGGGAGCTCCAGTCCAGATGTCTCCCCACAAATAACAGATTGGTTTCAAGGATCAACGGTGCTTCCTCTGCAGAAATAGAAGTCACCCCTCCAGTTCTAACATTTTTACCAAAGCGTTATGTTTTGGGTTTAACTACAGAGTCAGAGACAGAAGAACATAATCATCTTAATCTTCTATGCAATCCTCCTCACTTGAACTTCTTCCCTAGGCTTGTATCATCTTGCATCAGATTTGACTAGTGATGTGTTTGGAAAGACATACGCAACCAAAATACTCCCCACATAACTACATTGTAAAAACTCAGCAGCTGCAGTTTCCCCATACACCTAACAGATCACTTATGCAGTCAACTCGGTTCTACTGATTCGGACTTAAGGAATGGCAATAAAACACAAATGTGGTCGGATTAAAGGATTGGTGGACACCACCATTAAGGAATTATATATCCACCTTGGCTTCATCGAGGATACACTGAAATCTTACGCAGAAAATCAGAGCTCTGTCTAGCCTCTCTATCCTTTTCAAAAGCAGGAAGTTGCCAAGTTGGTCACCTCCGCACATGCTCTTGTCAATTATGCATTCCACAGTCAGATTTCTGGAAATCAGGAGGAATTACTTCCCATTGTATCCCCTGCTTCTTCTTGATTAAATGATATCTGTCTTTTATCCGCAATAAACGTACAAGGAAAATCTGTGGCAAAATATTTGGAAATAACTGTTAAAGGGAATATCCATGTAGCCAACCTTACTTAATTGTGGAAAAAGACGTTGTTGCAGTGAACTGTTAAAGGAAAAATCTAATGAACGGAAAGGCTTCACCTTAGACTCTTTTTCTTTTGAAAGGAGTTTGGGTATTGTTAATAAATTAACAAGAATCTCCTCCAAGGTAAGATGTTTCATTATTTGAGCCATAGGAGAAAGAAGGATGGAGCGTTGGTGGAAAGCACGAGGAGCGGAAGTGCAAGCGGGTTTCTCGAAGTCGGAAGGTTCTTCTCTGTCGAGGCTGCCGTCGCTCCGGGAAGGGGAAGGCGATGCGAGTGAGGGTGCGGCTGTGCATGGGAAGGTGGGGCTTGGGGAAGTCGTCGGAGAAGGGTTCTCGGAGGGGGCTGGAGGTGGTTGTTTCGGTGTTGGGGAAGGCGAGAAGGGGAAGGGGGTGGCTTGCAGGGAAGAGCGGGGGTGGCGGGTCGAAGCTGATACCGTGGTGCATGGGGCTGGTACCGGGTTGCATGGCGAAGGGGTTGAGGAGGGTGGATGCATGTCTCCCACAAGAAACCAGAGAAGAGGTGCTTCCAGTGTGGGACTCCGGGACATGTGACGTCGTTCTGTGGTGTTCCCCCAAGGTGTTTCGCATGCGGGAGGTTGGGCCACCGTAAGGCCTCCTGCTGGTTTGGTTTCGTACGTCATGCTGATGGAGGTCTTGTATGTGCTGCTGCTGACCAAGGCGGAAGAAGGGAGTCCAGTGGGGTCGATACCTGGCGGGGACAGCGTACTTTCGCGACAGTGGTCGCGGGTGGTCCGAAGGGTGCAAGTGGTGCCAACGTGAAGGTTATTCCGAAGGTGGTGGGTGCCTCCAAAGTGTCGGTTGGCGTGGTCGAAGGAACGGCTTCAGGCATTCTAGCAGGTGGGAAGCTTAGCGTGTGTGGTGACGACACCCACGCTGTGATCGGTTACGCCTTACGGGGGTGCATTTCCATGGAGGTGGCGAAGGATCATCTGTATGGATTCCTTGGGTCGCAGTTCTCGAGGGACATCGTGGCTCTTGATTCACGGCGTTGCTGTGCTCGTGGTCTTTCAAGGTTACAGAGAGATCGTTTAATTCAAAATGGAGCGGTAGACAATATTGTTTGGTGTCATCTTCGCTTTGCGGACGGGGCGATTACGGACGTCGAAGTTTGCGTGGCGGAGGTCCGTGGGGTTCCTTTTCTCTCCGGGAGTGTTCACTGCCTGGGGCGGGTTCTCCGGCGATGGGGGTCGGTGCTCGCGGTCATTGATGATGGGTTAGCACCCGGTTCGGCTCCTGAAGTCACTCGGGTGCTGTTGGAGTGCAACAAGGGTCTGATCGATGGCGCGAATGACCGCGTCTTCTGTGAGTCTTTTGAGGTTGGATGCTTCCGGTGTAGAGTGGAGATGTCGATCGTCGAACCCCCTCCTCCGCCGGAGGTTCCGAAGGAGGTCGGTGTCGCCTCGCCTTCTGAGCTCTAGGTGGGCTTCCCTATAGACGCGTTGCATGGTTCGTCCCACGAGATTGATTTGGTATGACCTTTGGGGTTCTCCACTCGGGTCCTGTGCATGGTATCTCGAAAGGTCGATTTGTCTGCTGAGGTGGCGGGTGTGGCTCCTAGTATCTCTACGCCGCTTCACCCTTGGGCTCGGATTTCGGATCCCGACCTTCGGGACTCGCTCTTGGATCCTCTCACGGGTCAGGTCGTTGGTGACACCAACTTTTGTGCTACTTTCTTGTCGGGCGGGAAAAGCCTTTCGGACGTTCTTCCTCTGCAACTTTCCTCAACTACATCGGGCTTCTCGGAGCAGCTGTCTGGCCTGGCCCACTCATCTAGGGGTCGCGGGACCTCCACCGTATTTGACTGTTTCAACTCGGCTGCGGTTACCCCTTCCGTGGGGCAGCGCTTCTCTTGTGGCTCCATGGGATCTGAGGGGTGGTCTTTATGCGCTTCGGCTTCGCCCACTGTTGAGGGCCCTTCTTCCGTCGCGTCCGGTGATGTTTCTCCCTCTCTTCCATCTGTGACCATCCTTGAGTTGGAGGGTGCTAGTGCTGCTGAAGGAACTTCTGATAAGAGATCGGGGAAGAGATACAGGAGGAGGAATAGAACTCGGACGGCGAGCTCCGAACCACAGTCCTGCTCGACACTTAAGAGGTCCGTTGCGGCGGCCGCTGGGGTGGTCCGAATTGGGGGGCAACGCAACGGTTCCCTATGAAGATTCTATCGTGGAATGTGCGGGGGCTTGGGGAGGCGGCCAAGAGGAGGACTATGGGATCGCGATTAATAGAATGGGGCTGCGATGTCATCATGTTGCAAGAAACAAAGCTTCAAGGGGTCAACGATGTTCTTTGGAGATCGTTCGGTGCGGGAGGGGTGGATGAGGTCAGGGCTCTCGATGTGGAGGGTACGGCTGGTGGCTTGCTGATTGCATGGAGATCCTCGACTATGGCTCTTGGCTCGGTTCTGCAGGGGAGGCATGTCATCTCGGTTCTGTTGGTATGTTCCAGCTCTTCTTTGCATGTTGCATTTTCTTGTGTCTACAGGTCGTGCTGTCATATTCAAAGGAGGGAAGTATGGGAGGATTTGCGGGAGGCGAGTAGGGCGTTCGCGGGAATCTCGTGGCTCATGGGGGGGACTTCAATGTTAACCTTCATACGTCCGACAGACCGCGTTTCAGGGGTGGTCAGGACCCGGGTTCTTTGGATTTTGCTGAGATCGTGGATTCGTTGGCTCTGGAGGTTTTGGATGCAGGGGATGTCGCCTACACGTGGAGGAATTCAAAATCTCGCTCCCTATTGATAGATTCCTGGCATCTACGGAGCTTCTTGATTGTTTCCCGCTTTCTTCTGTGCTTACTCGGCCGCGGAGCATGTCTGACCACACGCCAATTTTGTGGGATTCCGGGGATCCGACCGCGGTGAGGGGTTTCTTTAGGTATGAGAGGAGTTGGTTATTGGAGGATAACTTCAGGGAGTTGGTGGCTTCTCATTGGTCCCACGTGCAAGTTGATGGGTCCGCGGTTTCCAAGTTTGTCCACAAGCTCGGATCTTTACGCATGAGGTTGAGTTCTTTCAAGAGGGAGTCCAGGGCAGCGAGGCATGCTGCCAGGCTGGAGGCTGAGGGTGTTGTCAACAGACTTGATGCTCTGGAGGATGATAGGGAGTTGTCGGTGGATGAGTTGGCTACGCGTTCGCTCGCCCAGAAACAAATGGCGGCTGAGGATCTCAAGCGTGTCACTGAGTGGCGTCAAAGATCGAGGACTACGTAGCTGAAGGAGGGGGACGCTAATACAGCATTCTTTCATCGCATAGCAAGCGGAAGGCATCGCTCAAATACTTTGCGTTCGATCACGATTAATGGCCTTCGTGTGGATGGTGACAGGGAGATGGGGAGAGCAATCGCCGCTCACTTCAAGGAATTCTCGGCGAGGAACATTCCAAGGATTTGGAGGTGTTTGGGGTTTGGGGCTACGTCACTTTCGCCCCCATTGTGTGATTGGTTGACGCAGGGGGTTTCCCTGGAGGAGGTTAAGGCGGCGGTGTGGGAGTTAAACGCGGATGATGGCTTCCCGGTGGCCTTCCACAGGGATTTTTGGGATCTGATTGGCAATGAGGTGTTGGAGGTCATCATCGAATTCTGTGGTGGAAATTCTGGCTTCGAACGGATTAATAAGTCTCTGATTGTTCTGCTTCCTAAGTCCGCTTCGGCCGAGCGGATTGAAGATTACCGCCCCATTGCTATTTCTAATGCACTCTACCTTATTGTGGCGAAGGTGTTTGCTTTGTGGCATGGTCGGGTTCTTGATTCCATCATCTCCCCGCTACAATCGGCTTTTATACAAGGAAGACATATCTCGGACAATCTTACACTTGCTTCGGAGTTGGTTGCGGATTGGATGAGGGGGCAAAGGCACGGGCCATGGGGTGCTATGGAAGTTGACTTCGTGAAAGCCTATGATTGCCTTGACTGGAAGTTCCTTTGGTCGGTTTTGAGAAGGAGAGGTTTCCCGGAGGTTTGGATTTCTTGGATGCGTCATTGTATAACCACGGCCTCTTCCTCAGTCTTAATTAATGGCCGCTCGGAAGGGGTTTCTTCCAACCGCGTAGGGGGGTGCGTCTGGGCTGCCCCCTTGCTCCCCTTCTGTTTGTCATCGCTGTGGATGTCCTTGCTCACATCGCTTGCCGGGTTGTTGAATGTGGATTATCGGCAGGGTTCTCTAGGGGTGGTATGGTGATACCTTTGTTGCAATATGCTGACGACACAATCTTTTTCATTAAGGGGGGCCTCACGGAGGTCTCGGCATGTCTATGGCCCTCGATCTATTCAGTGAGATGTCGGGTCTCTTCAAGAATGTGGACAAGTCGAAGGTGGTCCCTTTTGGTCTTTCAGCGGAGTAGGCGGGCGCATGTGGGCGGGTTTTTGGGTATGAGTGTGGCTCTCTGCCTATTGACTACCTGGGGATGCCCTTGGTAGTGGGAAGAGCTAGGCTGAGGGATTGGCTCAAGGTTGTGGAGAAGGTGGAGACGAGGTTGGCTGGTTGGAAATCGGGCATTCTATCTAGGGGGGACGCCTTGTCCTCTTGAAGGCGGTCCTCTCCTCTATCCCAGTTTACTTCTTGTCTAATCGTCGGCTGCCGAAGGGGATTCGCAATCGCCTGGAGAAGCTTATGCGGAGGTTTTTATGGGGCAAACAAGGGGAGGAGTCGGGGGGATTCACTTGGTTGAGTGGGGTGAAATCACGCGGCACAAGAACGAAGGAGGTTTGGGGGTACGGAGTTTGGAACATGTAAATGACGCTTTCCTTCTTAAATGGGCCAGCAGAATCTGGGGCCCAGGGGAGGACCTCTGTAGCAAGATCTTGCGAGAGATTTACGGTGTCAGTGGAGCACCTCCGTTGGCGGTTGATCTGGTGGGATCCCCCTCGCCGTTTTGGAAGGGGGTGTTGGAGGTCTTCTCAAGGTTTTTATCATTGTTTAGGCCGGTACTTGGTAATGGTGAATCTTTCATATTCTGGACTGATGATTGGACGGGGAGGGGGCCCTTGAGCTCGCGGTTCCCCCGCCTGTTCGCTCTGGCGGCTGATAGAAGTGCTCGGGTCGCCTCTTGCTGGTCTGATGGTAGTTGGTTCCCGGCTTTCTCTTCTAATTTCTCTGATCAAAGACTCGAGGACTTTCTTGCCTTGCTTGACTCTATCAAGGATGCGGGGCGTCCTACTGTGGGAAGAGATCACTGGGCCTGGCGGATGGGCCCTTTCTCGGCGAAGAAGGCTTATGGGGCAATCTGTAGGCCCCCGCTCTCGCGGTCGGAGATTATGATTCGTGACTGCGGTTTCTTCTGGCGCCTAAGGCTCCCTGAACGAATTGGATTTCGTAGGCAAACATTGATGACGAGAGATCGTGGCGCGAGTCTACTTGGCTCCGTCTCTGATAGGTGTGTTTTGTGCGACAATGTGGTGGAGTCCCTTGAGCACCTTTTCTTCTCATGCCCTAAGGTGACTGTGATCTGGGAGGATGCAACAATGGCTTGGGTGTGCACTTCCGATTTGGCTTCATTTTGTGGTTCGTTGGTGGCCAACAGAGAAAGAGAGAGGCGGACGATCCTTAGGCCTGTGGCAACATTGTGGGCAATATGGTTGGGCAGAAATGCAGCTCTTTTTTCGGGACAACGCTTTTACAAGGAAAACATGGAGATGCACTGTGCGCGTTTAGTTGATGATTGGGTGTTGTAGTTGCTTTGCTTGTTTCGTTTTTCTCCTTACCTTGTAAACTCCCAGTTTACTTTGTTTTTTAAAAAATAAATGGGGCGAACAACACTGACTGTCTCCCCCTATTTCTGGCTTTTAAAAAAAAGATGTTTCATTATCATTTACATTCACCAACAGGGCACTCCAAAGGAGAGAAAATACACCTACAGAACAATTTTTTTAAAAAATACTCCAAATTAACAAAATTTTGTTCGATTTTGTATAAAATATGTGGAACTAAATAGGATAGGTTTGAAATGTGATTTCAATCCGTACTATAATAAACAATTTGAGAAGTCATGATGGACCGCCTCCCAAATGTCTTCCTCTTTCATTTCACATCTCACTCTGATGAGTTGATCTTGCCAGGATATTGAACACAGAAACATGAATAATTGACGACTTACAATAACATGATGGATGAACATATAACATCTAACTTCAGCCTCCAACTATACAACATGCTTCTCCACCGAGCAGACATGTTTCCCTCATCAGACTTCAAACAAGTGATCGTAATTGCAATGATTTCCAAGAGGTTTTAAACTTGACGAGATCAGCATCCACTACCCTGCAGTGACAAGAAACAGGTTAGGGGCGTCCAAATTTCATATTTTATACAGAGTACATTGCTGCAAATTGGAATCAACTTACACGAACTATTTCAGAAAATTGAAAACCATATGTGATATTAGAAATCATGTATTGCAGTCTCATCTTTGCACTGAGTTCTAAATCTGGAAGCAAATATGCAAGGTGCAAATAGGAATGCGAAGGTGAAGCTCCCTCCATGTGAGCAGTCCAGGGAAAAGTCTATCTTCTGATTGACAATAGACAGCCTTGGTTAGCATTTTTCCAGGGCACATGACCACACTTGGCCGTCAAAGATCCTCTTCCCATTAGAAAGATGCAAAAAAAACTAGAGAAGTTAATAAATTACATTACATGATCACATAAAGATGCAAAGATACCGATTCTTGGAAAAGCATTTCACCCTCTCATAAGCTTTTCTGCAGGTAAAACTATGTATGTGCAACAAAATCAAAGCTAATAGACATGGCTGCCAATAAACTATATCTGGAAGCCAGCATTAATACACTGATCTCTCTCAATCAGATTTTGGGCACTTAATAGGATTTGCAAACAATCCACTATGCCTTTTTTTATTTGAAATCCTGAAATAGGGGAGACACTCGACGGTGTTCGCCCCATCTTTTATTCAGAAAGCGAAAACAAAACAAGAAGAAAAACAAAGGCTACGGCCGCAGGAGATTCCAATTACAAAACCCACTCCTCCACCAATCTCTTGACATGTATCCCCACGTTTTCCTTATAAAAGCGTTGGCCCGAGAAAAGCAAGGCATTCCTCCCCAGCCAAACAGCCCACAGGACGGCCAGAGGATAAGTCATCTCCCTCCTAGATCTACTCCTATTCGCTACCAGCGAGCCGCAAAACGTCTCGAGATCATCCACGCAACACCAGGCCAGACAGGCCCCCTTCCAAACCCGAATCACCTTGGGGCATTTGAAGAACAGATGTTCGACGGATTCAATCGCCTCCTCGCATAGAAGGCACCTGTCAGAGGTGGATCCCAGAAGCCTGGCACACCGGTCCCTCGTCATCAGCCTTTGTCTCCGAAACAACCATAAGAAGAAAACAATTCGCTCAGGTAGCTTGAGAACCCAAAGGAACGCACAATCGCGGATCATAATCTCCGAGCGGGAAGGCGGCGACCTGCTGATAGCCCCAAAAGCCTTTCTAACCGTGAACGGCGCGGCACGCCAAACCCAGTGGTCTCTCCCCTCCGATGGGCACCCCACCTCCCTGATTGCATCCAACAAGGCCAAGAAATCCTCCAGTCTCTGGTCGGAGAAATTAGAGAAGGACATGCACCAATTTCCATCCGAACAGCAAGCTGCAACCGTCACCAATTTGTCCTCAGCGAGAGCAAACAATCGCGGGACCAAAAAGCGAATGATTCGCCCCCCCCCCCCAAGGATCGGTCTAAACAAAGATAAATTCTTGGAGAAAACCTCCACGACCCCCCTCCAGAAGGGAGTCGGAGAGACCATCTGAGCATCCGGCATCGGTGGTGCCCCCACAACACCGTAGATCTTGCGCAGCACGGTACACCCAAGTTCCTCCCCAGGTCCTCAAATTCTGCTCGCCCACTTAAGAAGCAAGGCCTCGTTCAGTTGGTCGAGACACTTCACTCCCAGCCCACCCTGATTCTTCTTGAGCGTAATATCCTCCCACCCAACAAGGTGAATGCCCCTCGACCCCCCCTATGGTTGCCCCATAAGAAACCACGCATCCGCTTCTCCATCCGGTCTCTAATACCCTTTGAAATACGCCGGTTCGAAAGGAAATAAATCGGGATGGAGGAAAAGACCGTCTTGAGGAGGACCAAACGACCCCCCCACGACAAAACGACCGACTTCCACCCTGCCAACCTCGCCTCAACCTTCTCGACGACTCTGAGCCAATCTCTCGTCCAAGGTTCACGAAAGCGGTATGCGTATGCGTTCGGACATGTCACTGAATAGCGCTTAAGCGGTATGCGGGGGCATATGCGGGGTATATGCGGTTTTACGCGATTTCCAAATTTTTATTTAAAAATAAATACATAAATACAAAAGTGACTACAACAGAACTAAATTTATGTATAATTGTGGTCCAACAAAAGATCTAAGAAAAATAACTTTCAAATAGTGTTCAAAACAATCTCTATCAATCAAATATCAATACTTCAATAGAACGGTTAGTGTAGAGACTTATGTTATGTTATTTTGTACCATTTCTTATTTTTTGTTTCTATTCTGGACTCTTATGTATTTTACCCAAGGTTCAGGAAAGCGGTATGCGTATGCGTTCGGTCAGGTCACTGAATAGCGATTAAGCGGTATGCGGGGGCATATGCGGGGTATATGCGGTTCTACGTGGTTTCCTAATTTTTTTATTTAAAAATAAATAAATAAATACAAAAGTGACTACAACTGAACAAAAATTATGTATAATTGTGGTCCAACAGAAGTTCTAAGAAAATGACTTTCATATATAGCTCAAAACAGTCTCTATCAACAAATATTAATACTTCAATAGAAAAGTTAGCAGACATAATAATTGACAACAATCACCAAAATATTTAAGTTTCCAAAAGAAAACCGAAATTTAACACAAATAGCATTAGTAGAGTACTAATTAAAATAGCATAAGAAAACAGAAATGTTCAGGCGATAATATTCTACATATTACAAAGAAATCCTAATCCATATCATCATCAAATTCCACTTCGGTATTGTCTTCATCATCATCTTCACTGTCTTCCTCAAATGGAAACTCTTGCTCATTTAAGCCCGGCGACGAGGTTGAACCAGTAGCATGCCTTTGGCTTCTTCTATGTTGTATCAAATCTTCTGCACCAGCTGCATCAGCCACTTCATCTTCATCCAATATCTCACGTGGGTTCTATCATTTGTGGCAAATAGATCACTACGTTTTTTAAGATGGCGATCTCTCAACTTGGCGTTGAATCTGACATACACCAAGTCGTTTAACCGCTTGAATTCAAGCTTGTTAGGAAAATCTGACATCAGAATTTTGGGAAAATATTTGTTTAAATAATGATATTCTCATATAATATTATAGATACATGCTAGAACGTGCATTCACAATCAAAATCCTTGGTGAGAACATTTTTAAGAACATTTTTGGTGAGAAATATTCTATAATGATATGAAATCCGCAATGAATGCATTCACAATGATACATTCAAGAACATTTTTTAAGAACATTTTTAAGAACGTGCATTCACAATGAATACATTCACAATCCATATCAGGCTCAGCTAATATTCTATAATGATATGAAATCCAACATTCGATCAATGAATAGTGACTACATTACTTCTCAAATTATAAATCAAATATGCAAAAAAATCTAATTTTCCATTAAATACGGTAAAAAAGTAATTCAAAACTGGATACCTTCCCACGACTAGTGGGCGGAGGAAGCTCCTGCAAACTGGGAGGCGGAGGCGAGCTAGGAGGAGGCGCGGAAACTGGGAGGAGGACTGGAGGCGATGGAGGCAGCAGCTACGAGGAGGCGGAGGAGGTGGAGTTCACAGGACACTGAGGAGGCTGAGGAGCTTGGAGGAGGAGGCGGAGGAGGCGCACAAACTGGGAGGCGATGGAGGACTGGGAGGAGGAGGCGGAGTAAGCGGAGGAGCTTGGAGGAGGTGGCGGAGGAGCTTGGAGGAGGAGGCGGAGGAGCTTGGAAGAGGAGGCGATGGAGGCACAACCGCAGGGAGGAGGCGATGGTGGGTTAGGGTATCGGGATTTTGGGGGTATCGGCGTAGGAGAGTTAGGAATCAGGGTAATCGGGTATTGGGTATCGGGTTATGGGCAAATGGGGTATTGGGTATCGGGTAATCAGGTCAGACACAACCGCCAAACCGCGATGCGGCGCTTGGTTCGCATATGCGGCCGCACAGCCCGCATATGCGGGCCGCATATGCGCCAGACCCGCATAGTGACGGGCTTCATGAATGCGGTGCGCCTTAAGGCCCGCACACGCATATGCGGCCGCATATGCGGCCGCACCGACCGATTTCGTGAACCCTGCTCTCGTCCTCGTTTTGCCCGTAGTCAAGGGCATCCCCAGATAATCCAACGGCAAAGAGCTGCATCCCGATCCCAACGCCTGCGCACAAGCATCGACCTCCGCCGCAGAGAGACCAATAGGGACGACCTTCGACTTATCAGCATTCTTGAACAACCCGGAAAGTTCGTTGAAGATTTCCAGAGCCACGGCCATGCCACTTGCCTCCGCACCCCCCCCCATGAAGAAGAGAGTATCGTCAGCGTACTGCATAAGCGGAACCAGCGATCCCTCCCTCAAGTAACCACTTCAGAGCCCGCAGTTGACTACATGAAGCGCAATGTTAGACAGGACGTCCGCAGCGAGGACAAACAACATAGGAGCAAGAGGGCAGCCCTGGCGCACCCCCCTCCGAGGCTGGAAGAAGCCCCCCTCCGTGCGACCATTCACCATGACCGTAAAAGAAGATGTTGTTACACAATGCCTCATCCACGTGATCCACTTCTCCGGGAACCTCCTCCTCCGCAGCACCGACCAAAGGAACCTCCAGTCAAGGCTATCGTAAGCCTTTGCAAAGTCCACCTTCCACAAAACACCGCATTTATCCCTTCTTCGTCAGTCCGCAATGATCTCAGACGCGAGAGTGAGGCAATCCGAGATCTGTCTCCCCGGAATAAAAGCAGATTGCAGCGGGGAGATAATGATGCCAAGAACACAACTCAATCTACCAGCAAAGACCTTCGCAATAATCAGATACAAAGCGTTAGAAACCGCAAAAGGGCGGTAGTCGTCAATGGAATCCGGCGCCGAAGACTTGGGGAGCAAGATGATCATTGCACGGTTGACTCTTTCGAAGCCCGCATTACCCAAACAGAATTCAGAGACGACCTCAAACACCTCATTGCCAACTAAATCCCAGAAGTCCTTGTAGAAAGATACGGGGAAATCATCTGGTCCAGGAGCAACATCAGCATTCAGGTCCCAAACCGCATCCTTAATCTCCTCCAAGGTCACATCGCGAGTGAGCATGTCACAAAAGGAGGTCGCCACAGGCGTTGTACCAAGGCCCAGCCACCTCCAAATCCTCGGTATGGTCCTCGATGAGACGTCTTTATGGTGGTTGATAATGGCTCTCCCCATTTCTTTGTTCTTTTCCACGCGGACCCCACCAACCAAGATCGAGAGCAGCGCATTAGACCGGTGCCTCCCACTGGCAACGCGATGGAAGTAAAATGTGTTCGCGTCCCCCTCCCGCAGCCAAACACTTCTGGACCTCAGCCTCCACTCCGTGACCCGCTTGCGATCTTCGATGGCAACTTGATTCTGAGCAGCTGCGCGACAAGCCAACTCGTCCACCGAGAGCTCCCTAAGGTCCTCCAATGCATTAAAGCTCCGAATCACCTCCTTGGCCTCCTTCCTCCCTCTTGAAGGCAGATAGCCTTACACGCAAAGAGGTAGCTTTTGAACAAAGCGAGACGCGACGGACCTAGAAACAACCGCGCTAGACCAATGAGAGGCCACCACCTCCCTAAAGTTTTCCTCCAATAGCCAACACTTTTCATATCTAAAGAGTCCCCTTTGCGCAGGGGCATCACCTGATTCCCACACAGTTGGAGCGTGATCGGATATCGACTGTGGTTTGGCCCCCACAAAGGAAAGAGCGAAGGACTCCAGAAACTCGGGTGAAGCCAAAAAACGATCGATACGCGAGCGCGAGTTGGAGCTACTCCACGTATAGGCAACGTCCTCCGCATCCATAACCTCCAGACCCAGGGCATCAATAGTGTCCGCAAAGTCGACCGGCCCCGAATCATGCCCCCCTATTCCCGGGCATGTCAGACGTCCGCAAGGTCACGTTGAAGTCCCCCCCAATGAGCCAGGGGACATCCATGATCGTCCTGTCCGCCTCAAGAAGATCCTCCCAAAGCTCTCCCCGCATGACATTACAACATGGGCCATAAACACAAGAGACAGCCAACGGCAAAGAGGAGTCCGTACATACCAGTAGAACCGTCAGGACGTGTCTCCCGCGAATAACCGATTCGAAAGCCAGAGTCGAGGATCTCCATGCCACCAACATCCCTCTAGAAGTGCCCACCGCATCCACCGCTCTGAACCGATCGATGCCCCCCGCACCAAAAGATCTCCACATGTCGTCCGTGACAGATTGAAGCTTCGTTTCTTGTAGCATAATGACGTCACATCCCCACTCCACGAATCTCGACCCCAAAGTCCTCCGCTTGGTCGGGTATCCGAGCCCTCGAACATTCCAGGATAGAACTCTCATTTGGGACCCTCTTGCCTCCCATGAATGCGGGCCACCCCAATGGCCTCTGAAACGATATTCTTTAAAGTCGAGTCAGGTTGCGCTCCAATCTTGAAGATCTTGACCTACTCCTTCTTTTGCATCTCTTACCCGTCCTCATGTCCCTTGTCCCCTCAGAAGACTGATCAGCGTATGTGCTAGTGATCGGCAACATGGTAGAAGCAACGACGACAACATCAAGACAAGGGTCAACATCGACCACAGTCGAGGATGAAGGTGTTGGACCGAAGGTTGGCGATGGCTGGCTCCAAGTCCTCCCGTCCGCCTCGAGAGGGTTGCTTAAGGAAGTTGACGACCGCTGGGGAAAACCAAGGGGCGAGAAGGCCACGTTTGGCAAGGCAACAACGGAGTCCGAAGATGCAGAGAAGACCTGAGCAAAAACCGAATCCGAAAGGCCGTTCGCAACTGAATAGAAGGTAAACGGTGTAGCCGGATCCACGAAAGGGTCCGCGCGTGCAACTCAGGTTCTCGGACCCACATCCAAAGCCATAAAGCAATGTGGCGGCGACCAGACAGTTACCCCTCTTTCCACGTCATCAGGCAAAGAGAAATTTTGGGAAGCCATGCACAGGACCTGAGACGAGCCCGCGAACGAGCGCGTGCAATCAACCTCGCGCGCCGTTCCACCCAATGCTACCCTCGAAAAGCCAACCGTCATCACGAAACGCGAACCGTCGACGTTAAACCCACCGACGTTCTCCCTTGGAAACCCGGCGGTGGCGGAGGCTCCTCGATCTGTAGCTCGATTCTGAACGTGTAGCAACCTACCTTCATCTCCGCGAAAGAACTCCGACCTTGTGACTCATCCAAGAAGGCCTTGTTACATTCCAATAACACCATCGTGTCGTCCATCTGCGAGCCTGGCTTGAGCCCGTCTTCAAGCACTGCTCGAACCGTGCCCCACCGCCTCAAGGCCTTCCGCAAGCATCCAACCGTCCGGGATAGGAAAGGAACTCCCGTCACCCTTGCAACACAGACCTCCACCTCCGCACAGGAACCATCGGCAAAACGAAGATTTCTCCAGCAAACATTGCCAACATCACCATTCTGAAGAAGGCGATCCCTCTGGATTGTTGAGAGTCCCCGGACACAGCACCTTCGATCATCAAGCTTCACAACATCTCCAAAGAACCTCGACCCAAGGAACCCATACAGGTAGGTCCTTAAAGCGTCTATCGCGATATCACCTTTCACCGCGAACCCGATCAGCGCATGCAAGTCGGCCCCCCGAACGTCCTTCCTTACTTCCTTAGAGGTCAATGAACCAGAACCCCCCACCGCAACTTTAGGTTTACTCTCATGCTGAGCTGCACTTGCACATCGAGGCACACCCGCAACCACCTCGACGAAGGAAGCCCCCCCGGCTAACAGATGAAGTATAGGAGCTGTGGTGCCCGTGCTGACGAACCGAGCCCCTCGCAGGACCCTCAGCCGCATCCGTCCGAAGGGTAGACATGCACGTAGCTTGGAGGTGACCAGGCCTTCCGCAGGAGAAACATCTTGGCGGGGAAGAACAGAACGAAGCAACGTGCCCCCTAGCTCCACATCGGAAGCATCTCCTCTCCGGTTTCTTGTGTGACACATGCACCCACTCCCCATTTTCCCCTCCGGTAGGCTCCGCACCACCACTGATGACCTTCCTCTCGCCCTCCTCCCAGAACACCACTGACTTCCCCTTCTCTGAGACCCCGCAGGCTCCCCCACCTAACGGCCCGTTGCGAGCTCCCTCCCTGCGCCCCCTCTCCAGCACCACCCCAGCGTCGACCCCTCGCGAAGAAGCCTTACCACCTTCCCCCTGCGACAAGCCTCTCCCCGACGAAGCCCCATGCAGTGAGACACCCCGCTTTTCGAGCCTTCGAGGTCTCTACCAGGGCTCCATCCTCCCCTCTGAGCAGTCAATCCACTATGCCTTTTTAGAAAATGCATTTTGATGTCGAGTTCATGTTACTACTTTTACTAGTAAATGCATATTGCTGACGGGGAAAAGATTATTAAGCACCTAGAATGACTTTAGAAATGTTTAATTTAATCCCTTTCTAAAGAATAACTAGTGATAGTGTGGTCATCTCTTTCTCTGCCTTGTAGCACTTTCTCCTCAATACAAACAACTATAATTCTTTAATATTTTGCACTAGTACATCTCAACTCTCCAGCACGTCCATGGATATCCAAGACTAGATGCCGCCTCAAACCCAATTTACGCATGCTTGTCAACTCAGAAAAGATTTTTTTGAAATGTGAAACGAGTGAGTCACCATTAGCCAGCGACCACTCGTGAGAATACTTTTTATTCCTCAAAATTAATTACAGCAGGGAGTTCCATAAATTACAGAGGTAAAGGCAATGCGCAATAATATTTTCTACATGGTGATTTTCCCGCTGAACATTGTTGCATTCCTGGAGACCCATAGCGCCCAGCAAATTGCCAGAATTTTGATGCGAGCATGCTTGTCAACTCATAAAGATAATCATGATGATTTCTAGAGGCGTTTCATCTCATACTAAAGAAGCTCGTGTGAGGCACAACTCTAACACCACTATTAGGCAGAAAAATAAAATAGAAGCATTCCTCAATGAATTTATTAAATGAAGAACATAGAAGATAAAGAATGGTCACTAGATGCAGAAGATTCATAATTATAGTGCCTTGATTGCTAATAAAGGCTACATTGGATAGAATTCACTATTTTGAACAGTTATAACTAAAGTCATGATCAAATTCACGTCAATTTGTGGCAAATTGAACAGACCACATTGTAAGGTTTTAATCACCACAAGTTTTAGGTGACCGAGATTGCACATACATCATACTTGCCGTACTAAGCAGAAATGGCAGGAAAAGTCAGGAAAACAGAAGAAAAATACCGATATTCCATCAGCAAGGATCACGTTCCCAGGAAATCCTCTTTACACTGGTCATAACTGACTGGAAATCACTAAGTTCCAACTTAGTGGCCTCTCAGTTTCTGTCATTGCCTTCTCACCAGCGATTACTTGCATGGCTAGAGAAGTGATAATCACAGTAGCAGAATCAAGCGCGTCTTTTGCTCAATCTCCATGAATTCGGTTCATGGTATCTATCATAGAGGGGTTCAATACGCTCCTGCCTCTTGCGCTTGCTCATCTTTGTAGGATCTGCTGCCTTGTAAAATCTAGGAGCGAGCTCAACCAGCCATTTAGGATCAATGACAGTCACCTCCCTCATGTATTCCTTTGTAGTCATAACAAGTTCATGGTAGATCACCCAGTCAGGCTGCCTTTGAAAGAGAGCACTACTTGGATGAATATATACAGGTTGGTTCTCAACCAACGTCCTGTAACCTTCCTGGGGATCCTTTCGGGCTGCATGAAAGAAAAAACCTGCTGCAATTGCTTTTCTGATCTTCGTAAAATTCTTTCCAGCACTGACAACATCCAACTTGTATCTGAAAGCAAAAATTAACAAGTTAGCTGGTGATTTTGTATCAAGAGAAAAACAATTATACCATTTTTTGAAAGACGCGTGGCAGTTAATTGTGCTCAGAAGAAGAAAATAGTTTTTTTAGCCAAAAGATCAAAAAGAAATGTACAAGCGACAGGTCCACTCACCCAACAACTCCCAATACCATTTGTGGATCCTATTATCCAGAGGCGATCTGCGAATTCCTATTATCCAGTACGCGGATGTCACCCTTTTCCTCATTGAGGGGGGGGGGGGGTCCAGGAGGCAAGTGGCATGGCCACAACGCTGGAAATTTTCTCTGAGCTTTCTGGCCTATGCAAAAACGACAACAAATCTACTTTTGTTCCTTTTGGTGCGGCAAAGCTTTTGGTTGATGGATTGACTACTGCTTTGGGTTCGGCGAGCGTTGAGCTCCCTATTGACTACCTTGGGATGCCACTGACTTTGGGGAGGGCGCGGCTCCGCGATTGGCTGAAAGTGGTGGAGAAACTAGACTCGAGATTGGCAGGTTGGAAAGCTAACATTCTTTCAAGAGGTGGTAGATTAGTTCTTCTCAAAGCCGTGCTATCGGTCATTCCCGTTTATTTTCTTACTTCTCGCAAGATCGCGAAGGGAATTCGCGCAAGGTTGGAAAAGAAGATGTGCAGCTTCCTTTGGGGCAACGGTGCCACTGGAAGGGGGGCATCCACTTAGTCAGTTGGGAGGATATCCAACGCTCCAAGAATTGGGGGGGGGGGGGGGGATGGTGGATGTGAGATCCCTGGAGGATTTCAACGAGGCACTCCTGCTCAAATGGGCTAGCAGGGTTTGGGGCCCGGGTAACGACCTCGTTGTTTTGGCATTACACGAGATTTATGGCGTGAAGGGCATGCCTCCTTCGCAGCATATTAGTAGCAGCACCATTACGCCTTTCTGGAGGGGCGTCATGAAATCTTTCTTGAAAAATCTTCAGCTGTTCAAGCCAATTCTGGGGGATGGAAATGACTTTATTTTTTGGATGGACGATTGGTCGAAGGCAGGAACCCTCTTTTCTCGTTTTCCCCGCCTCTTTGCCTTGGCAACTGACAAGCTCTGTTCGGTGGCGAGCTGCTGGGTGGATGGTACTTGGTGCCCCACCTTCTCCACCAACTTCTCCGACAGAAGATTCGATGAGTTTCTAGATCTCCTTGAGACCTTAAGGAATGTGGGAGCTCCCAATGTGGGTAGAGATCACTGGGGCTGGAAAGCTGGACCTTTCTCGGTTAAGGGGGCCTATGGGGCTATCTGCAGACCCCCGCCGGCGAACTCGGAGTCCCTGAACAGGGATTGCACAACAATTTGGTCCCTTCTCCTCCCGGAACGTGAGGGGATTTTCTTGTGGCTACTACGGCGCAAGCGGCTCTTGACTCGCGACCGGTGCGTCAAACTCTTGGGAATAATTGCGGACAAATGTGTGATCTGTGACAATGCGATCGAGACAATTGATCACCTCTTCTTTGCTTGTCCTGTGGTATCTCAGATCTGGATGAACTCGGAGATTCCTTGATGCCGCTTCGATGACTTCCAATCGTTCTGGAATTCGATCCGGCTGAACAATGACAGACCAAGAACAGATCGCCTTCTTCCGATGGCCTATCTTTGGGCGATTTGGCGTGGCAGAAATGACCTTCTATTCTCCGGGCAAAGATTTTATGAGGAGAACGTGGCATTCCTTGCGAAAAGGCTGGTCGAGGACTGGATGCTGTAGCGCTTTTGCTTTGTAAGGGTGGGTTAGTTGGCTTTTTGTAAGAATGGGTTAATCTGCTCTTTAACTATGTACTTTTCCCTTTTTTCGCATTTTGTTAGCAATAAATTTTTGATGGGGAGGGTGCCACCGAGCACTGCCCCCTGACCAGCAGACTTTAAAAAAAAACAACTCCCAATACCAAACCCAAGAACACCGCCATTACAAAGAAGGGTAAAGAATATTTTCCATTTAGATGGAACTATCTGAACTGTTCGTGTTTAATTCTATTTATCTAAAATCCTCACTAAAATCTTCAACTACTCATTTACATATTGCAAATTTGGGGTAATTCATGAAAACATGCTTGGACATTGTTATCACTTCACCTTCAAATGAGCATATTCATCTATTTGTTCATGGCGTGGATTACACAAAAGTTCTGGAAATTTGGGTCAACATGCCCTGATAAAATAATCTTGATATGTAGGTGCCCAACATTTCAACGTTGTAACACTCTGTTACGATGAAGTTCTTTCATTAAAATGACAAATTTAGCCTAGCGGATATGGTATGTGGGATACTAAAGTTTTTTTATTAATATAGTACAACTAGGTATACAATCATGTCATTGATTGTTATATTATCATCAAAAGATTGGAGATACGGTATTTAATCCCAACAATAGCGATGCATAACTAATCACGCATTATTTATCATCTCCATATATTATGTAGAATTACTAGTAGTCTCTAACAAAACTAACAAATGACTGAAGTTTTTTTTTAAAACACTCCATTAGTACTAACTAAAAACACAATCTGATTATATGAACTAAAATAATCTGATGAACACTCTGAAAATCCATTTAAAATTGGCTTCGGCTTACATTAATGATCATGTTCATGTTTCGTAGCGATGCATAAATAAACACAGGAAAGATCCTAAGCATCTTACTACTCAAGAATTGAGACACAAATTTAGGTTCCAGCTTTCTCTCAAAGCATCATCAATGCCAACTATAGAGATATGCAAGCCATTTACATATTGTATGTCGATCGATGGTCTTATGTTTAAAAATATTATATAATTATACCAAATCTTGGCATTTCCATTATTGGATCTTGTACTGCATTCTATCCCATATAGTTATTTGTTCAAACTCAATACAACAACAAAGCATTCTCCCACATTAAATAGGGTCGACTGCATGGATCATTTGCCTCCATTCAGATCTATATTGGGTCAATCTCGGACTTAGATCCAAATAAATAAGATCCTTTTGGATAGTCTCCTTCCAACATTTTTTGGGCCTTCATCACACACTCTCAGTCAGCTCAACATCCCAAATCTCTCATCTTATAACTAGTGCATCAGCAGATCTCCTTTGCAAATAGTCAAATATAATACATGATATAAAATTAGGACTGTCGAGGCAGTGACAAAAGCAAGCAGCATCCATTCTCTCACATGCTCACTGATCAATAACCATATCTGGGTAGTGCTTTAAAGAGGCCCTGAAGCGTGAACTGTTTGAGGGTCACTTCTGATGCACAGCATTTTGTATACTTATTTCTATGCAATATAAATCTGTGAATACGGATATTAAATGTTTTTTTAGTAACAAACGGGTGAACCCCCCTTGGAGGGGTCACCGCTTCAGAAATTCATTTATAATTAACGCGGTTACAAGTTGTTACTGCGCGCTTCAGAAAGAGTGAAGCGCGATACAGTGGGAAACTATATTTTCTGGATAAAACCTCTGATTATTGAAAATCAAATCATTCCTTGCCAACCATATAGCCCGGAGTGCTGCAAAACCCCTCGAGCAGTCATCCGTCGAATTGCCCCCGATCGAACGGACCGAGTTCCAGAACTCCACGGCTCCCTTGCTACGAATCCAGTGGACGTCCAGAGTCCTCCAAAGTCCAAACCGCTTGAGATTCCAGGCACGTGAAGAAGATATGTTCCGAATCCTCCTCCATTGCATGACATCTGTCGCAACCAGTATCGTCGATGCCCATCAGCCTTCCCCTCCGTGCCTTATCGCATAGACGTCCCTTTCTTAAGCACCATAGAATATTTTAACTCTGTTCGGCACCCTTGAGGCCCAAATTATTTTGACATCCAAGCAGAAGTCGTCATCCCGTTCCTCCGTCTCTGTCTTCAGTTCTTCATACGCTTTTCTAACCGTGAATCTTGAATCCGTCCAGACAAAGTGATCAACATTTGACCCCCACTCCCTTGGATCTGGTAATTCTTCCTGCATCCTTAAGAAGTCCTCATTGCGATGGTCCAACAACGCCGATCTGAATTGCGGAGCCCACGTACCGGCCACCGCCGAGCAGCACAAAGTGCACTCCTTGTCCGTAGCCATAGCGAAAAGACGAGGATACCTCCCCTCCAACGTGCCATCACTCGTCCAATCGTCTCTCCAAAATCTGAATCTACGTCCATCCCCCATCACGGGTCTAAACTTGTGCGACAAAAGCAACAGCACCTCACGAATCCCAGCCCATAGCAAAGATTCAAAACGACATCTCCTAGCCACCAGCTCACTTTCAACCCCATATATTTCCCTCAACAATCGGTCCGTCGGCAAGTCCGAAGGTCCCCAGACACGGATGACCCACTTCGCTAGGAGCGCCATGTTCATGGATTCAACATCCCACACACCCATGCCTCCATCAGAGCGCTTTTTTGTAATGTCTTCCCATTTAACCAGGTGTAAACCGGCCCCCCGCTGCTTACCATACGACCAGAAAAATCTCCTCATCAGAATCTCTACACACTTTCTAACTCCCACTGGCATCAATCAAGTGGAATAGAAAAAGATCGGTATAGACGGAAGCATGTGCTTCAGCAGGACCAATTTCCCCCCTGGAAAGGGAGACAACCTTCCACTCGACTAATCTCTGTTCAATCTTCTGAATCAATCCGTCTCAGTCCATCTTCCTCGGCTTTCCCGCAACCAGCGGCAGACCCAGATAGGTAATAGGGAGTTCCCTTAAGGGGCATTCAGTCCGGTCAGCGATAGCCCGCTTCTCCGCCTTGGACATCTCAAAAGCGATCACCGTGGATTTACGCTTGTTGATTTCGAGACCGGACAACGATCCAAAAATCTCAACCAAGTGCACCGTGTTTGCATTTTGAACCTCCATCCCTCCCAATAGCAAGATCGTGTCGTCAGCATACTGCAACAGTGGGATCGAGATGTCCCCCCTCCTGTAGCCCTCACTCCACCCCAAATCAACCGCATGCTTAAATAAGACCCCCAGCGCATCCGCAACTAATACAAACACCCCAACTTGTCAAACCCCGCAGCTTACGGATATTAAATGTTTGCACCCCACCCCCAAAAAGAACAGCCAAACCAGATCCATCCCTAACTTGTCAAACCACCAACCTTCTCCATCGCAACCTTTACATCAAATGTTCCACTTGATCTTTTTTGCATGAAAGAATCTCCCGTAGTCGCACACAATTTCTCCACTCAAAAGACAAAATACAGACCAGCAAATACGGTGCATCAGCAATAAGAGTTGTGCGGCCAACATTCACCTGTATATCCTTTTTTAACGGATATCATAATTTTCTTTTTTTTCCAACTATAATAGAAAAGGTCATCTTATTAACATTTTCTTTCACATCCTTGTCAACGTAAACTTTCTTTCTTTTTTATTTAAATTGATTTATAAAAAACATCAATATCCACAACAAAGTGCACCAGTACAGAAACAAATGGATTATATAAAGCAGTAGCATTTACCAGAAAGATCTAACCATATTGAATAGCATAAGAACTATACTAAGGCACCACTAAAAATACCTGTCCATGATAGTGAGAAGCTGCTTCCTCACATCCTGTGCCCTCCTGAGCGAACGAGACTGTACAAAGTTCTCAAAACACCAAGGCGCGGAGAAGTTTTTCGCCTTCCAAGCCTCGTAGACAGCAAGTAAAGTCAAATGATCCCCTTCAGGTTGGAAAAACTTAGCTCTTTTCTGGTCTGCCTGTGCTTGTTTCTCTCTAGGCCTGTAGAAGATATTTTGTGTCTGTATCATGGCTATGATTGTTAGTATTTCATCACTGCATCCAAGGTCGACACTAGCCAGCAGCATTTTTGACAATGGAGGCTCGAGCGGGAACTCAGCCATCTTCCTACCCAACTTTGTAAGTAGACCCTCTTCATCTAAAGCACCTAAGCTATAAAGTTGTTCCATGGCAGAGACAAGAGCTTGAGGTGTAGGTGGATCCATAAAATCAAATGAGAGGAGATCATTTATTCCCATAGCTTTCATTGTCAACGTAGTTAAACCAAGATTTATCCTCTGGATCTCAGGAACGGTAGTAGGAGACATCTCATTTCTATAAGCATTTTCCGTATAAAGGCGGTAGCATTTCCCGGGACCTGTACGACCAGCACGTCCAGCACGCTGCTTGGCGGAAGCTTGCGAGATGGGAGTAATAACCAATGAATCAAGCCCCTGTTTGGGATTATACACATTTTGCTTTGCAAACCCTGGATCAACAACATAATATATTCCATCGATCGTCAATGACGCCTCCGCTATATTGGTAGCAACAACCACCTTCCTTTTTCCAGGAGGTGCAGGTTCAAATATTCTAGACTGCATCTCACTAGGAAGAGCACTGTATACAGGTAGAATGATAAGCTCTGGAACATTCTTTCCTAAACCTTTCATTCTCTCATAAAGAGATTGACATGCATGATCGATCTCCTCTTGGCCAGTCAAAAAGAGGAGGACATCGCCCTCTGGCTCTGTCAAATGTATCTGTAGAACAGTGATTAAAGCTGCATCTAGGTAATCACTCTCTGGCTGCTTAGTGTAGAGTATCTCCACTGGAAATGTCCGTCCCGGAATGGTAAAAATATTACAGTTGAAGAAATATCCAGAGAACTTCTCGGCATCAAGCGTAGCAGAAGTCACTATCAACCTAAGATCGGGCCTGCGCTTCACGAGCTGCTTAAGAAGCCCAAAGAGAACATCTGTGTGTATGGTCCTCTCATGAGCCTCATCAAGCATAATAACCGAGTATTGGGAAAGGCTATCATCTACCAAAATCTCTCTAAGAAGCATACCATCAGTCATGTACTTGATGACAGTGTCCGGTCCTGTGCAATCTTCAAAACGTATAGCATAACCGACTTCCTCCCCTAATCGACAACCAAACTCTTCTGCTACCCTCTTCGCAACCGACATTGCAGCGACTCTACGGGGCTGCGTGCAACCAATCTTTCCCCTCGTAGTATAACCTGCTTCTGCCAAATACTGAGTCACCTGTGTAGTCTTCCCGGAACCCGTCTCTCCGATTACAACCAGCACCTGATTATCGTGCACAGCCTGAACCAACTCTTTCTTTAACTTGTATATTGGAAGACTCTGCCTCTGTTCCTGGATCGAGAGCTTCGATCTCTGCCCAAATGTCAATGCCTTCCCATATGCATCCTTCTTCCACTCGGGCATGTCGTAGGCAGACAATCCAACACCCCTCAACTCCTGGGCAAGGTGCCGTTCACCCGTCTCCGGCATGGGATCCTCCCAAGGCCTGTTAAGATCCTTCGGAATCGAATCAAGCATTGTCCGTTGCTGCTGCTCACGCACCTCTCTTCTCTCCTTGATAAGAGCAGACTGAAGTGCCGCCGCTCGGCTCAACGAACCTTCAGGATTCTTGAAGATCTTGACAGGAGACATATCGATGCTGTAACGAGTCTGTCCCTGCAAGAAGGCTGGCTCATCCTCATTGAGTTCAATCTCAAGTTCCTCCTCGGCACCTTCCTCCTGATACAACATCCCATCACCATCCTCATCGAACATCGGGAAGTCCTTGACATCCAACACCCCCGACGCAATAAGCTGCTTGGCCTCCCACCTCTCCGGGGAGCTCATCCTCTTCAATGGCCTCCTTGACGGAACCATATCGTGCTCCTCCGTGATTGTGATTCCAGAGAGCCCTATCCTCCTAGTCGGACCATTCCCAAGGTCCCCGCTCGCAGGGTTCGCCCTTGATGCCTCATCCTCCACTCTCTTCTTCATCGGCATCAGATCCTTCCCAGTTTCCTGATCCACATCCCTCATCGAGAGGCTCATCTTCTGCCCCGAGATCGACACGACCTTCACAAACACCTCCTGATCCCTCTTGACAACATCCTTCGCATTCGAGACCCTCCGGGTCGACATCTGCGAGATGTGAACCAGCCCCTCCTTCCCTCTGAACTCATTCAGTTGAACAAAGCATCCAGTGTCCATCACCCTCGACACCCTCCCAGAGTAGACTCTGAACAATTCCAGCTCCCCCCGGCCATTATCACGCCGGGTCCGTCCAGGGCTGGGGTTCCGTTCCTCCTCCCGCTCGTCCCTCCGCCTATCTCTCCTACCACGATCATCATATTTATCATAATTCCCATCGTTGTGTCTAGACCGACCTCTCGAATCATGATACCTATCATCCCTATCGTGATCCCTATCAAGTCGATCACGTCCCCTATCGTGCCCATGGTCGCGGTCGCGGTCACGCTCGCGATACCTATTACGCTCTTTCTTCTGCTTCTCCTCGACCTCGAGCTCGATCTCACGTTCGAGGAGGCGGGCACGGTCGTGGTCGTCAGCGATGGCGAGGCCAGAGAAGGAGCCCTTGGGGGCAGCGGGGGCGGGCTTGCTGGGGTGGGAATTGGGGGGGAGGATGGCGTGGACGATGGTGAGGAGGGAGCGGACGAAGTAGTCGGGGAAGACGGCGCCGTTCTCTTTGAGCTTGGAGTCGAAGTCCTCGACGGTGGAGGAGCGGCGGCCGATCTCGGTGATGAACTCGGCGAGGACCTTGTCGGAGGTGCCGACGTTGGACTCGAGCTCGTTGCAGACCTTGGAGATGAGGGAGATGTACTCGAGCTTGCGGAGGTCGGATGAGCTGCCGCCCTCTTCCATGGACTCGTCCTTCTTCTTCTTCGCCGGGGCCATGGGGGGTTTGGAGAGGAGAAACCCTAGCGGAGGGGGCGGCCGGCGGGAATACAACGCCGGAGGGAGGGAGAAGTGAGAGGATTCACGGGCCTGGGGGTTACATTGAAGTTGGGATTTTTATCCGGCAGACCCTATAAACTTTGTCAATTACCTCTACGACCTTTAAAACAACATAATTCCTTCCTCGACCTCGTAAACTTGCCAACTCTTATCCCATGAACCTTCCGGATAATCTGTTTGAAGCCCGTGTGAGTGAGTTTTTGGGGTAATTTTTAGGGTCGATGGGGTAATTACGTTGTGCAAAAGGTCGTAGAGGTAATTTAAAAAGTTTATAGGGTCTGCCGGATAAAAATCCCATTGAAGTTTGTGTTCTAGGTATGAAAACAAATGTGAATATATTCGTATTCGATATGTTATCATATTCGATTTATATATTTTAACATTCGTATTCATATTTATTTTAAAATGGATGTGGATATGGATATCACTTTGACATTCGTTAATATTGGCATTCGTATTCGTAGATTCATTTTCGTACAAAAATATAATAATATATTTATTTATACATGTGCACAACAATATTTTATGACTGCATTCACAATTGTTGATATAATTGTTATGACATAACTATATTTGGTATATCTATTTTATGTGTAAACCATCCCAAACATATATATTTTAGTTAATCTATTAAATATTTATGTTCTTATTCGTATCTGATTCATATTACTTTTACATTCGTATTCGTTTTTAATGATATGGTAACACATTTTTCACATTCGTCAATATTCGTATCCGCGTTTGTATTTTAAAATGAATAAGAATATGATTATACCTGTATTCGTATCCGTATTCGTCCGTTTTCATCCATAATGTATTCTCTAATTTGCAATTGATGTTTTATTAGATGATTTTTCAAATTAGGTGGACTATTTGTAAATTTATTTTACTTAGTTCTTTTGCCAGAAAATGTATCTTTAACATCGTATGCATACTTTTTTTGCATATGTTTAAAAGATATTGGTTCATTCATATAACATTAACCTACAAGAAAAAAATGAAAGGAACAGTTTTAATTGACTAAAAATTGATTTTGCACGTTGAAATCTTATTTTTCAGCAAGCGAAAATAATTAAAAAAAATAAATCTATCGTAGCAATTGTTCAACCAAATATACAGAAAGGGAAGTTACATTCTCGGCACGTTCCAGTTGATGATCAAAACCAACCAGGTTCATCATTGTAAAAGCCGCAACCGAAGGCCTTCCTGTTTTCCGCTAGAGTGAAGATCATAGATCCTAACATTAAGGTAATCTCACCAAGGGGATAAATTGCAAATATCATGATGGCTAGATATGATGTCGTGAAGTAAGTATAAATAGCATAAATTATGCACCTAGAATATAGGAGTAGATGGATATCGTGCACCGTCTCAATTCTTTTGTTGAGTCTATCTAAGATATTAAGCCATAACGATTTTAGAAGAGAGGTGGAGTTAAGACATGTCCTAGATAATTTATATATCATTAATCTCTAACAAGGTCATAGGATAAACGCATGGAAGGTGAGTAAACCTCAGCATTGGTAATTAGAAAGGAAGGTTTCTTGAAATTAATATTCATTTCTAAAATTTTGGCAAATATTTCCAATATAGAGTATACATTTTCAGTGATGAGCCACATTTCTCAACAAAAATGAGAATGTCATACGTGAATTGGAGACTTGGGTGGAAAGCATTTTGGGTGGTTGTCAACGGGTTCAATTGGGCCCGAATTCAACAAGTTGTCAGAGCCAATTTTCCTCGATAACGGACCGGGGACTTAAGCCCGGGACGTTACAAATGGTATCAGAGCCAAAATCCCTCTGATAGTGGAAAGGGCTACCCGAGAGGTGGAGCCGCCCCTACAAAGAGGTTGGAGGAAATGGCTACCCAGAGCGTGCAGCCGTCACTATCACTGGGAATAAGTGATGGGCCATGTCGCAACGAGGACGTTGCGATTGATAACTTGGGCTTAAGCATTTTAGGTGGTTGTCAACGGGTTCAATTGGGCCCGAACCCAACAAGTTGTCAGGGCCAGTTTTCCTCGATAACGGACCGGGGACCTAAGCCAGGGACGTTACAAATAGTATCAGAGCCAAATTCTCTCTGATAGTGGAAAGGGCTACCCGAGAGGTGGAGCCGCCCCTACAAAGAGGTTGGAGGAAATGGCTACCCGGAGCGTGCAGCCGCCACTATCACTGAGAATAAGTGATGGGCCATGTCGCAACGAGGACGCTGCGAATTTAAGAGAGGGAGGTTGTAACACCCCAACCCCAAACATAGTGCCATACCTAAAACTCACGAAGTGTGGGTGTGGTTTATAAGTGGTGGGGATTACTACTTGTCAACTTGAGGTTAAACATTTTGGGTGGTTGCCAATGGGTCCATCTGGGCCCGAACCCAACAAGTTGTCAGGGTCAGTTTTCCTCGATAACGGACCGAGGACCTAAACCCGGGACGTTACAAGAGATGCCATTTTTTTTAAAATGCATGAGGGATAGGGGATCTCCTCATCTTAAAACTTTAGTGGACGAGAATATTTTTTATTCCCGATTATGTAGACAGATTGATAATCTTGTCGTGATGAACAACTTTTCAATCCACCCAATGAAACGACATGAGAACCTAAAGTATCTGAAACCTTAGAGGAGGAAGCCAATCTTAAGAATCAAAACTCTATGGAAGTCAAGCTTAAGTATAACACCTCAATTTTTCGCATTCTCCAATTAGCAATTACTTCGTTCATTGTCGTTGTGTTGTTTGTAGCGGATTTCCCATTAAGAACACAATATAATGACACGATTTTTACAAGAAAAGTGTGGGCATATTTATTTGCGATGGTCTTGAAAATTATTTTCATTTTATAATCGATAAAAATTAATGGAGCGATAATTTTCAATCGGAAGCACATGATTTTTTAGGGGACTAAAGAGATGACCATGCAATTTTCTTATCTAATTGGGTCGTTATGATATTGAGTCAGCAATTCATTGGTGAAATAAATGAAGAGTTGCACATCATATTTAATAATGTCT
This sequence comes from Ottelia alismoides, assembly GCA_037367405.1. NCBI lineage: Eukaryota > Viridiplantae > Streptophyta > Magnoliopsida > Alismatales > Hydrocharitaceae > Ottelia > Ottelia alismoides. The sequence goes on along the minus strand of JAZKJV010006322.1, from coordinate 453,861 downwards.
AAGGAGTATTGCTATAATTTTATGGAAAATCCATCTGACCTTGAGTCTTTATTCGCTTAAGATTAAAAAAATAACCTCTTTAATTTCAGTGAGTGGAGAAGTCTACTAAGTAAATTTTTTAGCCAAATATATATCTCATACTAATAAAATCATAATGGCTGCTAATATCCTTATCTTTAATAAAGTTTGTTAAAGAATTCAACCAACCTTTTAGAGCGATTTGTATGTCGAGTATAGCAAAGATCTATCAGAGTGATGTGAGGTGATGTTAAAGTATCCGATGAAGGAGTAGTTAGGGTGATGTGAGGACTACTAATGGATCGTAGAATTTCAATAAAATGTGCTTTCTCAGATCCGTTGGGCCATAAACATTTACACCAATGCCCTTAAACTCTCCCCAATGTGAAGTTTTAGTATGATTCGTCTTTCAAAGATATCATAGGAGTCTATTAAAATATTGGATTTTTATCAGTTGTGCCCCTTTGAGATATTACAATATCAATTATGTCCTTCCTTTTTTGAAATATCAGATGTGCCCCTACCTTCTTGCAAAATTCACAGTTCTGTCCTTCTGTTAAGATAAAGTAATTGCATAACTGATATTACAAAAGGGTAGAACTGTGAATTTTGCTAGAAGGTAGGGACACAACTGATATTCCAAAAAAGAGAGGGGCATAACTGATATTGCAATATCTTAGAGGGGCATAACTGATAAAAACCCTAAAATATTTGCCAAGTTGAAAAGAGTGATAAAGCCACCACTTCTACCATCAAATGGCTTATAAAAGAATTGCTATCCATCTAAAGAGGTTATTGATTAGGTAAGTGAGTGAGGATGTTGATTTAGTCTCTCGAATAATTAAGATGTTTAAACTATGCCTAGTGAGGAAATGTAGAATTTTATTGACAATGGAAATTCCACTAATCCATCTTATATCACATGAAAGAATGTTAGCACTTTACTAAGGAGGAGGAGGAGTTGAGGGGGGTGGGGTTCAAATTTAAAGAGCTAAACAAATTCCAATCAACTTGTTTTTTAAATCTTGTTTTACTAATGAAATCATTGTCGAATTAATTCCAAAACAAATCACAGTAGCTAGAAGTGCATAGAGTTTTCGAGACCGAGAGGAAGTACACCCTCGCGGAGTTGCCAAGTTAGACTTTGTCGTACAGTCCTTGCTAGCAAATCGACTTCGGATGGTTAGGGGCATAGATGAAGCCTTCCGAAGGGTTGGATCTCCCATTATTCGACTGCTCACCGATGCAAAGTCCTATTATGAGTTTAACATGTATGGTTATTGATGCTAGGATACATTGAATGAACGTAAGACGATTATAGCTTTTAAATAAATTTAGATATGTATAATATTCGTATATCAATTCGTATTCATATATCAAATATCTGTATTTGAATTATCAATATCATTTTTGCATTTGTATCTATAGAGACACGATTTTACATTTTACACATTTGGTATTCAGATTTTAAAAAGCCAAGGATATTCCATTTTCATCCCCATCTCCATTTCAAAAGGCCCCTCGCTCCCCAACGGCTCTATCCCCTCCTTTCTCTCTCTTTCTTCCCACTTCTCGCCTCCGATCGAAATCTCGAGCTCCGATCTCCCCCTCCAAACCCACCAATGGACGAGGGAGCGATGGATCTGAAGGGAATCAATCGCACCTCCCTCATCGACGTTACATCCGAGGACGATCTCCTCGTCTCCGATCCCTCCCCCCGAGGTTTGTCTTCCTTTCTGTCCCTTCCACTTCCTGATCCCTAAACCCTAGTTTCGTCTTCTTTGACCACATGTATTTTTTCTTGCCGGTATAACTCGCAAAGATTCGTTAAAAGGAGGTTCGGATGATGCGGTTCGAAGTTCTTGAAATTCTTGATCGTTTTAGAGGATCGTTGGAGCTTATCGTACTGGTTATGTGATGAATCGAGTTGGGCTTTGGGTTCTGTAGCATAAATGGAACTATAACTACTGAAAGATAATGCTTGTGTGATTAAGAATTGCTTGCATAGAGTGATCGAATCGGTGATCTATGGGTTGCGTGCGCGATGCGGAATGCAGAATTGGAATGGAGATGGGTAATTTTCATGTGATAAAGAGAGAATGCTTGTGATAGGAAAGAGGTTAGGATAGATGTTTCGAGGATGGCTGTTTGACATGGTCCTTTGGGTGGTATGAACAGGGAAAGGAAGAGCTTCTGTTTAGAATAATAGTAGCTCTAATTTCTGTGATACTGATAGCTTCGGAATTAATATTGCAAGAAATAGATTCTTTTTTATCCTAACTTGAGTTTATTAGCCGTTTTTGGTTGAGATGGTTGATGTTTCTTTGAGTGCAAACTTGAAGATGCTTTCCTTTTTTAGGTGCAAATTGGGGTCCCCTTTGCAATGTTGATTGCTATTGTTTGGTCTAAATCTCTGTCCATGCACTTTGTTGTTATTCAGAAAATTATAATGTTGGTAGGCCGGAGGCTGGCACCGAAGGCGCTGAAGCCAAGTGTTCGAATAAGTGCTGTGTGGACAATGAAGAAGCCCCTGTACCCCATCGTCCAAAAAAAGGAGCATCAGATAAATTCAACTTGCGTAAAAGCTTAGCTTGGGACAACGCGTTTTTCACCAGTGAAGGCATGCTATGTTTTATGAAAGACCAGCAGTGTTTAACTTCCGAAATGGCAAGTTTGGTTGTAATGAATGGGATCTTTTTGCATTTGCAGGCGTTCTGAATAGTGAAGAACTGGCCATTGTAAACAGTACATTCAGAAAGGTTGAATCTCATGTGCTTCCTGCAATTCAAGAGGACATGAGGAAGTCCTATGAGTCAAGTACTACCGTTGATGACGAGTGTCTCACAGTTGAAAGTATTGAGATGGAACTATTTGGAAACTTACGGGCCTCCATACAAAAGGCTTATGACAAGTGTGACACAATTTCTACTATCGAGCAGCCTGGCAGCACAACTGGGCCCAGAAAAGTGGAATTCCAGGGTAGGCTATATAAGCATGGTTTCCTTGTGTGCATGTATTTTTCCTATTTATCATCTATGCTTTCACACTCAACACACGCATACACACCCACCCACACTCACATACAAGCACACTGCATGCGCACACACTCACATGCACATGGGCGTGTGTGCGCACACTTGCACGCGCACCCACACACCCCTCACCTCCATACCACAAGCACAAACAATAAGGCCTATCATTGTGTAACGATTAATTTTCTTACTAAATATTTGAGCAAGGAATTCACAATCATACATAAAATCTTCCACCTTTGGATAAAAGTCTGTTCTTGTTCGTGAAATCTTGAGATCAGAGAGGAACTCAATTTAACTGACATCGTTTTCTTTTCTTCTGTTTAAATCTCTCATATAGCATATAGTGTTATATAGTGAAATCTGGCTCTGATGAATTTTTCCTACCCTATTTAAATAAGGGAAAAGGGAGTATGTCCCGACGGGTGCAGCTAACTAGCTACACCCGGCCATTTTTCTTATTGGTTTTTTATTTTTTTTGAAAAAAACTTATGGAGATTTACTTAGTTTATTGACAAGAATATGTGTTTCAAATTTCATGCAAAACAAACACTCCTAGCATGCCCATCTAGATATGGTCAATTTCAATAATTCTGAAACCGTAAAATATCATAGCCTTGATGAAGATGATAGAGATGTCGAATTTAGTTGAAATTGGTATGATATCATGGTGATATATGGTGATTTAAATCCCCCTAGGTTTCATTTCAGAAACACAAAAAATCAATGAAAAAATGGCCGGGTGCAGCTACATAGCTACACCCGCCGGTGCAGCCTCCCCAACCCCTTTAAATAATATGTTTATCTGATGTTTTGAAATGTTCTCACAATCATCATTTTTTGGTTCAGGAACTAAGAAGACTGGAATTCCTTCTCATGTTGGGGTATTACATTTAACTGTCCATCGGTTTTGATTTTGATATTGATTTTTTGTTAGATGTTTAAAGGGATGCTGCTTTTTTTATTTAGAAGAAGCCACCTATGGTTTTGAAGAGAGACGGTGTCCATCAATTGAGACAAAGTGAGACTTCAAAGGAACTTTCATCTTCTCAGGATGTAAGATATAACATAATATATTTTACATGTACAGAATCCTGAAATTTAAGAGTACCTGATGACTTCTTTCTGCAATATTTAAGGCTGCCAGTGGAAAGGGAAATCCAATAAAGCAACAGCGGATGGTGCCTAGTGTTGCAACAGCTCCTGCTAAAAAGTCTTCTATTCCACAGTTAATCCAAGTGAAAAAGAATACTCAAAAAGATTTTGGTACTTGCAATTTCTCATTGGTGCATTTTGATGGAAATTATTTTTCGTGAGAAAGATGAACCATAATTTTTATTCAGACATATAATTTAGTTCAAGAGTTTGTATAATGATCACTCTAGCTAATGTTGTCTACATTATTGTATTTTAGATAGCAAACATCCTGGCAGAACTCCGATCTTTGCTCGAGAAGTGCCAGCCACTCTTACACGTAAAACTTCCCATGGTTCTTCTAGTTCTACCATTCCCCCTGGTGGTAGCTTGGCTGTCTCCGGTACCTCATACATGAGACCTGGAAGAACGTTAGACCAAACAAGGAAGGGCCCCTTGAATCCTCCTAGAAAAAAAGTTGATTCCAAGAACTCTGCCAAAATTACTTCTAACGCGGGATTGAGATCTCACTTGGTTTCCGAAAGCAAAAATGTAGCTGCCAATGCAAAGATCCGGAACGCATTTATGATGTTTTCAACTGCATCTCCAAGCAGTTCACTGGAAAGCACAGAATCATCATATTCATCAGCTTCTACTGCTACCACTGACATCAATTCATCGTCAAATTTCGGATCAGACAATACTGCATACCAACCCATCGGAGAGAAATTTGCGCGTTGTAGGTCAAGTGATGAGACAAATGCCCATTCTCTGAAGATTTCCAGGACAAGTGGCCAACCTGCTAGTGTAAACTCTGAAACCAAACTGTCTAAGCCCTCAGGTCTTCGGATGCCACGTCCTAAGATTGGATATTTTGATGCGGTTAGTAACCCTTTATGTTTATTTTGCTATCCCAAGTTGCCCTTGCTACTTTCTTACTCTTGGCATTTGTGACTGCCTAAATGCTTTAAAACTAATGAAATTGCTGTTCATTTTCAGAAGTCCATGACAGGAAATTTGAGTACATCTCAGGTGGAATCACAGTGTGCCACTCCAAGGACAACTTCTCGACTTGAGGGCAGCAGTGGGATGCTCAAATTAGAGTTATCTGCTACTGTACTGGAATCGATGAAGACACGGTCTCAATTAGAAAGTGTACTGCAATCTGCAACATCTTCAGCTGTGTCATCTCCAGCAACTGCAACGGTTTCACCTTCCACTAAAGTTCTCGATGATCAGAACAATATGAAGAACGTCCGAGGAGAGAATTCCCAAATTAGGGAAGGCATTGATTCGAGAACAAATAAATCCACAAAGCCTGCATGCCAAGTTGGTAGCGAAATCAGTAATGCAGTTGGTGACAATTCTCATACGAATTTGAATACGAAATGCATGCAGCAATATCATCCCACTGGAGTTCTTGTCAAAGCTGGAGAGCTGAAAATGCATGATATCAACAATTCAGTTGAAGAAAATTTGAAGGATAAGAGAATTTCATGGAAAGATTCAGTCAATAGTGAAAAGCCATCTTCCATACTCTCTTCCAATGCTACCAAAACAGTGCCAAACCATCTTGCTGATAACACTGGAAAGGAAAATTTGCTGCCGCTGGAAAGCCAAATGGACTGAAAACAGCGGATAGGAAAATCCTTCAGATTATTTATAATCGTGATGCTTAATGAAAAGGCCACCCCCGGTATGAAAATCACTACTGAAGTTTCCTCTTCCTGGCATCACTAATCATGAACTGGTCTTGATTGCCTTTCAGAACACAAAACGATTTGGCGGCATCCGTGTAATTTCAAGGTTGAGCATCGAATGGGATCTACACTTCCGAGCAATTAGAACACATCTTTTTTGGCAGGTGATGGTTTCCTTTCTACATGGTTATCATCCTACTTTTGTAAAGCATAAATAGACATTGCGTACGGGGTTTTTGAGATCTGGATATAAGACTACACTCTAGTATTGGCCCCAGAAGGGATTCATGATTTGTTAGTGTGCAATCATTCAAACATTAATTGTTTCTCTTGATTCTTGGATATAATGCAGTAATCCGCATCGATACCTTTCACCTCCTATCTTGACTTTTGCTGTTTTTTTATTAAGTCTATTAGCTAGAATATGTAGGTTTCGCAAATGATGCATCTGCTATTGATTTTGAGAACTTTTATAGTCCAGTCTTGCCCCCTATTTAACTTTCTTTTTTCGAGAAACAATCATTTTGTTTCGGCCACCGTTTGGTTGATGGATATATTATATCTTTTACCACTTCAAGTAGTTAATGAGAACATCTTAATTTTTAATAAGATCCCACCTGAGGATTGAGGAAATGTGGACCCATGCTTTCGAGACGAGTAAACTATGACTGGTTTTCTGTAGCTGATCTATACCATCCAGAGGGCTCTACTCACCGATGTCGAGTGGATTTTTCATGGATGTTCACGGCTTTATCACAACTATTCTTATTGATGAGAACTCGAGAATTTTTGCTGCTTTGGTTGATGGAGACACTAACTGTTAGTTTATATTAATCAGGGCAGGGATTTTAGAATCAAAATGTAAAATTGATCGAGTTGATAATGAGTAAAAGTCATCTTGGGGAGCTATTGTCATTGTGGTTAATCATTGGCAGATGTGTGTTTGGCTAATATAGAAACTAGATATGTTCACTGTTTGTCTATCTAATCTTATCTAAAAAGTAAAAACTAGTTAACTTTTGTAGTGTAAACGCTATAGAGTTTAGAATAAATATTATGCCCCTTAACACTACGAAGGAAGGATATATGACAACTACTGAAGGAATCAAGGAGATTATATGGTAAAGAAGACTCTAAGCATAGATCAATCCTAACCAATAGATTGTTGTTGTGCATTGTCATACTCAGAACGTCATCACTTGGTGAAGAAGAAGTTATATCAAGAAAAGACGAAGCACATTGATGTTAGATATCAAGTCATATTAGATGTGATTATTGAAGGCCAGATTTTAGTAAAGACAGATACGGTTTCCGATAAAAAATTGTGCGGGATTCTAGAAGGAAACAAAAACTGCAACTCATATCATGTCATAAGGTTCATCATTTTGTCTCTAATTACAAATCAAATTATGAAAGTTTATCATTATTCTTAATTCTCCTGTATGTTCATTCTTCAACTCCGTTACATCATCACCGTGATTGCTTTCTTCCTATGCAGGTCAAATACAAAGAGACAAATTGTGTGTCGTGATCTATTGATAAAACTGAGTCCGCTCATATTGTTTTGTTGTTATTTTTAGTCTCTTGAATCTTCCCTATTCTATTCTTATATTTTACAGCTATATTTAATCTTGGTTTCCTAGATTAGCAGTCAATATGTACATATATAAATATGTTTCTTCTTTTCATTCTTTTACCCCTTTTTTTCTTTTATTTTGTTGTTAGATAAATAATGCATTCTTATATTTTGGATATTGATAACTATTTACATGTATTCTTGTTAAGGAGTTTAGATAATATGAAAGAATAAAAGAGATGAATCTTGAGTTCATCAAGGATATATTGAGTAGTATACTGTAACCCTAACTCCAGAACACTCCAGTCTTTTGAACCGTGGGGGTGCCCCGCTCTAGACTTAGGGCATGTTTTGTTGCTGGGTTGGGGTATCCTCCTGTGAATAGTAGCTGTTTGGAGGGTTGGAATGGTTGGAACGATAATTGTGATGTAATGTGACATTGATTATGTGTTATATTAACTTTTTTTTAATGATTACAATATGTATTCTATGTTAATAAGTGTATTTGAACAAGGTTAAAAATCATTATACCAAAGAAATTGTAGGGTCAATACAAGTAATCCCAACCCAGGAATGCAGGGTTGGAGCTAGGGGTATGCCAGGGTACCCGAGGTACCCTGGCAACCAAACATGCCCTTAAAGACTCACATTATAAAAACACACACTTCAAATCCACCTTCTCGAACAATCGAAGACCTTAGAACCATGATTGACAATCAAGACAAATATGAAACAAAATAAGTGCTTAGACAGAAAGGCACACTACATAGAGTGATATGGGTCCTCCTCTATTGCTTCCCAGTCTACGAGTCTTCTTGTTTGCAAGATCTCCGCTTCCCGGAAAATCAATGAGACTCTCATGAAACAATGGTCAAGGGGTAGCAAAGAAGTCAACAAGCAAGATGTCGGGCGTTATCAATGACACCTCAGGCTCTTTATCCACAAACCCTCTTTCGATCTAGCGAACCAAAGATCAAAGAGGGTGAGCTATCTCTCTTTGTAACTTGAGGCTTCCATCTACATAAGGAGCCCTAGGATCCATCTCCCCTCTCTCCCACCATTACCAGTCTCCTCTCCCACCATAGGCCACCCTCTCCAATTTAGCATTACTGCTGCACATCAAACCACCCCCCCTCCGGTCGCCCCACCATACAACGCCATGACCACCCACCTCACACCACCCTCCTCCCCAACTCGATGCCACCATATCCACCCCACCACATTGTTGCTTAACCCCATAGCCCCCCCCCCCCCCCCCCCCCCTCCATCCTCGATCCCTCACACGTGTTCAAGATGTGTCCTCCACTTGGCCTCACTTGCCAACTTTGTCCCCATAGCCTCTACGCCCACACGATCCTACCGTGTCTACCTTCGGTGTCGCATTCCGCCTCCAGCGCCAAGATCCCTATGCCTATGTGCTCCATGTTGTGTCTAGTCTAAACACCACTCTCCCCCTCCAATCCCATGATCATTGTGCCCACATGTTCCTCTCCACCCCAAGGCAATCTCTCTCAGATTATATTGAGGCAACTTGATCGCTCTTTGCATGGTATGATCTCAATCTATACTATCCAATTTGTTGATATGCAAGCATGCCTGTGATGTAAAATGATGTTAGAATCCAATGTAACATCTCAGGGGTATGATGGAAGGCCTCTTGTGTCTTGCAGTCAGGTTACTTGGCATGATGTAGCCATTAGAGCTACTCTTTGGCGGGTTATTTGGAAAGCTCGTTGTGGCTCCGCTTTCTCTTGTAAACTGATTAATACCATGTATTTAATTAGGGATGTAAACGGACGGATACGAATATAGGTATTATTGTATCCTTATCCGTTTTTTAATACGAATATAGATGCGGATACAGATATTGACGGATATTAAAACTATCTTATCATATCCTTAAAAAAACAGATACGGATGTAAAACGGATATTGATTGCATACGAGTAATGTTAGAAATACTCTATAGAATCGACTTAAATATATACGAATTGTATGGGAAACACATGATATAAATTTACTAAATGTGTTTATATTATAAAAATTATACAAATATGGTAAAAGAAGTTATAGAATTACGTTATATAGGGTTAAAAATAAATACATGATTATATTTATATACGAAAACGGGTATACGGATACGGATACGGATGTTTGCGGATATCAAAATGGTATCCATATTTTTAAAATGGATACGAATACGGACATCAAAATCTGTATAAAACGGATACGGTGACGGATCGGATACGGATATATCTGTAACCGTTTGCATCCCTATATTTAATCCATGAGGTTTCTGTTATTTGTGCGGTACGTTCAGGCAATGCGATGGATCTTATGCTCGATTTTTAGGACCGCAGCTAGGGGTTAGTTACTTGGCTTACTTTTTAACTGCTTCGAGCTTTCCCTTCTTCATCTTACATGTATTACAGAGTTATACGATGACTCAAAACTCAGCAGCTTTGCTTAAGAAATATGTGGATACTTCTGCCAACGCAAAGAAATTAATGCCCATTATTTCACCGAATAGGGCGTGGGCATTGGGTTGGGTTTGAATGCTACATGAAGAACGTAAGATATATGATGGAACGAGGAGACCTATGATGTAGAAGATCATAACATGAGCAATTCAACAGTTTTGGATTACTATATATATCCACTCATATGGTACTTCATCATACGATTCATGTAAGATCTATCTATCTAGATATCATCATATACATCTAGAAAGCTGTATGCTTTGGAAGAAGCTTGTACAGTTTGGAAAGGGTTTTTTATTGATAAAAAAGAATCGAACCGATCCATTTACATATGCATAAAAGCCCATTTATCCCATGAAATATAGGGTCCAGGCCTGCCCAAGCCCATTTAATTTCAGGTCGGTCTTGGCCCACTTATAATTGGGCTTGGATTCATTTTAGAAACCTAAGCTCGCCAATTTAGCCCACGAGCTTATTGGGTAATATAGAAATGAAATTCAATTACCTTTACTGTCACAGGGTCAAAATCCCGGTACCGATCTCGACCGATCCTGTGCGGCGTTAGCTAACCCGTAGCTAACCAGCCTTCCTGAGTAGAACGGTCACGGATGCGCTCCAACTCTTCTCGATACTCCTGCTTGCTAGCGCACCGACGCTTCCAACACAAACACGAGCACGAACTCCGGATCGCTCAAGAACACTCTCAAGAACACGCTCAAGAACGCTCAAGAACATGACCACACGATCACACAAGCACGGGCACAAAGCTCTTCTCTTATTAGAAGGAGAACTCTCTCTGGAGTGGGTATCTACAAATGAGCCACCACCTCTCCTTATATACAAGACTCAAGGCAACCCAAGGGACACTCATTATTACATTTACAATAATGACACATAAAGACACAAGAGACCCTTCAAGTTCTTTGGCAACCCTTCGCGTTCCTCAGCAACTCTTCGTCTGCTCGTCTCTTCGACTCCCTTGTTGTCCTTTCGTCTTCCCGTACGGTCGACGCCCAGTCAACCGCCCAGTCACCAGCACGCATGCGCTCCAACGCCCTGCTGATGCAGCTTTGCCATAATTCACCAAGTGCCACCGAACACTTGGTCTTGTGCCATAAGGGAACCCGCGGCCTCCAGACCCTCGTGCGGTAAACCCTTCCTTAGCGTTCTGCATGCTAAGGGGAAGTCCTCCAGAACTTCGCTATCGTGGCCTCCAGACCACTGTCGTACGCGTACTACTGAGCATGCTCGACAATGCTCGTACTCAGCACCTGCAACGCTCCATGCCTCCTTGGATCACCACGCATCAATACCGATACCGTGCGCCTTCGTGCGTACGCCTATGTGACCGTACCACGTTGCTCCTCGATACGTACTGCTTCACTACGTACCACCCTTCTACGCTCGCGTACGTACCGCTGCGTGCATCCACCGTCATGTCTTGCACTGCTGTCTGTACTCGCTGCTCGCACTGCTATTAGCACCACGACACTCTGCTACCGAGCCAGTGTCTTGTGTGACGCTTCTCTATTGTCACGTACGGTATAGTCTCCAGACTCTCATGGATAACCTCCCTGATATCCATGCATTTTGGACTCCTCCTGAAGTCCTAGCTCCATCGATCATTCTCGAGCATTCGCTACCGTGTCTGCACGATCATTCTCGATCACGGAATTTGGGGGTGTGACAAGCCTCCCCCACCTGAAGAATCGGTTGTCCTCAACCGAGCATCTCCTCTTCAGCTGATGTCCCGTCACGATCCTCCATCCGCTACGCACCTTCTGATGCTGCTCAATTGGAAGGGTGGTGCAAGTGTGCACCGCCTCCCTTCCTGCACCTTGTCTTCTCACGAACCGCATCGCTCCATGACTTGCTCTTCGTCGTGAGAAATGGAACTTCCTCGTCAGCTCCTGTTCTCGATGTATCCCTCCTGGATACAGCAGCTCCATCACTGGTGTGTGGCAGCTCCAGCTCCATATGTGGAGTACTCATCTCCACGCTTGCTCGTTGACGATCCCTATCGTTCCCTGTGGACATCCCTGCATCCTGGGAAATGAGCGCCTCCTGTGCTCCGAGCGTCTTTGGTGTCTTGCCTCCTGCAAGACCGTTGGTAGTGTGGTTCGTCACCACTCCACCCCCATGGACGTGTAGCTCCTTGTCCATGCTGCATCGCCCTCCAGAGCTCTGCATCGCCTTCTCGTGCACGGATGTTCTCCTATCCGCGGCTTTGGTTGTGTGACTCCAGCACACACGTTGGTGCTCCGCACGCACCTGCGCACTCCTATGCATCCTCGATCGAGCCTCGGCACCTCCAAAGCTCTTTGTTGTGGAGTTCCCTTGCTCCACTGCATTTGAAGCTACAGCTCGAAGTGTTGTGAGGCGTACCTTGCGCATAGCACCGATTGCTCCCAAGCGTACCTCACCTTCTTCTTCATCCTCTTCGTCCGTACGAAGAGTGTTGAGCATCTCCTTCTTTGGGCACTCCCGCGCCCGATGCGGACCGTCGCATATGAAGCATCCCTTGCTCCTGGGTTGCTCCTTCTTCTTGGAGTACTCCTGTTCCTCCGTTGGTGGATCTTGGGCAATGCCTTTGCCCTTGTCATTCGACCGCACCTTCTGCTTGCTGGTGAACTCCTTCTCTTCAGCGTTGTAGCCTGGTTGGGCCGCCCCATAATCGACCAACGCATCTGCCACCACGATCGCTGAATTCAGGTCCTTCACACCCTGCCTCCGCAGTTCAGCTTGCACCCAACTTTGCAACCTGATCGTGAAGTTGAACAGCTTGTCCTCCTCTGACATACCCTTGATGTCCAACAACAAGGACGTGAACTGCTTCACATACTCACGAACAGTGCCTGTCTGTTTCAGGCGTCGAAGAGCCTCCCGTGCAATCCACGCAGTGTTCTTCGGCAGGAACTGCGCCTTCAGTTCCGTGACTAGATCATCCCATCTGGATATCTTCGGTCTTGCCTCATTTATTGCACGACTCCTCCACCATAGCTTGGCGTCGCTTGACATGTACATTGACGCCAAGCCGACCTTCTCGGCTTCCCTCGTCTTGGTCGCCTCGAAGTAAACTTCCATATCCCATAGGAAGTTCTCCAAATCCTTGGCACTCTGTGTTCCTGTAAAGGGTTTGGGTTTGGGTACCTTGCGTCGCTGCACCTCCGTGGAGCTCCCGCTGTTCGCCAATGCCTTCTTGATGAGGGAGATCTCGTTGCGTAGATCCTCCATCACCATGTTGAATGCCTCCAGCTTGTCCTCCAAGGACTTGATCTGCTCCGCTGAGCGTTGGGTCTCGTCCCCAACATCCGATCCTTCTGAAGAGCGATCCTCCAAGACGGCGTTGCGATGGGCATGAGTCCCAATGGTGGACTCCACTTCTGTCATCGCCTGCTCCAATGCTGCTACGCGATCGGTAATGCCACCATCTTCGCTCCGCTGGTTGAAGATGTACTTGCACCAACAAGTATCCTCTGTTCCCGTGATCGTCTGCACCAACAGCCGCTCGTAGCTTTGCCCGGCTTCTTGGCACCAACCAAGCTCTGATACTTATTGTCACAGGGTCAAAATCCCGGTACTGATCTCGACCGATCCTGTGCGGCGTTAGCTAACCCGTAGCTAACCAGCCTTCCTGAGTAGAACGGTCACGAACGTGCTCCAACTCTTCTCGATACTCCTGCTTGCTAGCGCACCGACGCTTCCAACACAAACACGAGCACGAACTCCGGATCGCTCAAGAACACTCTCAAGAACACGCTCAAGAACACGACCACACGATCACACAAGCACGGGCACAAAGCTCTTCTCTTATTAGAAGGGGAACTCTCTCTGGAGTGGGTGTCTACAAATGAGCCACCACCTCTCCTTATATACAAGACTCAAGGCAACCCAAGGGACACTCATTATTACATTTACAATAATGACACATAAAGACACAAGAGACCCTTCGAGTTCTTTGGCAACCCTTCGCGTTCCTCAACAACTCTTCGTCTGCTCATCTCTTCGACTCCCTTGTTGTCCTTTCGTCTTCCCGTACGGTAGACGCCCAGTCAACCGCCCAGTCACCAGCACGCATGCGCTCCAACGCCCTGCTGATGCAGCTTTGCCATAATTCACCAAGTACCACCGAACACTTGGTCTTGTGCCATAAGGGAACCCGCGGCCTCCAGACCCTCGTGCGGTAAACCCTTCCTTAGCGTTCTGCATGCTAAGGGGAAGTCCTTCAGAACTTCGCTATCGTGGCCTCCAGACCACTGTCGTACGCGTACTACCGAGCATGCTCGACAATGCTCGTACTCAGCACCTGCAACGCTCCATGCCTCCTTGGATCCCCACGCATCAATACCGATACCGTGCGCCTTCGTGCGTACGCCTATGTGACCGTACCGCGTTGCTCCTCGATGCGTACTGCTTCACTACGTACCGCCCTTCTGCGCTCGCGTACGTACCGCTGCGTGCATCCACCGTCATGTCTTGCACTGCTGTCTGTACTCGCTGCTCGCACTGCTATTAGCACCATGACACTCTGCTACCGAGCCAGTGTCTTGTGTGACGCTTCTCTATTGTCACGTACGGTAGAGTCTCCAGACTCTCATGGATAATCTCCCTGATATCCTTGCATTTTGGACTCCTCCTGAAGTCCTAGCTCCATCGATCATTCTCGAGCATTCGCTACCGTGTCTGCACGATCATTCTCGATCACGGAATTTGGGGGTCTTGGCCCACTTATAATTGGGCTTGGATTCATTTTAGAAACCTAAGCTCGCCAATTTAGCCCACGAGCTTATTGGGTAATATAGAAATGAAATTCAATTACCTTTACAATAGTGGATTGATTAATGTATTTGGTTAATTAAATTCGAAATGGAAAGTAATATGGCTACGGGTCCATGATATTGTCAATTATCCATTATTAATTTATCAATCAATATATTATCTCAATATAAAATCTAATCATTACATTACATATGAACATTTATCTACCATATATAATATGTTGTCAATATGTATAAATTTTGAATTTTGTATATCCTACTAGGCTACTATTATTATTACTCAGACATGAGTATGTGTATTACATTTCAAAATAATCATAAATGTTGTTCGAGCCGAATCAGGCTTGCAAAAAATCAATACCCAAGTCCATACCCATTTAGTTGCGGACCGGACTAGGCTCGGATCGTTTCAAGCTGAAATCCCAAAGTAATACCCAAGCTCAATCTTTACGGGTCGGGTACCCACAAGCCCAATGGGTAACCGACCCATTGCTCAGGCTTATCACCAAAGAGTAATTGAAGCTACATCACTATCGTTGCTTATTTGAGGTGTCATCTTGACTGCTAATTTATTTTAACCCCAACAAACTTTGTTGTTGTTGTTGTTGTTGTAAAACGCTTATTTGTTCCTCGCGCATGCGCGTGCCATTACGGGGTTCTAGAGTTTTTAGACTACCTAGGTCCTTGGTGGGCTCATGGTCATTTGCGGTCTCCTTATAGGGTGCGGATTGTCTGCTGTACCGAGGGTTGCAGCAGACTCTTCTGCACCCTTTGGGGCCGCTCAATCACGATCGAGCGGTTCCCACAAAATCCCTCGATCCGAGCCCACAAAAAGTGGGATTTTGTGGGAACAACTCGATCGTGATCGAGCGGCCCCAAAGGGCGAGCGGCCCCAAAGGGTGCAGCAGAGTCTGTTACAACCCTCGGTACAGCAAACGATCCGTGCTACCCCTTATAATGGAGGGGGAGCTCGTTATTTTGTAAACTCCTCGTGGGTGTTGCTTTTAAATGATGAATGGAATCTGATTTTTTTAAGGAGTGCACCTCTAACCTAATTTTTCTCCATCATGATAAAATATTTCAATTTATCGTGTTGTTATGCTCATTAAAATATAATATGTTACATTACACCCGCCATCGATATCATAATAAGATGAAACTCCTACTTCAAAATTTCACTACTATAATAACTATAAATATTTAGAGATCGCAATAAAATCGCTAATAGCAACATACTAAGTCTTTATTACAAAACAAATACATTTTTTATTTAGAGAGAGAGGGGGCTGGTTCTGTGAGAACAAGAGAGCAATGAATTTGGACTACTAGATTCTACTCATCTCTCTCCTCCTCCAATCAACCAAGAGAGAGATGACACGATCTAATGGTCTAGAATCATTGCTCTCACAGGAATAACCCTGTATATATAGGGATGATCCAGTGAGAGCCAAAAACTGTGAGAGCATGAGAGCAGTAAGTCTGGACCACTAGATTCTGCTTATCTCTCTCCTCCACCAATCAATCATCAGATTCTAATGGTCTAGATTCACTGCTCTCATGCTCTCACGGATTTTGGCTCCCACATGATCAGCCCTATATATAGGATTGATCATGTGGGAGTCAAAAACTGTGAGAGCATGAGAGCAATGATTTTGGACCACTGGATTATATCATCTCTCTCCTGGTTAATTGGAGGAGGACAGAGATGAGCATAATCTAGTGGTTCAGACTCACCGCTCTCATGCTCTCACAGTTTTTGGCTCTTATATGATCAATCACCTCTCTCTCTATATATATATGTGACTGATCATGTGAAAGCAAAAAACTATGAGAACATGAAAGCAATGATTCTGGACCTCTAGATTATGTCATATCTCTCCTAGTTGATTGGGGGAGGAGAGAAATGAGCAGATATAGTGGTACAGACTCACTGCTTTCATGCTCTCACAGTTTTTTGCTCTCACATGATCAACCATCTCTCTCTCTCTCTCTCTATATATATATATATATATATATATATGACTGATCCTGAGAGAGTCAAAATATGTGAGAGAATGAGATGAATGATTCTGGACAACTAGATTCTCTCATCCCTCTCCTGCTTGATTGGAGGAGGAGAGAGATGAGCATAATCTAGTGATCCAGACTCACTGCTCTCATGCTCTCACAGGATCAACCCTCTATATATGTAGGGTTCAATGAGACTGTCCTCTGAGGGATCCAACATGGCTACCTCTGTCCTATTTTACGTTATTTTTTTTCAAAAATAAAGCCATGTATTTCCATCACTATATCTCTCTAATATGTCATTCTAATTTTGTAAGAAACAGAGTCTCCTATGTCCTTCATCTAGAACATGTCGATTACAATAATTCTAAGATCATTAAAATTACCTGTTCTAGATGGAAGGCATGGGAGTTCCTGTCTCTGACAAAAATGGAATGACATATTAGAGGGATATATTGATGAAAATACATATCTTTATTTTTGAAAAAAAGAATACCGAAAAATAGGGATACCCCAACCATTTTTCTGTTTTTTTTAAATATCACCATGTATATCATCTATATATCCCTCCAATATGTCATTCGAATTTTATCAGAAACATAGGCTCTTATACCCTCCATCTAGAACATGTAATTTTAACGGTCTAAACATTGCTGTAATTGACTTGTTCTAGATGGAGAGCATACGAGTCTCTGTTTCTGACGAAATTTGAATGGCATATTGGAGGGATATATAGATGAATACACGTGGTGATATTTTTCAAAAAATGAAGAAAAATGACCAGGAGGCAGCCCCGTCAAACCCCATATATATAGGAGTGATCCTGTGAGAACAAAAAACTGTGAGAGCAGTGATTCTGGACCATTAGATTCTGTCTCTCTTTCTCGTGATCTTCTCTCTCCTGGTTGAATCTAGTGGTCCAGAATCACTGCTCCCGTGCTCTCACAGTTTTTTACTCTCACATGATCACTCCTCTCTCTCTCTCTCCACACACACATACACACACACATAACCAAAAATATGTGAGAACTATATTGTGTAACTCCAAAACTTTTACAAAAAAAGCATAAAAAACTTGCAAAAAGCACTAAAAATGCATACATACTCAAAATCTAAAGACAAGGAATGTTTTCGATAGCTTTTTATCTATATTTTAAAGAAAAAATATCCTTGGAATTTTATCCCCATTTTGAAGCCATTGTAAGAAGCAACCATTTCCCTTTTTTATTTTAAAACTTTTATTTTCTATTTTCCTTAGTTTAAAATATACCTAAATATATGTGCAAAATCCAGAAATCTCAAAAAATATTCTATTTATTTCATTTCATTTTACTCCATATTTTCCCTCATTTATAAAACCATTTTCTCTTCTTTTTAATTGGCTTATATTTTATTTTTCTATTATTATGTATGTTCTAAATAAAAATTGAAAATTAAAATTTGAAAATTGAAAAAAAAATAATTAAAATTTTAGTAATTAGTACAATTATCGTCTTCTACTACAATATAGCTATAAACCAAAATACCAAAACACTTCAAAACCTAAAAGTTATAGAAACGTAAAATCGATTTTAAAAATCTAAACGCACGCACACACGCACCCACACCCACCCACCCGCCCGCCCGCACGCACTAGAGTTTTAGGACAACACATAGTGACTAGACCTAGTAATGTGTAACATTCTTGTGTTTGATCTATGATATACTTACCTAGTAAAATATAAGTGATGCTATAAGTCTTGTTTAATCAATCATCTAGTAGGATGCTAAAATTGACTACTTTTGTATATAACTAATGCATGGTTATCATCGACTACTTTCCAAATTTCATGAACTAATTATTTTCTCGATCACTGAGTATGAATATTTTCATGCTAGCCATTTTCTATCCATTTAGTAACTTTATTTGACAATCTTATATGGCTACTAAACCATCTCAAGCCTACAAATAGAGCTCACAAGTCAAACTACAACAGATCCAATCACTTTTAGGCAAAATATTCTACTTCTAAGTGGCTTATGAACTATATTCTACCCAATTGTATGTGACTCTCAAAAGCTATTAAGTGCTTAATCGTGCTATCTAAAGCTCCCAAGCTTTGACTATCATTCTAAGAATATCATCACGCATTGTTCCAGATTAGAAATGCTTCTTAAACATTTATCAATTAACTATATAGTAGTAAATATATTTACTATTCGTGTCAAAAAAAATACATGTACACTTTTAATTAACATATTGTATAAGTTACATATTTGTGGCTAGGCACGTATTTTCTCCATAAATAATATGTATTGTATATATGTGTGTGTACACATCTCTTTATTTATTTTGTTTATGTTTACATGTGTATGTGTCTATATGCACGCGTAACTAAAAACGTGTGTATGTAAATACATGTATTATTGCATGTACATGTAAAGATACAAATTAGTATCGTTTCCTAAATATCTATTTATATATTGAAGAAGTACATTTCAAATGATGTTTGCAAGAGTATATTGGTTCATATCTATCTTTTCAATCCGACATAAAGATTTGATGATGGCATTCACTTAAAATAATCTGATTCAGTCGTCCAATCGGATTTAAACCTTTCAAGTCCTCTTTCTCGTGGTCCAATCAGATTCAAGCTTTTGACTCTAGTTTTCTGTTAGGTTCCAAATACATGAATTTGTACGTATGCATCATCTATGATATAAAAGGTCCTCAAACTGATCACACGAGAAATAAGATATAATTGAGATTTATCCCTCATTCTTGTTCGGTTTGTTTGAAGGATCACAAATCATATGTATATGTTGAATCTTGATATATATCAACCCCTTCCGAAGGGGAGATATATTCCAGGTAAATGACTTTTATGCTAATTAGGATAATAATAGAGAAAAATGAGGCTGTCCCTTGGGAGGAGCTAACTTGGCTCCCCCTGCCTCATTTTCTCCACATTTTTTTTTGAAAAATGAATCTGTGGAAATTCATCACTATATCCACATATTATGTCATTCAAGTTTCGTGAGAAACAAAGACTCATACGTCCTCAATCTAGACAGACATTTTTTAACGGTAGCAAAATTGTTGAAATCAACCCCATCTAGATGGAGACCAAAGGAATAATATATGGATATAATAATAAAAATCTACGGAAGTATTTAAAAAAATAAAAAATATATAGGGAAAATGGGGCAAGAAGAGCCAAGTTAGCTCCCCTTGGGGCAGCCCCATTTTACCCATATTAATACCATGACATAAATATCTAGGTCTTCCTCATAGCTTTTGTGAGGATAAGAGTGTCCCCAGACTGGTTCAAATCGGATCCATTCAACAAAGTCAACAGCACACCTTCACAAGACATCATCAGTTGACAAGAGATAAATGTGAACCATAAAGGAATCATTCAAAACAAGGAAACTGTAAAGCAAACTTGAAGACCATAATCACTGGCTGCGAATCGCTCCCCAACCGCGTAAAACAAGGCAAAGTAGTTATGAGATAACACCTAAACAGTTGTCGGTGATAACCTGAAAAAGCCCAGTGGAAGAAGAGGCTAAAGCTTGTTCTAGTACTGCAAAGTCATCAGCAAGTCATTGCCTGGATTCTCGAGATCTCTCTAGGACAGTCGTGTTTGGAATGCAAACTTAACGTTTGACGTGCCAGCAAATTCCACAAATGTGCTAGCTCGACCATTACCTCCAATTGTTCCTTTCCCGACCTTCTGGCTAAGTTAAATGGCAGTATATGGTCTTTGTTGCTTGCTTCCAACAATCCCAAAAAGAAAGAAGACAATGTCTTATGCAACGATTACGACTAAAATTTTCAAGCGCATATGGTAACAATTAACAAGCGTTCGTGTGCCTATTCCCATAAGAATCATGTTACAACCAAGAAGATGCGCAAGTCATGTTTGAAGACAATAGACCCTGTAAATGAGAGTACCACTTGACTAGTTTTAAGATCATCAAGGCATTTTGGAAGGAAAAAGTCGGGACTTGGGTTTATACCAGATTTGAAAATGATAAACTTCACATGTAAAGAACAAATTC
This sequence comes from Ottelia alismoides, assembly GCA_037367405.1. Classification (NCBI taxonomy): domain Eukaryota; kingdom Viridiplantae; phylum Streptophyta; class Magnoliopsida; order Alismatales; family Hydrocharitaceae; genus Ottelia; species Ottelia alismoides. Next base: position 433,093 of record JAZKJV010006322.1, on the reverse strand, counting down.
CAATGGAAGAAATTGAAGCCGATCAACTATGTTGATTTTGAAATGTAAACAGTGAATTGTTACAAATGTTGTGAAGCTCTAGACAAAGAGCACAAATGCCAACAACATTTAAGCCAGGAGATGATATCATTCATTCTTATGTATATTGTATATACTGTATGCTTAAAGCATTTCAGACCACTTTGATCAGTTGAACTAAAAAGGAAAAAAGAATACATGACAATTTAAGTTCTTAGCAGATAGAAAAATGCTCATAACTAATCAATCAAAAATATCAAAAAAAGAGGTGTGTGGCGAAGCGAACCAAATCCCTCCAAGAATCCCAGGCCGATGTCCTCGCCTTGATGAAGCTCGGCAGGGACGTAAATACTACAGTTATCGCTTCTAACACCAGGGCCAATCAGTTTCTTAACGAGATCATCCACTATTCTTACCACGTTGCCGGGGAGAATTTGATACAGGCAGAAATCCTTCTAAGCTTCTGTAAAGAATCGGAGAGGACAACATCAATTCCAACATCAAACGGATCACAATTGGGCTCAAAAAGCTCCCAGTATTTTAAGACATTGGGAACGCTCAGGGCCCTGTGTTTTTCCAGCCTATTTGTTCCGTTTCTTGGCTTCACTGTAGAGGATAACTCCAAAGACGGTTAGAGCGTAACCGAGCATTCCAGTTACAGATACTGGGTTTCTGAATATTAATATGGAGACAACAACAGCAACAGCACCTTTTGCATTTCCAAGGACCTACAACAGAAGAAGCATAGTAGTGAGACGTTGACGAGCATCTGTTAATTGATTGTTTACTGAGGAGAATATAAATCCATGTGAAAAATCTGGAGACAGGTGAAAACAAATAGCATGAAGAAGCATGCCAAACCATGTGATATAATCTCCTCGTGCCATTTATATTAATGGTCAAACGCAGATATCCTAAAGGCTGTCAGCTAGCTTGTCTCTAATGCCTTTTTATTCATTTCAAAAGTGTTTATCGCCTAAATATTCATGGATGGGAATCAGTATACATATAAAATAAGATTAAAACTTCATGTGCATTGAACGTCCCTAGACCATCCATAACATATGTATCATTTTTTTACAACATTTAGATAGTTGAATTAACACCCGTAATGGAGGGCTGGCAGTATCATATGAAATTGATATACAGTTTAAACATCATATGCTCGTGAAAGATGATCTCAATCCCAAAAGTTTTATTTCAAATACCATAATTCTTGTTGCAAAATATAAATTGTCAAAGAAATTAACCCTTTTAGGATAGCCAATTAAGAGGTAGGGCACTTTTTTTTCTCATGTAGTTTTCTTGCCAATTCCGAAAGAGATGTATTGGCTTCTAAAAAAGAAGAAAATGACGCATCACTCAAATAGTCATTCCTAATCTCATCTAATTTTTCCATGGTTTTATGATTTATCTTTTGGAGTCTATGACAAAATTTGGACCACTGCAGCAACTTTTTCCGTATGAAATATTCAAATTTATCGTGATCAAGATCTCATGGGGTATAAATATAGGTCACCAAATAAAGCACCAATTTCATGTATGTTAACCAACTAAATCATATGGAACAAGCTTTCAGAAAAAATGTTGAAACCACTGAATTATTTCACCCTCAAAGATCCTGAAATGTTTGAAAAGTCTGCCCTTTTTGAAAGGAACCTGGATGATCACACCTATGGAAGGAATTCAGTTACCACACAAGGACTAGTGTTTGGTGACAGTTTGCATGATAGATCTTGAGTTTTTCTCCTTTCTCACAAGTGTCATGTGACCAAATTCAAAAAGTATAGCATGTACTTGAACCCTTGATGATAACTTCATTAACTTGGACTTTGCTGGAAAGGAAGCTGCAAACTTGGGACCAATACCTTTCTTTCTTTTTGCAGGATTAGATCAGATAATAAGTGATGCGCATGAATATCCCATGTTTGCAACCAAACAATCACAAGGGATACGTGCTGCTATTACTTGTGTTGTGTTTGGCTTCAATTTTTTCTAGAAAATACTATCCCTAGATATACGAGTTGTTAGCCCCTCAATTCTTCATGGGACGGTAAGAATCCAACATATTCAGTTGCTTATCCCATGTTTGCAACCAAACAAGCATAACTGTTACTTCTGGTTATTCATTACTAAAATTTAAACATTTTCCCTCATGTTACCGCAACCAAACCAGATATAACACCGCATATCACTCACCTAGAAAAGGTGAGACGTGCTTTCTTTGAATAATAAAACCCTAAAAAACAATAGATAAGACCTAACCTATCATGTCATTGCTTTGTAGATCAATCTTTGAACAGTTGAGGCTTCATCTTATCGAGCATACACTGCTTAGTAGATTATTCTTTAAACAAGTGAGGCTTGTGTCTAATAATTTTGACATCCTTGCAGTGACAAGAAAGGTGTCTGTTGCAACATTCATGACAATAAAGCTATATAATCACTTTAATTTGAATTTATCAGCTTATTTACCGGGAGAATGGGCAGGGGAACATGTCTCTCAGGAAGAAAAACAACGTGTCGCAAGTTTTATATGGGTATACAAGCACACAAGGCAAATTTGTGGTTTAATGAATATGAAATGAAAGTATATTGAAAAATTCCAATAAAATGCGTGTTAAGGGTTATGAAATGGCATGACACTAGAAATAAATAAAACTGTCAAGCAGAAAAATGAACAAGTAAAAAAGCATACCTGCAGAGTCAAGGCACTGGTGTGCTTGGTGACGAGGAAGTTGGTCAAGTTAACAAAGTATGCTAACGAGGAATTGAAGAGTAAGTACCAAACAATCCTGATATCTTCTCTAGCAAGTGCCACAGTGATCCCAACCACATTTTCCTCCATCAAAATAGTTGCAGGAAGCAGAAGTATCACAGCAATTGGAGCCATGTACAAAAGAAGATTCATGGAATTAAGCTTTTCCCTGATAAAAAAACCAAAATAAGTGTTCAAAAGAGAAAACAGCTATCATTTCTTTTAGACAACCCTGATCATCCAGAGCCATATAAAAACACAAAATCTCTAATGGAATTGCCCAGTACCCCTCAGAAGAAAGCAGAATCCCCTGCAAAACCGACTTGAGTGCCCTAGCAGCAGTTGCACCAACGCATATGATGAACCCGAAAAGATGGAAGCTTGGTTCACCCTGCATTTCAGAACAAAGATAGCACATAAGAATCTTCAACAACGAAAAAAAATCAAATCTATATCATCAACAAAGCAGAACCCAGAGCCTTTTGACCATAATCAAAGTCGGTCAAACAGCAAATAACAATAACAAAGAAGAAATTTAGATCCGTCCACCTAATCTAGTCCTCTTCTACGGCTACTCCAAAGAGGAAAACGTCAGACCATTTGATTCCGAGATCAAAAGTTCCAACTTCTCAAAACGAAACAGCAAAGCAAGAGTGGTTGACAAGCTAAACACGCTCAGATCCCACTCAGATCCGCGAAGATGGCATGTAGCCATCGCCATTTCACTCGGATCAGGAAGCTAAACACGACCAGATCAAGGACGATCATACGGAATTCTCGTAAAAGTGATGGGTCATGAAGACATGACAGTAAGAGATTCCGTCACGTACCCCGCTGGCGATGATGACGCCGGTGACGACGGGCACGAGTGTGACGTAGGTAATCCAGGCCTCGCGTTTGACGGTCATGAGGTAGGCGAAGACGGCGGTGAAGAAGGGGGTGGTGGCGCCGACGGCCTGGTTGAAGGAGACGGGGAGGTAGCGGAGCGAGATGTTGCCGCTGACGACGGAGCCGCAGAAGACGAGGCTGAGGGCGGCGATCTTGACGAGCTGGAGCCTGGAGCGGACGACCTGCATGGGGACGAGCTTCATCCAGGCGATGGCGACGTAGCTGAGGAGGGAGCAGGCGGTCATGTGGCACATGGTGAGGAAGATCGGGTACTTGAAGCCGTAGTTGCTCAGCAGGTACTTGTTGAGGAGGAGGACGCCGATGTTGGACGAGTACCACGCCGCCACCAGCCCGAAGGTGAAGAGACGGCCCGTGGACGACGCCGACGACGCCGGGGAGGCGCCCGGGAGCTTCCCCTTCTCCATTGCAAGGGATCGGGAGCCCAAAGATTGGATCTTTGAGGGAGGAAAGGTGGGATCTTTGGGGGCGGAGGGGCGGAGATTCTAGGGTTTGCGCGGGAGGGAGGGAATTGGGAGATCTGGAACGCGTTCGTGGTGGTGAGGATGTTTTCCCCCTTCTCCCTTCCCTTCCTTCCTTCCGTCCTTCCTTCCTTCCCCACCTCTCCCTCTCTCTCTCTCTCCCCTTCTTTCTCTCTCTATATATGTGTGTGTTTTTAATTACATTTTTTTATGTTTTTTTATACTTGGGGAGGTTTTTGATTTGGATGGGGTGTTTTTTTCTTCCCATTTTTGTTTGCTTGGAATTAATGTGATTTGGAGGTTTTTTTGGTTTTTTTATCACATGTACCTTTCTTAGTTTTTATAATATCAGTTATGTACTTTTTTTTGTTTATTAGTTGAGCCATTATATTCTTACAAAACTCATAGTTACGTTCTTTTGCAATATCAGTTATTATCCTAGCTGATATTACAAAAGAACATAATTATGAATTTTGTAAGAATATAAAGACACGACTGATATTACAAATAAGAAAAGAGCACGACGGATATTAAAGAATTTAAGAGGTGCATAAGTGGTAAAGACCTTTTTTTTTGGAAATTTATGTAAATGCCACTAGAGATGTGTGGTATTGGATTTAAGGATGTGCTCTTGTGGATATTGATTTGTATGTGTATGTGCATGTGTTTTCTATATAATTCGAAAATATTTTTGGTAAATGTGGAGAAATGGTAATCGAGTTAATGTAATTCGAGAGACTCAACCATGAATCTTTTGTGCCAATGTCTAGTGTTTAGATCGATTGAACTACTCCATGTTGGTTGTGAATGTGTTTGATGTCTATGTTTAAAGATGTGTGGGTCGATTTCGAATCTTCTTGGACAGTTGTGTGTGTTAAGGTCTAAAGAAGGGTTGGGTGTTGATTGTTTGAATAAATAAGGTAAAATAAAGGATAAGAAGCATGATTTTTGCATATATAGTAGTACGAAGGGTCATCGAACATCATAAATCGAAAGGTGCGAAGGCCATCCAAGTGGCATTTGGTGAAAGTGCAGGCTTTATAGGGGCATTTATGTAAATATGATAAATATGAGGAATTAGTATGCTTTTTTACAATTTACAAGAGCCTCCATGTAAAGTCTCTTTTTTAACTGGTGTATTCCTTGGGAGTTTGGATTTTGATAGTTTTGTTGTTGTTACTGGTATTTTGATGCTTTCTTTTATTATTTTTTGTGTCGCAAAGTTAGGGGTAAATATCAAAGATAATCTAAATTAAAACATGTGACATTTTGAGATCTAAAATTCAACATTATAACACTCTATCAGAGACATTCTATCTTTAATCAAAATAGTGAATTAACCTTGTGAATATCATTTATGAAATCTTAAATTTTGATAAGAAATGACTGACTGTATTGCATTATTTGGTGTTACTATTATTGTCATTATCAACACCTTTGATGAATGCTATATAAATTACTACTGATATTAATAATGACATATACCTACTCGACATTGCTTATCAAAACTTTGGATTATAGAGATAATGTCTGTAAGATTAATTTTTATCATTTTGATGAAAAATAGTGCATCTTTAATAAACTAAATTTTTTATCCTTGACATCAATATATATTGTGTAATTTTAATCCTTTTGTAAAGATTGAAAACTTTGTATGACGTTGGTTGTATATTTTATAAAATGATTAATTGCAATTTTAGTTTCTTCTTTTTTTTAATTTCATGTAGAAAATTGCTAAAAGATATGTTTTTCCACTTAAAGTAATGCATAAAAAGAAAAGGAAAACAACTACTTAAAACTAATTTGTATTATGTTTTTTTCCATTTTAAATGGGAGGAGGAGGAAAATGGAAGGTTGACCTTTTCTTCTTTGTAAAAAAAGGTGGAAAGTTGGGTACAAACACTTGAAAGGAATAGTTAAATAAAATTTCTCTTACTATTCATTTCTTTCCACAAGCAAAATCCTTCACTAAATATTAGTAAGTATTCAAGATATACTATCTTTCATCAGAATGATAAAATTAACATTAAAAATATCATCTAAGAAATTTTAAGTTTTGATAAGCAACTACTGACCAACTATATCACATTTGGTTTTGTACCAAAACTTTGCATTACTCAGATGATATTTCAAGGTTAATTTTATCATTTTGATGGAAAATAATGTACCTTTAATAAAATATGATATTACCACGATGATCTTAAAATATAATACATTTATATTGGGATCATTTTTTTGATATTGGCCCTTGACTTCAAGATATTTTATGTAATTTCACCTTTGTTTGGAATTGTGGCATCTAGAAAGTCTGAAAGCCTAGACATATATTTTTAAAAAGGAAAAAATGAAAACTTAGTTTTTTGTCATAGTAGAATTGATAGGATTATTTTTTTGTAGAAATTTAGGAAAAGATCGGGGAAACAATTATATTATCTTTACTAAAAACTAGTTTGTATTATATTCCTTCCATGGAAGGTGGAGAAAAATAAAGAAAAAATAATAACACCTGAAAATAGAGGGTCAAATAAAACCTCCCACGGTATTAATTTATTTCCACAAGAAAAAACCTCGCTAGAAATTAACAAGCATTTGAAATGGACTTCTTAAAAACTTACAAGATCTTCTATTCAAATCTAGAATTTAAAATTTTAACCATATTGAGAATAAGAATTCCAACTTGTGGCCCTTTTCTCCCTCAAAATTCAAATACCTCCAAGTAATAAAAAACAACTTCTCCTTATTTCTCAATATTATTACTCATCATTTATATGTATACTTTTCTATCAAGGCTATTATACAATAAACTATAAAAATACAAAATTCTTATACAAATCTAACTAATTATGTATACTTTTATGTGGATAAATGTAAAATCATCCGCTCAAATTTAACTAATTGTTGTTAAAATTTGAACATAACTTTAGCGACGATTAGTTGAACTTTTGAAAAATAGTAATGGATAAACATCCCTATATGTAGGGGTGGGTATTCGATCGATTTGGGAGATTTGGATTAATATAATTCGGATGATATTCAATTTGGATTGAAAAAAATGACCACCCATGACCTAGTCAAATAAATTTGGGTGAAATAATTCGGGTTATAGGTTTGAGTGATTGGTTTGGGTCAAAACTAAACTTTAGAAGTCTAATTGTGATATATTAATATCTCATATTAGTTCTATGTTATTCATTTTTTTTCTCACAAATCATAAGTTTGTAAATTATGTGATCTGAATATAAACAATTCATAAGCTTATGCCAACGTGTAATTCATCACAAGATGTTTCTAATATGACATTAATTGATGGGATTTTTACCTCATGAACCTTGTAAACTTGTTAAATTACCTCTATGACCTTTTACACAATGTAATTACCCTATCAACCCTGTAAAGTACCCCAGCGACTCCCATGAGCTTCAAACAGATTAACTGCATGGTTGTGGGGTAAGATTAGCAAGTTTTTAGGGTCAATGGGGGAGTTATGTTGTTTCAAAGGCTGAGAAGCTAATTTACAATGTTTATAAGGTTCGTAGGATAAAAATCCCTTAATTGATATAATAAGAAAATCTAGCACCAAAAAATGAAATGGAACAAACTAGTGACCAAAATATAGGTCTCTCTTTGGTAGTCTCACCATCAAAATTGGGTGTAGAACCATGGATGGAGTGTACTTAATCTTAACAATATAAGGGGTACACACAAATGACAAATGATTGGCTTTCATGTAGTAGTTCATATGGATTAGATAGATTAAAATAAAGGATCATCCAAATTAACAATTCAGGTTTTTTGGACTGGTTGTGTGGAACATCTTGAACCCATCACCCAACCCCAAAACCAAATAAATATTACACTTTGGGTCTAACCCGAGCCAAAACCCATATTACCCAACCCATTTCAAACATTTTTGAAAGGTTTGGGTGGATATTTAGGTGGACCCAAATAACGTCCATCCTTAGCTATATGGACCGTCGCTAATGATATATCGACATATATTATATTCGTCGCTAATTTTAATTATAAAAAATCATTTCATAATGAATATTATATATATATATATATTTATTTAACGGCAGCAGTCTTAATGATATTTTTTTAAAAAAACATCATTATAACCCCATTTTTGTTGTAGTGATTGTTCTTTTATTTATATAAAGAAATTCATTATAAAAGGACATAAATGTAGTATAAAAAGTCATAGGATGTAATATGTATAAAATCCATTTTGGATGGGATTGTAGGTAATTTAAAATCTTGAAAATGTCACATATTTATAAAAAAAACGATTAAGGAGGAATTTATACATATAGTATAAATATCTATAAAATTTATATTTATTGGATCCCAAAATTAAATAAAAAAATATTTATATGATGAAAAATCAAAACATATAGACATGCATGTAATATATAATAGTTAAAGGATCTTCCATGAACAAAAACTTGACATGGATGCGAATAATTGTAATTATGAATATTTCAAAATAAATATGTGTAAAAAATTCATTGATGGGGACCTATATGTTTATATAAATAAATTATTTAGAAAATTGTCTTTGAAATCCGATATACACATAAACAAAACATGTCGGTGGAGTAGTCTACATTTGATACCCCCATGTAGATGCATATATGTCCTTTGAAGTATTGATATGATATCTATGTAAATAATATTTATAAGATCTTATACAAAATGTTTATTTGACTGAGGAACTCATATGCTATATAAATTACTTGCAAGATAATTAATATTCTGGTTTCGTAGTCTAATTTTTATGTAAATAATGCAATAAATAAATATTTTATTTTGTAATTTCTTAAAAGTTTGGGATATTTGCGTTTTTTCTAAATTGGTGTTCCATGGAAAGTGGTGGAAAAAATTGTCAACTACCATTGAATTCATAAACACGTGAACAAAAATTAAGTGATGAGCCTCAGTTTTGAAACATAATAAAAAGGATCAAACCTCCTTTTTTATGTATAAAACAAGCTTAACTACGTAACTTTCTTATAAAGATACTAAATCAGAAAGTTCTAACACATCAACAAATTACTATACAGATAAGGCATATATATATATGGGTTATTTACACTCATAATCCTGAGTAATTTCGTAATTACACCAAGAACTCTCGATAATCATGAATTATACCCAAGACCCTAAATAACCACTTTGTTTTATACCCATAACCTTATGTTAGTTTAGTTCATTAACTCAACCAGATGGCTGAGTTAATCTAACCCAGTCCGTGATCTAACGATTGAGATTAATCCAAAAAAAAAGAAAGGAAAGAGAGGAGGATGTGGGTTCGATCCTAGAAGAGGAAGGTGGGGTCTTTCACAGAGACAGTATAAAGACCTGACCTGAGGCGAGCTTGTGGGCGAGGGCTCCGAGCAGGGCAGGTGAAGGCTGAGGAGAGGTTGGGGGGGGGGGGGGGAGGCTACGACTCGACGATGCGCAGACGCATGCGGGGAGGAGGGGTGGGTGCACGACATGGGGCTTGCAGGCGGACGCGCTCAAGCTGGGCTTGCAGGCGAAGGCGTGAGTGGGGAGGGGGCACGACCTGGGGTTTGCAGGCGGAGGCGCGGGGGTGGGTGGGTAGGGGGGGCGCTTTGTCCTGTGGGGTTGCAGCCAAAGGAGTGAGGGTGGGTGGGTGGGGGGGGGGGGGCGACCGGCAAGCAGAGGGTACTGCTTGGAGGACCGGGGGGGGGGGGGGGGAGAAGGGTATAGTGGTCTTATTTTTAAATAATTGAAAGTTAAAGGGTATAAAGTATAAAATACTTGATGAATACTATCATTGTTAACGAGAATTTGGATGGTACAGGGTTATGGGTGTAAGAGTTAAGCATTACTCAAGGTCTTGGATGAATTTTCATGATTATCAAGGGTTCTTGGGGTAATTACGTAATTACTCAGGGTTATGGGTGTAAATATCCATATATATATATAGATTATCTTGTGAGAGCCAAAAAAATGTGAGAGCATGAGAGCAGTGAATCTAGACTACTAGATTCTACTCTTCTCTCTCCTTTTGCAATCAACGAGGAGAGAAATGACATAATCTAGTGGTCTAGAATCACTGCTTTCATGCTCTTACAGTTTCTAGCTCTCACATGATCAACCCTATATATATGTATATGAGGAAAGGGATCCTACTCCATGGAGTAGGTAACTTACCTAATCCATTTTCATTTTTTATTTTTTTGAAAATGCTTCAATGGATTGTCATAACTATATCCGTCTAATATGTCATTCAAATTTCATTAGAAACAGAGACTCCTATGCCTTCCATCCAGAACATGTAATTTTAACGGTCTTAGATTTGCTGCAATTTACCTGTTCTGAATAGAGGGTATAGGAGTCTCTTCTTCTGATGAAATTTAAATGACATGTTAGATGGATATAGTTATGAAAATCTATGGAAGTGTTTTTCAAAAAAAATAAAAAAGTAAAAAAAATGAAAGTGGAATAGGTAAGTTACCTACTCCATGGAGTATGATCCCTTTCCTCTCTCTCTATATATATATATATATATATATGTATGTATGTATGTATGTGTGCATGTATGTATGAGGGTTGATCCTGTGAGAGCCAAAATCCGTGGGAGCATGAGAGCAATGATTCTAGACCACTAGATTCTGTCACCTCTCTCCTCATTGATTGCATGAGAAGAGAGAAGAGCAGAAACTAGTGGTCCAGATTCACTGCTTTCATGCTCTCACAGATTTTGGCTCTCACATGATTAGCCCTCTATATATATAAGATTGATCTGCTCTTCTTGCTCCTCCTGCAATCAATGGAGAGAGAGAGATGATAGAATCTAGTGGTCCAGGATCACTGCTCTCATGCTCTTACAGTTTTTGGCTCTCACAAGGTCTCTCTCTCTCTATATATATATATGGCTAATCCTGTGAGAGCCAAAATCTATGAGAGTATGAGTGCAGTGAATCTTGACCATTAGATTATGCTCTTCTCTCTTCTCCTACAATTAATGAGGAGAGAAATGACAGAATTTAATGGTCCAGAATCATTACTCTCATGTTGTCACAGATTTTGACTCTCACATGATCAACTCTCTCTCTCTCCCTCCCTCCCTCTCTCTCTCTCTATATATATGTATGAGGAAAATGGGGTTGCATTTGGGAGAGCTAACTTGGCTCATCATGTCCATTTTCTTCATATTTGTTTGAAAAACGAATCCGTGGAAATTCATCACTATATCCATCTATTATATCATTCAAGTTTCGTGAGAAACAAAGACTCTTACGGCCTCCATCTAGACAATCATTTTTTAACAGTCGCATAATAGTTGAAATCGATCCCGTCTGGATGGAGGCCGTAAGAGTCTCTGTTTCGCACGAAATTTGAACGACGTGATATGAGGATATAATAATGAAAATCTACGGAAGTATTTTTCAAAAAAAATAAAAAATATAGGAAAAATGGAACAAAATGAGCCAAGTTAGCTAAAAAAACAGATGCCAACTTGTGAATCGAGGTATAGATAGAGGTTTTTTTTTTTGTAATTTGCCCTCAAAAAATGGTGGAAGTAGTTTAGGAACATAAGAGTGCAGTGCATGGAGTGCAATTTACTCAAAGAGAGGATAAGTAGAATATGAGGGGAAGGGCTGACCTACCTGAGATCCCATTCTATCATATCATATATCATGTGGATGTGGAGGTGCCTCTATACCAAACCCACACTTTGCGCGGAAAGTGGGGTCAAACAAAGCACATGAGCCGCATCTTAATAATCATATTCCTGTCCACTTAAATATATAAATATCTATACAATCTAATCTAATATATATAAGCTAATGGGTTGGTCCCGAACTCACTCGTACTCGGATACGACTGACCGCCTTTCCACACGTTTATACCTAACCGAATCACGCGTACGTATGCATTCCAAACATCCATTATCAGGCCTTGCATTTGTGTCAATTTTCTAATAAATTTTCACACACACCCCCTTCAACTTTGCTATCTACTCATGATAGCCATTGAATATTCCGGGTATATTTGGTAGGGGAATAAAGATCGGAATAAGTTCTTATTTCCCTCTTTCCCTCTTCCCTTATTTCTTCTTATCCGCTCCTTTATTATCCTCTTTCCTTATCTATTCCCTTTATTTCCTTTTTGCACTTCCCTTATTTTTCCTTATTCACTAACTTATAACCATTATTCCTTATCCCTCATGTACCAACCAGACGGAGAATATCACTTACATACCTTTATTCAACATTATTCTCCTTATTCCCTACCCTTATTCATGCTTATTTCCGAACTGAACGCCCCCTTAGAGATTATTAACTCATCCGTGTTCTCGACCATATAGCTTTCACCTCCAAGCCTCATCGTCTAGAGCTATCAGAGCTCATTTTTGTGGACCCCACATCCATCTCCGACCCCGCACCCTTGGTCGGACCTCTCCTCTATTCTACTAGGTGTAGATTGCCCTTCAAACAAGTTGTTAGGAGGAGAGGGGAGAAGGGGAGCATCGAAGGGAATCTAAAACCTATATATGTCTTTAGGTGCAAGGGGATGACCTTTAAAATGAGGCCAAACCTTAAAAAAGGTCCAGAGAGAGAGGAAAAAAACAAGAATATATCATTTAACTTGTGGTGCTGCCAACAATTTGGTCCATCCTTCAAAATCCAAACAGTCGACTGAGTAATTGAACTAAGTAATATTCATGTCTCCCATCAATCTCTCTGTAATAGCTTAAATAGAGTCTGCTATACTAAAGTGTTGTACCTGCACGACAAGATATAAATAAAATATCCACAAACAATAAAGTCACCCTCCCATGAATAGATGGGAGCGGATTACCAATCTAGTTAAGGGAGGAATAGCATTACTATATATACCTTATAATGGCCCTACATATGATATAGTTCTCGAACTCCCATCAATTATTAAGTACATTAAGATGGAATCATTGTGGGCTCCATCAATCGTTTTTCCCTACCAAATCCCAAATCTACCTAAAATCCCATATTGAAAAAAAAGGTAAATTACAAAAAAAAATGACCTCAACTATGCCTCAATTCTCAATTAAGGGACTCATTTTTCAATTGTAACAAAAAGAAGCCTTATCTTATATCTTAAAGTTCATGCCCTTATTTGTTACAATTGAAAAATGAGACCCCTAATTGAAAATCAAGATATAGTTGGACCCTTTTTTATAATTTACCGAAAAAAACACCACGTTCATGATTTTGTTAGTTTGTTGTGATTCACGACTAAACAATTAAGAAACTTTTGCATGTAGATCTCTTTGAAACTTGTTTTTGTCAAGTATTAATATCTTAAGATCTTGTTTAACTGCAACAAATTGATTTTATAGCGATATTTATTTTAATTCCGTCACTAAATTATCTTGTTGGTAAGAAAATAGGGATGGGTATTAAAAAAATACATCAGTTAGCTTTTTATGCTAAACATATAATATGGCATTTATTATGTGTGAAATATACGAAGTTGATACATATAACTATGTCAACTTAAAAAAATAAGCTAATAAAGAATATTCGTAACCACATTTTAAGGTAATTTTTCCCGTGCTTTTGATTGTGTAATTTTTAAATATGATTTCTTCATATTTTAACATGCCCTTTGTCGATTTTCTTAATTTTAAGACATATTCCGCAAAACATCAAAAGGATTTTTAGCCTTTGAACTCTATAATCTTTGTAAATTACCTTCTCGACCTTGTAAATATTGTTATTATACCCTCGATCTTGTAAAGTTGCCCTCTTGCCACACAAGTCCTACCATTAACTTTAACTTTATTGGAGTCAATATTTGCGTTAAACTTGAGTTAATCTAACCAAAGAAAGTCAGACGATGGATCTTCCATCACACTGTCTCCTTCCTTCTCATGCCCCCTTCTTCATCCTCTTCTTCTACACCTGCACAATCACGACCTTCAAAATCCATCTTCTCGGTCCTCATGTACCTATAACTCAACCTCACTGCGTGATGCTTCTTCACTAGCAGAGCCTTCCTAAACACCTCCTTCATCACAACCATCTGCACATTGAGCTTATGGGGTAGCTGCAAAGGACCTTCTTCCAGAGATCAAAGCCGCGAAGGAGGATCATGGAGAACTAGCAGGGCTGGATCACAGGGGTGGGGATGCTGGAGGCGTGGGCTGGAGACCGATGGGGGGTTGGGACAGGGCCTGGGGGCATTGGGGCTAGGGATCAATGATTGGTGATTTGCAGGAGGAGGGATTGGGCAGGTGAGGGGGCTACGACGGGGATTCAGGCATTGGCGATGGTGGGGTGTCGAAGGACGAAGATGGTGGAGGTCAAGGAGGTGGGTGGAGATCGGTGGTGGGTAGGGAACATGAGGTGATGAGGAGGGTGAGGGGGGAGAAAGGAAGGTGGGCTTTCTTTGTAATTTTGATAAATAAAATGAGTATTATGCAAAAGCAATTAACGAAACCGATTGGTTTTAACAATCAAACATATATATGGGAGTTAACTACAAGGTCTGAACAGTAAGAGTTAGCAACTTTATATGGTCGAGAGGATAATAACGATGTTTACACGATCGAGAAGGTAATTTACAAAGATTCTAGGATCCGTAATGTAAAAACTCCAAGTGCAAAATCAATAGTAATGCATATATTACCATAATAACTTTATTACCACTACAATAAAATTGAGCTATAATAATGTTTTTGCCAAAATCCATCACTAAATCCAACGTTGTTAAATATATAATGATAATATTATTCATTGCTAAATGATTTTTTAACTTGAAACTAGCAACAAATATTATATCCACGATTATATCATTAGCAGTGGTCCATATAACGTTGCTTATCCGTTGCTCTTTCTCAAAGTTTACATAATCGTCACTGTATCTTTCACTAAAAAATTAGCGATTATTAGTTGAAATTTTGAAAGATAGCAACGGATAAGCGTCACTAGCGACATATACAATATTCATTGTTAATTTGAAGTATTACAACAAATAATATTATCATTGTATATTTAATAACGACTGATTTAGCGATGGATTTCGAAAATATATCACTATAACTCATTTTTATTGTATAATATCTTCCGTACTTAGTTTCCTATCTCATCAATACAATCCCAGCAATGCACAATATATACACTAATTCTTATAACACGAAATATCATCTAAAGCTTGAAGGAACCTCAACTAAACGTTACGACAACTTTACCTTCACGCATGAAAGAAGTTGTAGAAGACAAACCTTACAATCAAGCAAATCCATCATCCCATCGATCTATCACACCAAACAAAAGGAAAAGGATCGATCAAAAGATTCCTCTAAGATTACTCCACTATACTAAAATCGCAATTATTGGACCTTCTTTTACCATCACTTGGAGGAAAAAGTCAACCGAAAAAAAACTTTCTTACTTCTCCTTCACATGAAGATGCGATGTGACAGTTAAATATCATTATGTTTTGTATAAACACGTCCAACTGCCTAAGCAAACACACCCATAAAATAAATATCAATTAGATTGATTGGTTTGTAAGCGTACAGCAAAAAAAAAGTTTGATTTGCTTAAACACTTCTTCTGACTGCAGAAACAAGCAATTGACTGTGCTTTTTATGGGTTTCATCATGCTGCATTTACTACATTTACTACAATGAAATTTATCTAATGCAACAAATAATTGAATGTTGATAGTGAAATAGATATAATGAATATTATTCAGTCTTTAAATTCACAGTGAATTTTGTATCCATTGTTATATTCTTTACACTAAATAATATAAAAAATGATAATACGTTGATTTTTTCTTACAATCATTGTTAAATTAGCAGCTATTAATACAAATTGTAACGAAGAAGTCAATGAAAACTTTGTTCTTGTATGAACATTCAACAACGAATGTAACAATTGTTGCTAATTACGAGAACAAAAGATAATTTGACTACGAGTAATATTTGCTGTTATATACTTAACATCGAATGGTTAGTCATTTACAATGTTGATCAAAACTTCAGATTACATGAATCATAAACCTGAGGTTGACTTCTATATGTATAGGGTAAAATGGGGCTACCCCTTGGGGGGAGCTAACTTGCCCCCTCCCCCGATCACATGTTTCCTATTTTTTATTTTTTTATAGAAAAATGAATATGTGAGTTTTCATTATTATATCCCTATATCATGCCATTCAAGTTTCGTATGAAACAGAGACTCCTACGACCTCCATCCGGATCATGGGTGTTCGACAAACTACGAGACCTGGGGATATGCTCATGTATGCACCTGACCTGATGGAGCAAGGGTGTTTGAGGACCTGCGAAACTCAAGGGGCTTCGAATTAGGGGCTTCGTCGCATGTGGGTAATGGGTTGAGCTACAACAAGGCTGTAGCGAGTGGCTACAATGGAAGTTGAGAGGATGGCATGTGTGGGTAGGGGCGACGTCGCTGAAGGTAGGAAGGTTGGGTGGTTGAGATGGAGGGCGCATGAGAGTTGGGCGCATGGTGAAGGGGGAGAGGGTGGAGGTGGCACTACAAGATAACAAACAAGATGGCTTGGCAGGAGGTACTGGCTCAAGGGTTTGGATGGGGACGGAGGAGGGAACAAGGGAGGAGGGGGAGTGCGGGTATGAAATGAGAGGGTTTTATTCTCCTCCCAATCGAACAACAAGGGCTCTTTCAATCCAACGACTTTAGTTGAAGCACCATAGAGCTTGACTTGTTTAGGCAGCAGACTCCCTTTCCTATATATATGAGGAAAGGGAAGCTGCTCCATGGAGCAGTCAACCTTAGTTACTCCATGCCCATTTTTCGTCATTTTTTAGTTTTTTTAGAAAATACCATCATGTGTTTTCATTACTATATCTCTCTAATATGTCATTCTAATTTTGTAAGAAACATGTACTCATATGCCATCCATCCCGAACAGGGTAGTTACAACAATTCTAAGATCATTAAAATTACATGTTCTGGATAGAGGGTATATGAGACATAGTGGTATTTACCCCAAAAAAAGGTAGAGAAAAATGAGCATGGAGTATCTAAGGTTGGCTGCTCTATGGAGCGGCTACCCTATCCTCATATATGTATATTATATATATATATAAGAAAAGTAAGCCTACACTCAGGGATGTAGGTAACTACCTACACCCGGCTCTTTTTTCCAATATTTTTTGATTTTTTTGAAATAAAACTTTTGGAGAATTAGATCATCATATATCATCATGTTGTCATTCCAAATTCAACTTAATTTGAAACTTCTATCATCTCCGTCAATACTACCAAATTTTAAAGGTCCCAAAATTGTTGAAATTGACCACTTTTAGATGAATATGTTAGGAATGGTTGTTTTGCATGAAACTTGAAACACATATTCCCTTCAATATATTAAGCAAATCCCCCTAAGGTTTCCTTCGAAAAAGCTCAAAAATAATGAAAAATAAAGTCGGGTGTAGGTAGTTAACTACACCCACAGGTGTAGGCTCCCAGCTCCCTATATATATATGTGGAAAAAGGAGCATGCTCCCTGGGTGTAGCTAACTTAAATGCTCCCACCCCTTTTCTCCTGTATTTTTTTATTTTTCTGAAATGAAATCAATAAAAATTTAGATCACAGTATGTCACCATGGTGTCATTGAAAAAACGACTTAATTCGAGATTTCTATCTCCTCCATCAAGATTGACAAATTTTAACGGTCTCGGAATTGTTGAAATTGACACCCTTTAGATGGAGGGCATAGGAGTCTCTGACGAAACTGGAATGACATGTTAGGGGGATATAGTGATGAATATACATATTTTTATTTTCTAAAAAAATAAAAAAATAGGGGAAAATGGGGGTGAGAGTAGCTAATTGGCTACGCCCAGGGTGTAGCCTCATTTAACCTATATATATATATATATATATATATGATTTTTATCAATTGTGCCCCTCTGAGATATTGCAATATCAGTTATGTCCCCTTTTTTGGAATGTCAATTGTGCCCCTAGCTTCTTTATCTGTTATCACTTGTGCTCTTCCATCAGATTGATCATTAAAGTATTAAAATAATTAATGTTTATTCAAATCATGGTGTGGTTAAGAGGGGCATTATGGTCAGAATAAAATCTCCCCCTCCTTTCCCTCTAGCCCCACAAGTTCAATCTCCTCTCCTCTTGATGTCGCACGCAGTCATCTCCTCCCCAAGGCCCTTCTCGAGCGCAGGCTCCTGATGGTAACCGACCTCCAGGATAACAATGGAATCGCAAGGGACGCAACATCAGTTTGAGACTCGGCAAGACCATCGAGATTGGGAGGGGGCAAGGCGGAGCTGGATGAGGAGGGGTAGGAGAGGAAGAGGACGGGCTAGATGGGACGGATTGGGAAGGAGGGGTGGAGGAGGAGGTGTGGGGCGGGTCAGGGCAGGCTAGGGAGGAGTTGCGGGAGGAGTGAGGGCGGAGGGGGAGGCACGAGGGAGGAGTAGGTGGTGAGGGTGAGGGGGAGGAGCTGGGGGAGGAGCGAGGGTGGAGGGGGAGGCCCGGGGGTAGAGGGAGGAGAAGAGGGTGGAGGCGAGGGGGAGGAGCTCGTGGCGGAGGAGGCGACAGAGGAGGAGCAGGGGCAGAGGGGGAGATACGGGGATATGGGGCGTTGTGCATTGAGAGAGGAGCTGGGAGTGAGGGGAGGAGGTGGTGGAGGAGCAGGAGGCTAGGGGGAGGAAGAGAAGGGGAGAAAGAAGAAGAAGACGGGGGAGGAGAAAGATGATGGGATGAGCTTCCAGCTCTTTTCTAAATTAAATTCCCCTTATGTCCTCAAAGTTAACGTTCGTTTGCATTGGGTATGGACACCCACTAACCCGAGGGCATAAGTGATAGAACGGTAAGAAGTAGGATGTACAATTGATGTTCCCAAAAACGGGAAGAGCATAATTGAAATTGCAATATCTCATAAGGGCATAATTGATAAAAACCCACATATACATGGATTGGGGAGCTTACACCAATGTGCATTTAACTTTACATGCCCCTATGCCATAAACATCCATACTTTATTATTTTTTTGAAATGGAATCATGCAGGATTAGATCACTATATATCACCATGATGTCATTCAAAATTCAATTTAGTTCGAGACTTCTAATCCATCCATCAAGACTACGATATTTTAATGGTCTCAGAATTGCTGAAATTTAGCCCTCCCAGATGGATATGTTAGAAGGTATATTTTACACGAAATTAGAAACACATATTCCACTGATAATTCTAAGCAAATCCCTTGATGTTTCATTTTAAAAAATAGGCGCTTATGACATCGGTACATGTAAAGTTACATGCACTTTGGTGCAAGCTCCCAACCTCATATAGGGTTAAATGAATATGCTCCCTAGGAGCATATGAGAGAATGCTCCCACCTTTTTCTACTTTTTTTTATTTTTTAAAATGAAACCCTGGAGGAATTTATTTAAAATAATAAGTAGAATATGTGTTTCAAATTTCATGTAAAACATACATTCTTAACATGTCCATTTGGATGGATCGATTTCAGCAATTCTGATACTATTAAAATTTGACAGTCTTGATGGATGAGATGGAAGTCTCGAATTAAGTTAACTTTTGATTAACATTATGGTGATATATAGTGATCTAAGTCTCCTTATATTTCATTCAAAAAAATAAAAATAATACAAAAAAAGGAGAACCTAAATTGCATAATCCCATGAACATACTCCCTTTTTCCCATATATATTATAAATTATTGTACTATGCGAGGCCTTAAAATGTCATCCTTTTGCATTGGGAACTGAACTTATAATTATCCCGACCAATGGAATGGTTTGTGTAGTTTATCCAAGATATTTTGCGGATGAAAAGATATATAATGAAAGATTTTGTTTCTCGTTGTTTACCTTTTCTTTTCTCTATGTACATTCTTACTTCTTAACTCGATTTGTTTAAGACCTATCATGACATTAGAAGATATAATTTTTTATTTTGGAGATCTTCGGAATCTAAGAATGTACGAAAATAGAAGGAAGCAATAAAGTACATAGGTTGTGGCATTATAGAATTTACATCTTTTATCAGTTGTATACTTCTTATATATTGCAATATCAATTGTGTCCTTCTCTTTTTTTGAAATATTAGTTACGCTCTTGACTTATTACCATTCAATCACTTGCGCTCTTTCGTTAGTTTAGGTATCAATGAGTTGAACTTTATCACATATTTTTTCAAATCATGGTATGGTTAAGAAATGCATAACTGTCCAAACATCCCTCCTCCCCCATCCTCCTTTGAATTAGGCACATATAAAATCTTGCACCGGTTGCTTAGATGGTTCATATTGGTGCATACCAAATCTTAGCCATCGAAGGATCTAGAACGGATGGATTCTGTTGCACAAGAAGAACAATGGAGACGGCAGTACGGGCTGACCTCGGATTGGTTCTATCTCTGTTGATTCTGCTCGGATCGACCTCTGATCGGTTTCAAATGATTAGCTTGGATGTTCCGCATCGATCAAGCCTAGTCTTGTCCCCCATTGTGAAATTTAGCATGATCTGGAGAGGAAAGGGCAGAGGAGGAGGGCCTGGAGGGGGAGGGGCGGACGAGGAGGAGGGCCTGGAGGGGAGGGGCGGACGAGGAGGAGGGCCTGGAGGGGAGGGGCGGACGAGGAGGAGGGCCTCGAGGGGGAGGGACGATGGAGGAGGAGGGCATGGAGGGGGAGGGGGAGGGGGAGGGAGAGGGAGGAAGAGCGGAAGGAAGAAGAATATATGGGGAAGAAAAAGATATTTTTACTCTCCGTTTTTTATCTAATTATTTTATGTCATCAAAGTTAACGTCCGTTTGAGCTGGAGATGGGTGGAAACTAACCTGAGAGGCACAAGTAATAATTGTTGAAGAAGTTATGGGCAGATTGATATTCCAAAAAAAAGAAGGATATAATTGATATTACAATATTTAAGGAGTGTACAACTTATAAAACCCAATAATTTACTCGTATTTTATGGACAATTTATTCTCGTCGAGTTTTGTTGTGTGTTGGTCCAACGCATTTTAAGATAAATTCCAATTTCGGTTTATCAATAGTCCTATGATATGCACAAATAAATACATTTGACTTGTAATTTGTTCTTATTAGATTTGTTTGACGATAGGACCACTCTAGGTAGGATATAAATGACGAGAGCCATATGCAAAATAATTATAAATTAATAAAAAAATAGTAATAAAACTTACAAATACCTTCACTTGAATTTATCCATACTAATCACGTGCCTATATTCTACAAACAAAACTAGGTTTAATTTGTATGCCATAAATTTTCAATATATACTAATTCTAATGCAATGTTTTTCATTTTGAGTTTTTACCACTTATGCCCTTTGCAATAGCCATTATGCCTCTTCGTTTTTTTAATATCAATTGTGTCCCTATATTCTTATAAATTCACAGTTCCGTCTTTTTATAATATCAATTATGTCTCTACTTCACCTTAATGGAAGGACTGAACTGTAAATTTTGTAACAAATTAGGGGCACAATCCATATTACAAAAAATAAAGACGTAGAATTGATATTGCACGAGTTAAAAATGGCACAAGTGATAAAAATTATTTTTTTAATAGTAAAATTTAAATTTATCAATGTTTATTATATTTAAATTCTTAATATAAAATGATTGCTTGCATTTAGATATTTAAAATATACAATTAAACAGCCTGTATTTCGGTAACATTTCCATTAAATATAGGAATAGTTGTGCGTCGTTCATATATATGTTTTATTACGGAAAAAAAGCCTGGAAATATCGCTAAAACCAATAATCATATTATCAATCAATTGTTGTGATGAAAACTTTTAACTACGTATCCTTTCTTTTGTAAAGAATTTTTTGTTGTAAAAAGGTAAGACAAAATTTAATAGATTCTCTAAGCATTGCATGCAACAAATTTTCTTTGCCAGATCAGTGGCAAGGTACATATTTTTGCTACAATACTTTCACTACCCTTATATTTAGGAAACATATTTTTGTCTGATTGTTAAACCATCATAAAAAAAAGAATTTATTGTCGCAATTATATAATCAGATAATATAAATAGTCGCTATAGTTAATATATTTTTTTGTTTTTCGAAGTAGTAGTAGAATTCTATATTTATTTCTATTATAGCTTTCTCTATTTATTGGTTAATAATATTATATTGGATGAAAGTATTTTAGCTAGAATTTTGAACTAATTCAATCTATATTCAACTTATTTTAAAAAGAAATTTCTCGTTGTCACATAATTTGTACTGGTGACAGAAATTCCGTTGTCCAAAGCTAGGCATCCCGTAGCCACACTAAGTTTACTTTGGATTGTATTTATCTTTTCATGTCACTCCCTTTATCATTCATCACAACTTATCTTAAGATTTTAAATATACTTTAAAAATCCAATATTATGGATTGAATTCTTGTTAAATTTTATTTGTACAAAAAATATTAATATATATTGTGTTTTTTTCATTTAGTATAACCAATCTTTTTATTCATCATACCTGTGTCTCACAGAATCCACCCTTTATTTGTGAATAGTCTGTTTTTATTTCTCCCGTTTATTTTTAATGCTGTCATATTAATAAAATTAAATGGGCCAGCCCGACCTAAATACGAGCCTATCTTAATTGAGCCAAGCCGAATCATGTAAGCCGAGTTACCCCCATGATTTATCAAATTAAAAATGGACCGTGGAGATGAAGTATTAGTAAAGGATGGAGATGAAGTATAAAATTGAAACGAAATCGGACATCGAACCGGAAACCTTATCAAAATGATCGGATTTGGTTGAACCATGTAATCAAATCGGCTCAACCAGATAATAACGTCATCATTATTTAAAACCAGAATAAATCGAACGAGTGAGAAAACAATTATGGTTGAACCGGCTAATCAAATCGAAATGAAATAAAATGTATATCAAATATACTCTTAAATATACTTAAATAAAAATAAAATACAAAGACAATATATATATTTTATAGTAAACAGAAAATAATCTTTCTTATGCACCATCATCAAATGTCGTGCATATCATATATATAATTTGAACTAGATGCTCTATAGAATAACTGCATTTTATTTATTTTTAAAATCCATTTCGTGCAAAAAAACGTGTTTGAATAATTGGTTAAGAGTTTGAGATTTATAACCAGTGGCCATCTGTTCAAACACCATAATCTCGCAATCGGTGTAGCTTTTGCAGTTTGAATATTTTAACTATAATTTGAGCTTGTTTTGATGTTGAACATATTCTACAATGTTAAATTTATAACACTGAATATTATTCTTTGCAAAGTTATATTTTATTCTGATAATCCGCAACAATTGGCTTAAAACTGATGATTAGGATCATTAATAACCATTGCTATATGGGATTTTTACCTGACATATCCTATAATCTTTGTCAATTACCTCTACGATCTTTGAAACAACCTATTCCTCCCCCACCCTCGTAAACTTGCTCCGTTTTAACCCACGAACCCTACCGTTAAATTGATACATCTAGAGTTAACTTCTTTGAGTTAAAAACGAGCTAATCTAACCAATCCACGATCGGACAGCTAGAATCAACCAAGAGAAGAAAAAAATAATCATCCCTCCTCTAACAGCATCCCCTCCCACTGCACCGCCTCTTCCATCTCTCCTCCCTCACGAGGGCACTGGCCTGGGCTGGAGGAGGTGGGCGCGAGGGATCAGGCTTCCACAGACGGAAGGGAGGCGGTCGGCTTCTCAGGGGAGGGGCTTGACACGGACTAGAGGGGGGGGGGGGGCGCTCGACCTGGAGGAGGTGGGGCATCCAGGCGGTGGGTAGGTCGGGTTCTACCGGAGGGGGGGCTCGACCTGGGTAGGGCTAACGCCGCCGTGACCATGACCGTCGTCGTCATGCTCGAGCAGATGTACGGCTCCAGCTAAGGTTCGGGGCATGGCTGGTGACGCTCGGGGCGGAAGGGAGGTTCCGGAGGGCAGATCTGACCTGGTAAAAATCCCTTGCTATATACCTGACTTGAAAAATCTGTCAACTACCTCTAACTTAAGCCTACGGAGTTTAGTCCCTGATCCATAGAGTTCAGGAACTCCGCTCCGGATTACCAAAGACGACGTTCATAGTTGACACGAAAGATCTATAACCAAACTTATATATACCTGATCAAGACGATCCTCGAGCATATCTCGATTGACTCCTGAGCACCTCAAAGCGACTAATCACAATCTGTTTACAAGTAGAACATATTTCCCAGAAAAATCATTTGTTGCAAAAATATCTCTCCCTCGATCGTCGCATAATTCGCATCACCATGGATGCACAAGTTAAGACATATATAAACTTATATTATGAACACCACAGAGCTTCCAATTCCGTGGCGAACAAATAAATGATAGGCATGAGGAGGAGGAGGAGAAGAATCGCTCGTTCCACTTCTCCATTTCCATTCATCTTCATCCGGTGACCTGTTCCACTGCAGGGAAGAGAGATTTCACACGTTTAAGTACAACGCAGAGGTCAGGTGATGCTCCAGGAGATGATCGGAGGAGGTGGCGTTACGTACCTGCAGCTTGCGGCATGGCCGTAGGCTTGGAGATGATAGCCGGGACGGCGGCAGCGGAGTGGAAGGAGTGGGGCGCAGCTGCCATGGCTTGGGATTGGTGGTGGTGGTAGTAGTAGTAGGGGTGCACGGGGAGCACGCCATTGGGGGCGAGCATCCCTCCTTGAGGAGCGTAGGGCGCATGGGAGAAGACGTAGGGACCTACAGACGAAGGGCTCGGCTTCTGCATGGTGGCAAACATTGCACGTCAAACACATACAGAGCTCCTGCAACGTTAGATCTCTGCGATCAGATCGTCTGCCCTACTGCAGAGCACTCAGAGCCGCTCATCTTGATCGAGCGGTTTGCACGAATTCGATATTTTTGTGGATCTTTAATGTGGGAATTTATACGAACTGCTCAATCAAGATCGAACGGCTCGGGTGCTCCACGATTTTACAGTGGTTCTATGCAGTAGTGCAGATGATCCGCTCTTTAGATTTCCTAGCAGTAAATTAGGGGTTTCTGTGCTTACTGCATTATAGCTCACGTCTGCAACATAAGATGGAGTGTACCTGATGAGAAAACACAGATTAATGAAGAAGAAAAATTGCTACTTATATTAATAAATATTATATCTATTACGAATTCGAAGAATTAAAAATAATCTTAATAATATCGTCGGCACCACGTGATATCGAACGATACGTTAACGGTTTCCCGGATATTCCATTCATCATTAATAATATAGCAACAGATATTCCATCCATGTCTAATTTCAAGTATAAAAAATAACTTTTGTTGTTATATATTTAACAACGGATACTATAATTAAGGATTTCCAAAAAAATATCATTATAGACCTATTTTTTGTAGCAATATTTTAAATACGATTTCTATTAATCATAACTAATTTAACAAGGATTAAATAATTTTTTTTCAAAGAGTAGAACAGATATTTGTTGCGAATTTTAAGAATAATAAAATCTACAAGTTAGTTACAAATTTATTCCATATATAGAACACAGTCTTATTATAGAGAAATTGCGAGATATGGTTGTCATAAATCTATTTTTCTCTCTTTATTAGCAAGAACAACGGATCCTATGCAATAATTTCCATATTGCGATATTTACATCCATAACTCTGAGTAATTTCGCTATAATTACGAATTACACCCACGGCATTGAATAACTGCTCCTTTTAACACCCATAACCTTCCGTTAGTTTGGTTCATTAACTCAACCATATCAGTGAGTTAATCTAACCAACCCACGATCTAACGGTTAAGATTAATAAAAAAAGAAACTAGAAAAAAAATTCATCTGCGGGGATGGCCAGGGTCGAGGAACAGCTCCGCCAGCACCTATCCCCTTTCCAGGTTGGTGGGGTCGGGTTGCAGGCGGGGGAGGGTTCGTCGGGAGGTGGCGGAGTTCTCAGGGTGGGGGGGGGGGGGGGGGGTTGCTCTCATGGACGCTTGCTGAGGCAAAGGCGGTGGGGATATCGGGGGGAGGGGGGCTCTCGTGGACGCTTGAGGGGGTGGGTGCTGGAGGAAGTCGGCAGGCGGAGGAAGGGGATGAGGGGGTGGGTGTTGGAGGAAGAAGGGACTTATTTGTAAACAATGAAACTTAAAGGGTAGAAAATGTAAATTATTTGACGAATACTATTATCTATAACAAGAAATTGGATGGAAGTTAACATGAGGGTTATAGGTGTAAGAGTTAACTATTATGGAGGATCCTGTGTGTAATTCGTGACTATAGAGGATTTCTGGAGTAATTACGAAATTACTCGGAGTTATGGGTGTAAATATCCCTTCCATAATTTGAATATTTTGACGGGCAAGCGAACCCATAATTCCAAGCTCGACCCGCGGTTGGTCAGAGACCCGGTCGGAAAGAGAGTGGGCCCCGCTCCGAGAGCACCTCACATGGCCAAGTCGTGCGTCTCATCGGACGGTCGGGTTGGAGGAGACAAACGGCTGAGATTTACCCGTAGGTTGCGTAGAAAGGGGGGCCGTGGTACTGGAACGCGGGCGGGTGCGGTGCTCCGCCTTGAGGGTAGTACCACTGCCCGTTGCTCGCCTGTGGCGGCGGTGTGGTCACCGCCCTTGTTACGCCGGAAGCCAACCCTTCAAACACAGAGATCCAGAAGCACATGAGTTGTCAGAGATGTTGCAAAATCCAGCAATGTTCTTATTTTACAGCAAAAAAAAACCCATTTTATGCATTACAGCAAAATAAAGCTGTGATTACAGATAATTTGATGATCTGTTGATACATCTTCCTATGTTAAGATTATATATAATAACGAACATTCTTTGTTGTAAAATTTAACAATTTTCATGGACTTTTTCAAAATTTTCCCAACAATCAATGCAATGATTTATATAAATTTTAAGGGAAAAAATCCAACGAGTATTCGACAATGCATATACATTAGCAACGAATATGACATTTGCTTATACTTTCTAGAATAAAATATTTTTACAAAAAACAATATTTGATAAAAAAAAGTAACATCACATATATAGCAATTGCCCTGTAAACCATATAATCATTGTGATTACGTCACGACTCATGTAATCTTACTGTATTTCGACGCACATAAGCCTATGTTGAAGTGTAGTTGTACAAGAGTTTGTAAGATTATGAGGTTCATTGTATAGTTACAAGGATTGCATGCCACTACAATGGTGTAGTTATACAAAATTTTAAGGAGCGTGATGTAAAAATCCCGTAATTCTCTTTCCAGAAAATAATATAATTTTAAAGATGCGCAAGGGAACGGTTGCTGTGAAGATCAGATAAGCATATGTTAGTTTAGGTGTGACTATGTAATGAATGATGATCGGATGCAATAGAAACATTTTATATATTTATTAAATTTAAATTTATATTAATTTGATATCTCACACATAAAATAGAAATAGTAAATATATATTTTAATAACAATTGTATTGTACTACAAAAGGATATAAAATGTTGTCAATTAAATAAATATCCAATTATATTATATTAAAATGAATATATGGATGATGAATATTTACAAATATTAAAATAAAATCTGAATCCATATTCCTTTGGGATTTTTACATCACAAACTCAAAAAAAAATTTGTAAATTACCTCATCGACCTTGTATTATTTATTATTATCACATAAACCATGCAAACTTACTAATTGTTACACCACAAACCTTACATAGTTAACCGCATAATCCATCAGGATCCGTAGTGTATGAGTTAACAAGTTTGCAGGGTTTAGGTGATAATTACGATTAACACGGATTTGAGAAGGTAACTTACAAAGTTTTCAGGATTCGTGGTGTAAAAGTCCCTATTTCTCTTTCGATTCTTGTTTAAAAATAAATATGGTGTAAAATGGATACCATAATAAATCAGGTACATATAGTTTTTTTTATTTCTTTACATCTAGAAAAGGTAAATATATTTTTAAAAAAGGATTTTTACCAGGCAGATCCTATAAACTTTGCCAATTACCTCCACGACCTTTGAAACAACATAATTCCCCCATCGACCACGTAAACTTGCCAACTCTTACCCCCATGAACCCTGCGGTTAATCTGTTTGAATCTCGTGAGGGTTCTTGGGGGTAATTTATGGGGTTGACGGGGTAATTACGTGTGCAAAAGGTCGTAGAGGTGATTGACAAAGTTTATAAGGTCTGTCGAGTAAAAATCCCTTTAAAAAATATCTAAAATAACATATTTTTATCATGAATTACTACTCTACCACCATACCATGCAAATCTTGATTACCAACAACTAATGTATTCAAAGTTAACTACCAAACAAAGAGGTAAACGGAGGGGCAAAATGGTCATTCGAGAAGTGACCTTGCTGCTGGTGAGGCGCCCGCGCCCGCCGCGTCGCCACCCCAAGCGACGCGATGTTGCAGTTGGCCCTCCGCCCGTTGATCACCGGGGTTGCGTCCTCGCACGCCCTCCTCGCCGCTTCGGCTTCCTTGAACGTGACCTGCACCCACCACCATCTCAGCCTGTCACCGCCATCGTGTAAAGGCGTCTTCCGGTGAGCATATATAGAGCCGTGTGCACTTACGAATCCGTAGCCCTTGGATCTGCCGGTGATCTTGTCGTAGATGATGACGGCTTCGTGGATGTCGCCGTAGCGGTCGAAGTGCTCCCGGAGGGCCTTCTCCTGCGTCTCCCACGCGAGGCCTCCCACGAAGACCTTCGTCTGGGTGGTGTCCCCGAACAGGGCCATGTTGGTCGTCATACTCTGGGCTCCTGCTTCGTCTTCCCCACGGTGTCCTCTCTCTTTGGATGTGAGTGGAGGAGGAGGGGGCGGAGTGGGGAGGAAATGGAGAGTAGTGGAGGGGAGGAACGGCGTTTCTCTGTCTCTGACTATGTATATAATGAACATTATAGTCGCCAACGGGTTCCTGGTGTGTGTGTTTTTCCATTTGGGATTTTTTACATATGCACCCTTCTGAATTTTCTAATAATTTTATACTCTTAACTTTCTTTTGCAATTACACTTCAATCTCCATATTTTTACAAAATTCAAAGTATTGTCCTCCTCTCGATGAAGTAGCAACAGTTTTTTTTGCAACATGACGGGGAAATTGATGGAGATGTTACTAATATAATAAATGCATGTTAGCTAAAGTGGAGAGGAGCCTCTGTTGTTCTCTGTGATAAGAAAATTCCTTTAAAAATTAAAGAAAAGTTTCACAAAGAAGCCGTGAGACCTACTATGCTCTATGGACTTGAATGTTGGCCTGTGAACCATACACATGTGCAGCGAATGGCTGTAGCAGAAATGAAAATGCTAAGGTGGATGTGTGGATACACACGTAAAGATCGGATTCGGAATGATGCAATTAGAAAGAAAGTGGGTGTTGCTCCGACCGAGGATAAGATGCGAGAAAACTGCTTAAGATAGTTTGGTCATTTGCAAAGAAAATCAGCCGATGCACCAGTTAGGAGATGCGAGTGTTGGGATGTTGAGCTGGATAAGAGAGGGCGGGGACGGTCCAAGAAGTGTTGGAAAGAGACCATATGAAGGGACCTTTGTTTTATGGATATAAGCCCAGGATTGACCCAAGATAGATCTGAATGGAGGCGAAGAATCCATGTAGCCGACCCTACTTAATTGTGGGAAAAGGCTTTGTTGTTGTTGTTGTTGTTGTTGTTGTTGTTGTTAAGATGCAGATACTTCTAAAATCAAATGATTTGAATGTGGAGGATGTGATCAAATCCAAATATGCATGCCCCATGAAAGATGCATAAGCAGTTTTAACCAATATGGACAAGAAGAAAGCTACATTTAACTCAAAGGCTATGCGCGCTCTCTTATATGTAATAACAGAATTTAACCATATATCAGCATGCAAGAACGAGACATGTATAAAATCTGCTGCAAACTAAGCATCACTTATGGAAGCATAGATAAGGTAAAAGAAACTTGCATTAGTTTGTTATAATAAACATATGAATTGTTAAGGATGGAAGATGGAGAAGCGATTCGAGACATGTACACCATATTTGCATGTATAGTGAGTGGGCGAAAAAATATTGATGTGGATGTAAAATAGTCAATGCATATGAAGAAACTTCTAAGATCATTAATCTCATAATGGAGAATCCCCGCAACAATCATCAAGGAAACGAATGATTCATATGGATTTGCTATGGATGATTCGATAGGCAAGATTCACTCATATGAAGTGGAAAAGTTACATGAGAAGGAAATAGAAAAGGAAGCCAAGAAAAAAAAGAGTTTAGCAGTACACATTGAATCAAATGCATCAAAAGAAGATCGGACAAAGAAGGTATCACTTTAATGTCAAGAAATTTCAAAAAAAAAACATGAAAAATCAAAGAGATAAAAAAGGACAACGATGTCGGTTACAACTATTTTGCTCTTCTCGTATATACTACATGTCGGTTACAACTATCTTGCTCTTTCAAATTTCAAAATCCCAACCTAAGAGGAAGAAGACCAACTTGAAGGTTCAAGTTGATCGATCAACCTCACTTCACTTCAGGTAACTTTTTTTGATATTTTTCTCTCATTTTTGATATAATTGTATTGTCTGAATCGTTTTGTCTTTCTCTATAGGATATCATTTATCCCATTCATAAACCCCGCTCTAAAAAATCTCTCTTTTTTTCTCCAAGTAATTAATCAAACACAGCATGTGGTCGACCAACTAAGTCTAATAGACCAATCAAGAATATCTGATCAATTAGAATGGCCCCAGAAGGCAAGTGTAATGGTTATGTTCAAACATCTTATGTACAAGCTCGGTCCTTTACCACTTGTAACCACTTGCTATATTATAGCAACATCCACCTAAATCCCCGCTAGTCTATTCATTGGACTGCCTTTGTGGAGGCTCAAGTCTTGCAAGCATCGTTGGTTGTCGAAACGAGGTATTGACCATCAATTATCTTCTTCATCGGGTTACTCGAGTGAATTTACATGAGGATCTCCCCATGCTCAAGGCACTAGCTATATCAACATTCCCCAATCTAAAGACCCTTAAATGATTAATATTACATGCGTGCAATCGAGGACAACCCTCCTCCATCTCCAACACCAAGTACCCAACCATGTATGTTCCTATAACCCATGCACCCTACTTTCATGGGTTTGTACCTAACCTCGTATGGCCCAATCCATCCACCTTTTCTAGGGTCTTGAGGCATCAAAACTATACCCTCTAAACTAATGAGACGTTCCACCCCCCAAGTCACGGTAAACAAATTAATCCCCTTTTAACCTATTGATATTTATTGAGTCCTAACCATCTAGTCTAGGTTGAAGAACTGTCATATGCACCCCCTCCTGTCACACCATACTCCAACATGGGGTCCAAGGATGTAATCATGTTACAAGTTAACTTGTAAATCCGTGTGTCTCCGTGCATGCTTGAATGATCGTTTGTGCATGTTCTTCTTCCGTGAAACATCAACAAACGAAGGAGTTTACTCAATTGCAAATCGACCACAACATTCACGTGACTTATCGTGCCAATGAGAATGTTGCCTTCATCTCAAGCAGAGACTCTCTACAACTTCCAACTTGATTCTCACCGCACCACTCCTCATCCTCTAACTAGAGCATCAACACCATGTCGACAATCCTCTCTCACCACCTTATGTTCATGTATGCCAAATGAATCTCATGTTAAAGAACCAGACATGCAACTCTCTCATGAGATGTAACATGGTAAAACTCTCCTTGTATACTTGTTATGGTGATTTTTGCATCACCTCCATGAAATCATACTCTACCTTAATCATGGGTCCTTATCCTTGCTATCAGCAATGGTAGCCATAAGGGTTGGGTTGGGTTGAAGCATCCTCTTGTGAACAGTAGTTTGATGATAGGGAGGATTGGAAAGGGTTGGAATGATAAATGTGATGTTATGTTACATTGATTATGTATCATATTAACTTTTCTTATGATTATAATATATTTTTTATGTTAATATGTCAGGCTACCTTCGGATAACCTGGCAATCATACATGCCCTTAGTTCTTCATTTTATACTTCTTTATATTATAGTGACCCATGGAAGTCGACTATTATGTTGGCTAGGAAAGATAAAAATGTAGAATCTATCATTTATAGGTTGAATGTGATTTGGAAGAAAACACATCAAGAAGATGTGGCAATTAATTTAGCCTTAATCGTTATCATATGTGAGGAAGTAGAGGAAGAAACCTATAATGGTGAGACAGTTTAGTGTAATGTTATTAGCTACGTTACTCTACTAATTACACGATTAGCCAGCTGATGATATTATCTTATAGTTTGTAGTCATCATGCCCATTATTGTCACATATGAGGGCACACCTTATATATTTATTTGGGACTTCCTACTGACAAGAACCCTAGAATTTATTGGTTTGATCTCTAATCAAAATCATATTTATAAATAAGTCAAGTAACCGATATTGAACTAATTTAAATTATTTGTTAATTAACGTAACATGCCAGTTCAAAAGTGTCTGGACAGTTTGTGTTGCACCTAATGAAATGTTGATCATAATTTAGATATGCCTTAAATCTTTTCCTTCCACGGTTTATAGATTCGAGAAATATTCGAATATCCCAAAAGATCGGAATTGAGGGAGTGAATTAGAAATATCTACGTAATATATTACGCAACGTCACTTTGATATATCTGTTTAATTTTGCAGGCTTTTGTGTACCATTAATTATCAGTTGTTTAAGCCGAATTGTCGAGGATAATGTAATAATGATAATCAATTTAATAACCTTCATTAGTTTGCTTTATTTCGATTGTCGTAATACGATCAGCTGCTAAATTTCACAATAAAATTTACGAGTACTAATTAAGATGAAAATAAAGAAAAGGATAATTTAATGTTCATTTCCGTATCTACTATCGTAAGCCATATAATTATTGAGTATTATTTGTTTTTTTTGTTCTTTGAATCTGTAGCGTATATCGAATTCATTACTATATTGTTAGCAACAAATCATTTGACAACTATTATCCGCTGATTTTTTACTCAAATTAGCAACTATTATTATAATTTTTAAATGAAAAATTTAATGTACGATCGTTGTTATTTGACTTTAACAATGAATCAATATGGCATCATTCATTGCAAATTGAACGAACAAAAGGCAATTTTACAATGAGAATTATTTTTTGTTAAATGTGTAACATCAAAAGAATATATAGCAATCAATATTCAAATTTTTCGTTGATGTATAATAATTTCGTTGTCGTGGAGGTTCGGAATAGAAAAAAGTGCACACTCGTGAAAATTATTAAGACAATCAAACAATACTTGGGGGCAACATAAAGCATGCACATCAGTTTTGGTGATCGATCAACGACGTATATCACTGGAATTTCTCATTGGAGATTTTGTTAACCCGATAGTGTTTCCAATGAAGAGAGTGAAGAGATTTGATGTCTGAGGTAATTAAGCTCAAACCCTTTGAGATATTGTAGAGTGATGGACATGTTACAGTGAGTCATTATGCCAAAATTACGTTATTCAAACTCCGTCATATTAAATCGTCTGTTGCTATATATATATAACGACAATTTCATTCACTGCAAAATATTTTTTTATAATCGAAATTAGCGACGAATACTATGTTCATTGCTATACTATTAGGGACGGTCTACTTAATGACCTCATCTATTGCTATTTTTCAAAATTTTAACTAATTATCTTTAAATATTAAAAAATTAGCGGTAATTAGTTTAAATTTTGAAAAATAACATCAGATATGCGTCGTTATGTTGACCATTGCTCTTGATATAATGACAGATATGACCTCCATCACTAATTTCAAGCGTAAACAAATTTCTTAATGAATAATATCATCATTATACATTTAGCAATGAACGGCTTAGTGACATTTTTTAATGTGTGTTTGGTTCGTGTGTTATATGGAGAAGGGCAACCCATTTTTGTGTTTCGATGTTTGGTTGGTGGGTTTAGAGTTGGGAGGATTTGTGTGATGTGATTATATTGAAATTTGAAAAAGTGGATAGTTATTATGATATGATTGTATTAAAATTTGGAAAAGTGGGTAGTTGTTGTGATGTGATTGTATTGAAGTTTGGAATAGTGAGTAGAAGTTGAGTATTTTATAATTTTCAAATGATATGATAGTATAATATATATTTTTTTGATGGAAAGAGAGCGGACTCCACTAAAAGGTTAAAGATATGGATTTTGGAGGTAACCCCCAAAGGAACGCCGCCTTAAGGAAATGTCACTATAACCTCATCTTGTTGTAGTGAGTATATAATATTGGCAAACCGAACAATGCATGAACAAATTTCTGACTCCTGGATGATCTTATGTTGGGGAGATTTTGGCATCTTTAGTACTAAAATATGGGGTTTTGTGATATATGGCCTTCCAATATTTTTGGTGTAGGCATTTCAATATCTATGGTTTTCATGGGGTTGCTGGCCCGTTGATTTTTTTAACGATGAATGATCTTCGAATCGTTTCAAAAAAAAAAGAGTATATAATATTAGGGAAAAATGGGGCTGCCCCCACGTCATTTTTTGTCAAATTCTTTTATTTTTTTTGAAAAATATCACCATGTATATTCATCCCTATATCCCTCCTACATGCTATTCGAATTTCGTCGGAAACAGAGACTCCTACGGCCTCCATCAAGACATCACTTTTTTAACGGTCGCAGGATTTTTTAAATCGACTCTTTCTGGATGGAGACAGTAGGAGTCTCTGTGTCGAAATTCGAATGACATATATGAGGGATATAGGGATGAATAAACATGACGATATTTTTCAAAAAAAAATAAAAAATTTCACAAAAAATGAGGCGGGGCAGCCAACTGGGGGCAGCCCCATTGACCCCATAATATTATCTTTTTAAACCCCATAAAGTTAAATTGTCAAAAAAAAAACATCCACCTCCAAACATAGTCCCACAACAGGAACTCACAAATTATGAGAATGGGTTATAAGCGGCGGGGAATACTATTTGATAATTTGAGCTTAAGTATTTTAGGTGGTTGTCAACGGGCACAACAAAAAATTAAGCTATAGTGGCGGTTTTTCACATTCCGTCACTAAATCAGCCGTTGTTAAATATATAATGATGATATTATTCGTTACGAAATGATTTTTCGTACTCGAAATTAACGACGAATATCATATATGTCGTTATATCATTAGAAACGGTCCACATAACGACGTATATGATATCTGTTGCTAATTTCGAGTACGAAAACTCATTTCGCAATGAATAATATCATCATTATGTATTTAACAACGACTGATTTAATGACGGATTTTGAAAAAAAAAATCACTATAACTCAATTTTGTTGTAGTGGGGTCCAATTAGGTATGAACCCAACAAGTTGTCGAGGACAGTCTCCTCTATTAATGGATCGGAGACCTAAGTTCGGGACATTACAAATGATATCAGATCCAATTTCTTTCTAACAGTGGAAAGGACTACTCGAGAGGTGGAGCTACACTTACAAAACAATAGGAGGAAAAGGTTACCTGAAGTGTGCAGCTACCACTATCACTGAGAATAAGTGATGTGTAATGTCGTAACGAAGACATTGTGAATATAATTGGAGTAGGTTATAACACCCCAACCCCGAGAATAGAGCCAGAATATTTTTGAGAGGGCACACCATTTTGAAAAATATGCCTACCAATTATGATATGACTATATTCATTATATAATAATAGTTGTGAAAGACAAATTATATCATCTACTACTTTTGATGTAAATAATAGTCTATTTTAAATTTATTAACTAATCAATTGTATGTTTTATTTAATTTTACATAAATTGATATCATATATAGGTTCACTGTCAGATTTTTGTGAATAATGTTTTCAATTTTTAAAATTTTGACATATTTTAATATTTCCATTTGTTAAAGTATGTATCAAATCGTAAATATGAAATACATAATTTTATACCTTTTTATTATCAACTACAAAAAATATTAAGATGTATGTGGAAAAAATATGCCGATCAAGAATATATGTGTATTTCACCGCCTTACTTGATGATATTTGCCAATAAATGACTTTTTTTAGAAATTTTAATTTTTTCGAGATTGGGAATTAAACCATGTATCTGTGTAAGTAGTAATGAGATTGGACGAAAAACCGATCTATTCCATACTTTGATCCTGGAAAAATGGATATCTGATAAGAAAGTTATGATAGAGATCAATTATAAGTTGATCAACTTAAGAAATTATCCAATATAGGTTGATCCAAGGGTTATAAGTGGTGGGGATTAACTATTTGATAATTTTGGATTTAAGTATATTGTGTGGTTATCAACAGTCCAATTGAGTTCGAATCCAATGAGTTATCAGATGCGGTTTTTATCGATAACAGACCAGTAACCTAGGACCCCATCAAAACAAGTTTTTTTTAAATGAACTTTTGTCTGTCGTGGGGTTAAAGATGTTTTAGCTAGACATTCAGTAGGGATCCAGATTAATCATACACGTGTCGGATATCGATGATCTGCATGGGTTTTTTTTTTTTTGCATGATGATAATGATGAGGGACATGGGAGTAGGGCATCTGCAGCTCATCATCTTGGGTGTGCTGTGAAATGGGTGGCTGTGAGTGAGCTGTAAACGGCGAGGGGATGAGTTGGATGCTGAGAGGACATCGGCAGCTCACCGTCTCCAACTGTTGTGTTCTCTTCTTTCCAAGGGAGCAGAGACACATGAGAGGGGTCCGTCCGTCTCCTGCCTCATCCCTTCCAACAGTTGTCACCTGTTCCTCAGATGCAACTGTTGCCATGCGGCCTGTTTGGTTGCAGGGTTGGGCAGGGTTGGCCCATCCATGGTTACTATTCACAAGGGTACTTCCTCCTCACATATTACTATTCACCCACCCCAACCCAGCCCAACCCAACCCAGTCCAACCCAGCAACCAAACAGGCCCTTAATTTGCTGTCGTTTCTGATTCTTCTTCAAGAGATCATATATTTATCTTTTCAGATTTTAGAGCACAGTTCGTACGTGCGACAATACATCGTATTTGGAAAGAAAATACTGTACTGCAACAAAATGAGTTTATGGTGACTGATTTCTCAGAATTCCCGATCAGGGCGTATTTGGAGAGAAAATACTTATACTGATCGTCAGTTTTTGAGTTTTTTTCCGGACAGGGCATCCCCTTTCCGTAATTCCCGATCAGGGCATCGCAGAAAATGTTTTTCCAGTCAGGGTATGATTCGACGAAAACACTATTCCGGAAAACTTTTCAATTTAATATTATAAAAAATAATATATAAAAATATTTTCCGTAATTCCCGGTCAGGGCATCGTAGAAAATGTTTTCCCAGTCAGGGCATGATTCAACGAAAATAATATTTCGGAAAACTTTTCAATTTAATATTATAAAAAATAATATATAAAAATATTTGGAATTGCCAGAATATTTGGAATTGCCAATCGGCAAACCATTTGCCGACTGGCAATTCCAAATATTTTTATATATTATTTTTTATAATATTAA
Organism: Ottelia alismoides; assembly: GCA_037367405.1. NCBI lineage: Eukaryota > Viridiplantae > Streptophyta > Magnoliopsida > Alismatales > Hydrocharitaceae > Ottelia > Ottelia alismoides. The sequence goes on along the minus strand of JAZKJV010006322.1, from coordinate 395,390 downwards.
ATTGAAAAGTTTTCCGAAATAATATTATATATTATTTTTACTGTATGATCGGTAAATGGTTCGCCGATCGACGAACCGTTCGCCGAATCATGCCCTGACTGGAAAAAACTTTGCAACGATGCCCTGTCCGGGAAAAATGATCTCTCAGTTTTTATACTTAAGTTAACGACTACTATTATATCATTTATTATATCATTAGCGACGTTACTTATAAACACTTATCAGTTGTTGTAATTCAAAATTTCAGCTAATTATCGCTGGTTTTTAAGTTTAACATTCAGTGACGATTAGTTAGAATTTTGAAAAATGGCAACGGATTAATGTTGCTATATGGGACCATCGTTGATGGTATAGCAATGGATATGGTATATGTCGTTAATTTCAAATATAAAAAATAATTTAGCAACGAATAATATTTGGATTTGAAAAAATACGTCAATATAGGATAACACGGAATCTTAATACCAGAGTGTAGGACAACATGCAAAGAAAAATATGTAACACCTCCTAACATAGTCCCATATTTAATACTCACAAGGTCAGGGAGTGGGTTAGGATAGTTGGGGATTACTACTTGATAACTTGGATGTAAGTATTTGTATTTGTATCTATGTATGTATCACTTATCATAAATGTTATACATATTTTGGCATGTTTGAAATGGATATAGATACTAGTAGGGTTGCAAACAAAGGATACAGTCGGTGAAACAATATGTTGCTAATATGTTGCTAATAATACATATACTAAAATAGATAACCATAACTTTGAAATGATTATATTAGCAAATAGTATGGATTATTCTATGTACAATACATGTTTCCTAACACTTATACTGGAAAGAGATATTTTTGTAGAGTTTAAATTAATAGTTGATTAAATCAAAATTACATAAACTACAAATATAATATAATAAAAAAGAAAATAAAATCATCTTCTGAATCAAAATAACATGTATAATAAATAACTAAATAAATTAAAGATATGTATTTTTCTTTTAGCATTTAAAAAGTATGCCAAAATACAATATATCACGTGTAATCATGTAACATAAATAGACATGTGTCCAAACTCATTGATATATATACACAAAATTCGATAATACTTATATCCATATCCATATACGTATGATAAATATGTAAAAATGTCTATTTCTATATTCTAAAAAATGAAATAATATCCATATTAGTATCCATAAAAGAAAAATGCATACCCTTATCCATATTAATATCCGCCAGAATAAAAAAATACTTACCCATATCTGCTTAAATAAATACAACGAAGTATAGATACAAATATATCCGTATTCGGTTATGTACAAAATGTAGATATTTATAATTTAGCCTCCCTCACATGTTTACGAGTCACCCCACAACCAGAATAAGATGTATGGTCAATCTAATATACATTAGGGATTTTAATCGGTCAGAAGTATTGAAGTCATGTTAGTTGTTTTTGAGTCCTATCGCCAAGTCATGTTAGTTGTTACTTCTATGATTTTGACTCTTGTATTAAAGATTCACAACTATTTAAGACTCCAAATAATGAATCCCTTTTATATGCATTGATGTAGGGAATCCAGTAATATGGGCTAAGCTTGACATGATATTTGTGGTTTACACTACTTAATTTGGCACTAAATAAATACATAAAACAAATACCCTGAACATTCTCTGACCATAATATGTTGCTCTTAAATATGGGACTCTTCATGAAAACAACAACCACCTTTAAAGATAGAGTGGCATTAGCTCACAAAGGGGTCTTTCAAAAACCTTATTACCTCATACTAGGATGAACCCCCTGCATCAGCTAATTTAATCCACTTCATTGATTTGGTTGTTAATATTAGACTCATTTAGTTTTTCTTGGATAATTTGTAGAAAAAACTCTATCTTTGCATCGATTCTCAATTAAGATCCTTTTCTTGAAACATAATGAGGATGGGGTTGAAAGTCTGGCACAAGAAGCTCTCTTCTTTATCTTCTCTCTTTGACTTGAAGCTTATTTTGTTGTCAATAAATTTCTTGAACTTTCTAGCAAGTTGAGTGATATCTTTGTCATTTGATTCTTCATAAGATGAGTCTTGAGTACTTACCTTGAAAGCGAGTGATTTCTTCTTCATTTCCTGTACTGGCGTTTTGATCTTCTTCTTGGCTTTGTAGGCCATCAAGTTTCCTATGAGGTCATTCATGTAGATATCTTCTATAGCATTTGTTTCTTCTATAGCCGTGACTTTTTCCTCATTTACTTGAGAGTGGATCAATAACTTTCCTCTCTAGTTATTATTTGATAAAGATCTTAGAGTTTTGAGATTGTTGAAAAGAGTGGTGAACCTTGTATACATTTCCTTAATTGTCGCTCCATACTTCATCTCAAAAATTTTATATTCCCCGGTAAGCATCATAAATTTGGAACTCTTGACTTCACATGTACCTTTATATGTGACTTAGAGCGTCTTTCAAATCTCATGAGCAATTTTGTACTGGGAAACACAATTGTACTCATCGACGAAAAAGCACAGTATTGCACACTCATGGCTTTTGCATCTTCTTCAAATCCTTGATTAGTGTGAATTAATGAGAAAGTTTCATGCTTCTAAACTCCATACTTCAGTTATCATATATTGGCGAACACGACTTCTGATTCAGTGAATTCGATCACACCTTCCTTCAGGATTGGTTTTACAAAGGTTGCCATGTCCACATCATAGAGGGGTTGTTAATTGTGCAATAAACAATAACCCAATAACAATATCTAATTAAAAGTATACACAAACCACATAGATTGAAGTTGAGATATTCAAACCACTATGATAGAAGTTGCTATATTCAAACTAATATGTACACAATGATTTTAGTATGGAAACCTAAGCAAGTGAAAACCATGACCCAGAACCCTATTTTAACATTTTCTCTTCACTTTCTCGACGAAGCTTGCTTTCATTGTCCCGTGTTACTTCTAAAATGAGAGTAGCACAACATCTTGTAGAGCATACACCCTTCCTTGGATAACTCCCAAAGGAAGATTTTATCTCTTAAAGAAAGGAATCAACAATCAAGATACTTGTTTACAACAACCTAAACAAAATACAGATCAATAGTAACTTGAATTCACAAGCTTATAGAAGCTTCGATATAAAACCTGCTTAAGAATGATGATGATCATTGTTGAGTATAGAGAGACTAAGTAGCTAAAGAGCTTGGCATCATGGAAAGCTCGAGAGAGCAGAATTGTGAATCGAGTTTGATTATTGCACACAATAGCACTCCTTTTCTTCTATGAATAGAGTGTTTCTATTGGTTCTGTTTATAAACAAAGACGTCTAGGGTCCTATCTATAGTGTTAGGACTCAAGGTAGTCATTGGTCACAAAATAGAAAACTCCAAATGTTAAATTATTTAAAAGTCCGAGTTGATCGGTCTGGTCAACAATGTTGATCGATCATTTCTGAGCATTGAACGACCATTGAGCCATAGTTTTAATATTGGGATCATGGTCAAAAAATAGTCAATCGGGGGTCGATCGATCAAAGTCAAAAGATTGGTTGATTAGATCAAAAATACTTGTTAAAGTTTGATTGATCAGAAGTTGATCGATAAGGGTTATCGATTAGGAAGTCAAGTTTGATCAATCAGATCATCTAAAAAGTGATTTTATGATTTTGATGATTTTGGCTTATTTTTATTGTTAGTAAAGAGTATGCAAAATATATAGTATTGTTTTTCAGCAAAAATAAAATTATAAAAAGCATCCAACTCGACAAAACATGTAGAAGTGCCCCAACATTTTCTTTACATGTCCTTGACCTCGAGGGACTTGAAATGTTCTTTATACATGCATTTTATCTTTTTGAATTCAAGTCCTGAGGTTTTTTTCCTCTGTGAGGAAGATGTTTTAAGTTGTGTCTTCGAGAATCTTGGTTTATACTTTGATTCAGCTTCAATGGATTTTCTACACTTTTCATTGTCTCTTCCACCGGAAAACTCAGTCAAACTACAAAACAAATATAAGTTATCAGCAAAATATAAGTTACTAACGTGACCTAATCTTTTTTAGTCTCAAATGCAGCCTTCTATACTTCTTTAACTCTTTTTTATAAGGAAAAAAGGAGTATGCTCCATGAGAGCATGTAACTTACATGTTGCCACCGTTTTTTCTTGTATTTTTTATTTTTTGAAATGAAATATATGGGAATATATATCACCATATATTTCTGTGATGTCATTCAAAATTCAACTTAGTTCCAAACTTCTCCCCTCCATCAAGACTGTCAAATTTTAACAGTCTCACCCCCTCCAGATGGACATATTAGAAATGCTTGTTTTACACAAAATTTGAAACACATATTCTTCTTATTATTCTAAGTAAATTCCCTCATGATTTCGTTTAAAAAATAAAAAAACATGCAAAACAAAATTTGAAACATACTCTTTGTATGCTCCTAAGTAGCATACTCATTTAACCCTTTTTATAAACCCTAAAATTTAAGAATCTCTTTGTTACGTATGAAAAAAGATAATCCTGACTAGTAATCAATACATAGATAGTGACTTTTTTATAACTTGTTCTCCTTTGTTAATCTCTTCCTTTTCGAAGGTAAACATAATTGTTGCCCTCGAGCAAAAAATTCCCATGAGGGAGATAATCTACGCGGTCCTAAAAATTGACAAAATGTGTGCGACCGTATCAGCACTTGATAAATTATTATTATTATTATTATTATTATTATTATTATTATTATTATTATTATTATTATTATAATATAGCCCATCAGCATTATATATCAAAGGTTGGATCATATAAATCATATCAGTAACTTGTCATTTTAATTAAAAATAGAGCCCACTTATTAAGTTTTATAATATGGAAATTCAAGCTTTAAACTTTCACATTTTACATTATGATCTTCAAAATTTATCTCAAATCTTGTAATCTTGTGCTTAATTCTTTTTTGAAGAAAAAAAAGACCTGCTCTGTATGCCGAAAAACTTCGCCATTTGTCTATTACAATGGGAATGAAAGTACAATTTACATATCCTGCAAAATTTTGCTTAATTCATGAGGAAAATTTTTGAAGAGAAGCAACAAATAGCATGCAAACTTCATATTTACATAAGTAACCACATGAACTTATCTGTCTTGCAAGAATACCAATATAATAAACTTCTCCATTTTATAAGAATGGCCTTAACATCATGCTATCAATAGGATATATATTCTTGCAAAAGTAAGGAATTTATATGGATATTTCTATAATGATATTTTTTAAGAAATCTCACTATATCGTCTATCATTAAATATATAATGACAATATTATTTGTTTGTTGTAAAATTATTTTTTATATGTGAATTTAATGATGATTACAATATGGGTAAATGGGATGCCCTGTAAGGGAAGCTAACTTGGCTTCTCCACCTTATTTTCTATTTTTTTTATTTTTTTGAAAAATGCTTACGTAGATTTTCATAACTATATCTATATATTATACCATTCAAATGTCATGCGAAACAGAGACTCTTGCGGCTCCATCCGGATGGGGTCGATTTCAACTATTATGCGATCGTTAAAAAATGACTCTCTAAATATGGGTTGTAATAGTCTTTGTTTCATACGAAAATCTAATGACATAATATATGGATATAGTGATGAATTTTCATAGATTCATTTAAAAAATAAAAAAAGACGGGGGAGTCAAGTTAGCTCCCCCTTAGGGCAGCCCCATTTTTCCCTTGTAATATACATTATATCATTAGCCGTGGCTCATATATCAACGTGTATGAATTGCTTTTTTCTAAAATTTTAACATATCGTCGCTAATTTTTTAGTTCAAAATTTAGCAAAGGCCGAGTAAAATTTTGAAAAATGGCAATGAACATGCATCAATATATGGATTGTAGTTAATGGTATAGCTAGGCATATGACATTCGTCGCTAAATTTTCTGATATAAAAAAATGCAACAAATAAATATATTTAACAACGGATAATACAGTGAAGGATTTATTAAAAAAAGCCTCCATATACTCATTTTGATGTAGGCAGTGCTGTAATATTGCTTGCAAGTTTATTGGATGTAGTTACCTGGAAAATCCCTTTTCCTATATTTAAACAGCGTCTGTATTAATTAACAGAAATTAATGATATTGATAGATTGCATACAAAAGGTATATCCTAAAAAATTCCAAACGTGATATGGGGATATTCATCCGTCGTGCAAAAAGATTGGACAGGACGTGCATTAGCACAATGTCCGTCTTCCATTAAGACATAATATATACCACGATTAGATCCATCAATGGAATTATATTCGCATCTTAAATAAAGACCACTAAAATAAGAGCCTATTCAATTCATGATAATCCATGAGTACGTGCAAAGTATAATCATATACAGTTCATCCCTCAAGACGATGAATTCATTTATTATATTTTTCGTAGTTAAATATATATAGAGGAAAGGGATCCTACTCCATGGAGTATGTAACTTACCTACTCTAGTTTCTTTTTTTAATTTTTTTTATTTTTTTGAAAAATTCTTCCATGGATTTGCATAACTATATCCCTCTCAAGGATCAGAAAGTCGGTATGCGGTATTCGTTCGGTCAGGTGGTCTGAAGCGAGTAAGCGGGCAGGCGGAAGTATATGCGGAAGTATATGCGGATTATGCGGTTTTTTATTATTTTAATATAAAAATAATTAAGTAAAATAATAAATTCAAGCATTAGATATTTATGTTTCAAAAAAATATAACATGGAAGAAATATAAAGTGAAAACTTAGAAATAAATGGATAAATAAATACTTGAACTAAAATATTCGATCCAAAAGAAATTTCAAATTCAATTCAAATGCAGCAGCAGCAGATGTGCTTAGAGAAAATGGATAAATGCAACAGATGTGCTTAGAAATAAATGGATAAATGCAGTATATTCTAAAAAAATAATTGAACAGTTAAACTAATTACATTTGATATAAGCAAATGTGTTTAGAAATGGATAAACGGATAAATGCAGGAGATGTGCTTAGAAACATATAAATGGATAAATGCAGATGAACTAATTACTTGAACTAATTACATTGGATATAATCAGCAGATGTGCTTGAACTGAAATCAATATTTAGAGCTAAATGACACAAAAGGTGTTCAGAAATGCGCATAAGCAAGATATGTTAATAGAGTTGCATCATGCATAAGCAGGAGATGTCCTGAAAATTCAAATTCAAATCAAATTTCAACGTTTTTCACGCAAATGTTCAGAAATTCAGACCTTGACGAGTAGATGGCGAAGCAACTGTGGGTTGAGGAGCAGCCAAATGGAGAAGAAGGTGGCAAAGCAGGGGTGCATGCAGCTCAAGTCTGGCAAAGGAGCAACGGCTGGTGGAGGAGCACACCGGAGACGGAAGAGCAGCTGTGGGCGGAGGAGCACACTGGAGGCGAATATTTGGCGGAGGAGCAGCAACAAGCACTACTTAGGGAAGGCTATGGTCTGACAGAGGGTATGCAGAGGTGCAACGGCTCGAGGGAAGGAGGAGGAGAAACTTCTCTACGAGAGGCGGTGTTGCAGGTTCACGCATCGTCAAGGGAAGGAGAGGAGCGACTGTTGGAGTCTCGAAAGAATGCAAAGGAGCAATCCATATTGCCCAGCGAAGGAGGAGAAGCCCTCGAGCGAAGGCAGAGAAGAACCTTGTGTCGCCTAGGGATGGAAGCCTCTCGAGCAAAGGCGGAGGGGTTTCTTGCGAGAGGGGTGTGTAGGGTATGAGGTGTCGTGTGGTTTAGGGTTTCCAGGAAAATAAACTCATCATTTTTTTGGGGGAGGGGGGCTCTAATACGAAAACGGCCGCATATGCGGCCGCATATGCGGAATACTCGGGCCGCATATGCGCTTTGAGCGCCTAACGTACGCATATCCAATACTCGGTGTGTTTGGTGGCCCGAATACGTATATGCGGCCGTATCCTCGTTCTCCCTCCCACCTTCTCTCCACTACCCGGCAGAAGCCTCTGCCATGGCCGCCGCCTCGAGGTCTCGTTCCATTCTCTTTCGCCTCATTTCCACGCGCCCCTTCTCCTCCTCCATCCCTCGCCTCCGCCGTTCCCCTCTCCCTCCTTCCTCCTCCTCCTCCATCGGTCTCTACCTCCTACGCCAGGTGCGATTCAGGGTGAATCGCCCCGGAGAATCGGCCTACTCGCCTCTCAAGTCGGGTTCGGGCTCCAACTTCAGCGATCGCCCCCCCACGGAGATGGCGCCGCTGTTCCCCGGGTGCGACTACGAGCACTGGCTCATCGTCATGGACAAGCCCGGTGGGGAGGGTGCCACCAAGCAGGAGATGATCGATTGCTACGTCCAGACCCTCGCCAAAGTGCTCGGAAGGTGTGCGCTTGTGTTTATTTGGTGGCGACAGTCTTCTTTTAGCGTTTGGTAATCCGTAATAACGCGCTCAATCACAAAATTTTGCCTGCAGTGTGTAGAGGAAGCAATCCTCCTGAAACCGGAGGCAATAGAAATCCAGGGGTTGACGGGATGACTTTATATTTCTCATATCCACTTCTAGTTAGTGCGAATCCTACCGCTGCTTCGACGAAAACTTAGGAATGTCAGAACTCCCAGGGCAAAGCCGACATTATCTTTAACAAGCCGGAGCGAAAGAACTTTCACGACATTACCACAATACACCAGAGGTAGCAGGGATTTATACTTTCCATATGAGCTTTTAGGCTATTGAAAATACGAGACAATTATCCACTCCACTCACTTCTAGTACCCTTCAGCTATGTAGCTGTCGTCCTTTTTAGGAGCTTTCATATTAGTTATTGTAGGATTGAGAACACGGTTTCATTATGTTAAAAAGAACTCATGGGACGTAAGTACAAGTACAATCATTTTACAATCTTTCAACGATGTAAGGGTGGGCCATGGTGCATGCATAACTCTCATGTTGTACTTGTGCACATGGTTTTAAAAAGCAATGCGTCAGGGTTCTGAGGCATACACCTTGTGGTGAGGCTCCCACAAATTGCCTTGAGGTGTACACCCCATGCTCCCCATCTTGAGTCATGCGCTGTGCCCGTGCCCGGTGGTGCTACAACTATGAGGTATTGAGGATGAATTGAGGTCCAAAGCTAAGTGTTGTGGTCTCAAATGATTCTTGAGCTTAACAAACATTAATATTTTTTGAGTCAGAGAGATTAACATCAACAATTATCAATGTCATTTCTTCAACCTTGAGGTTGATGGAATTGCTGACAGTCTAATGCTTTCCAACCAAATTCACCGCAATCTCCATCACAATGAACCGATCAAACTTCTCACAATCCAGTAGAATATCACACCATGCTAGGTTTCCATAAATATCTCATCATCAGCAAACCCTAGACCATCTCAAAGTGGTCATCTATGTCCATACTTGTATCGTCTTATTGTTTATCTTTGGAATATAAGCACATTTTTAGCATGGCATCAAATTTCTCTAAATTTCGGTTGAATTTCATTTTTGACAAGTGATCGAAATCAACACGAAATAATCAACATTTTAGGGTTTAGGGTTGCCAATAGAAGGTTGGTGACGATATGGTTGAAATATCGACAAAATTTCGGTCGAATTTCGATTGAAATTTTATTAGTTGGTCACTTGTACGTTGGCCGAAATTGACATTTAAGGCCTTGATTTTTAGTATCCAAAAGATACAAGCATATGTGCATTATTTTATTACACCAAAGACAATTGCCATATGGTTACCATCAAGCATCTCTCTTTCGTGCCAGGACAGATTGTTGCATTCGAGAAAATAAATGCCATAGAAGAGTATAAACAAATACTACACAAGTGAAGCACATTATATATATATATAAGTGATCAAGCATGTAAAGAAAGCACCCATTTTAAGTGGTCAGTGAAGACACAAACATGCTATTTTAAAATAGATATTTGTCCTTGCTAAATGTGCACCCTTTACAATGATTATCCACCTCAACATGTTTTGTCCTCCTATAAAAAGCTCATACAATATAGTTGCCATATTATTGTGATATATAGGCACACATAGATCAATGCATGGATTGAAGTCCACCATAAATGAATATCTACTTAATATATGTCTTTAGCTTGTATCATGATTAGTGTTTGAGTAGTTGATTGCACACACTATATGTACTTCATCAAATGATTACGAACTTGGATGCTGCACCTTATCTTCCTTTTTCTTCATGTTTTCTATGTTCGTTTCATAACTAGGAAGATTAACTATGAGATCCTCTAGTGAAGTCGTGCTTAAATCTGTTGACCCTATTGTCGTCAACTTGTGTTCCATTATGCGAGTAAGATGATGATTATGATGGCGATCTCTCCTTCTAGGAAAACTTTTTCCAAATTTCTTAATTGATTCATTATAGAAATGAATCAAACAGAAAATTTATATTGATTCACTATAGAAGTGAACCAAACATTCATATCTTTGATAGTCTCCCCTTTTTGCTTCTTGAACATTTGATAATCAGGGATGAGCATTCTAAAATAACTAAATGAGATCACTACAACAAAAACGTGTATAGACTACGAACATTTCCTACGGAATATTATTACCCACAGAATAAAAAGTGGGCTACGGAAATTCTGTAGCTGAAATATAAAAAAAACACAACAAGCTATAGCTACAATTTTTTTGTCGTTAATGTTATGGTGATAAAGAATACGTAAGGTATTGGAACGAAAAATATCTTAATATAATTGCAGTAAAAAATTATGACGCTAATTTTTTCTCTCACGCCATTACGTCTCTTACTTTCCCTTGTAAATTATATCTGACTGAGATATGATAGAATTCTGTTATGAATTAACATGTAATCACCATAGATGTATAAGGCGGGATTATATTCATTAATGGACCTTCCATTATTTTTCAACCGAAGGGCGGAATCCAAAATCCCCAAATGCGTCTTCCCTCTAATTGTTGGGAAAAAAGGGCGCGTATTCCGTTTCCCCCAAATCTCAATGCCTGCATTCCTCTATAACTCATTACCTAACCTAATCGCCTCCTCCACGATTTATCCTTCGTCGTTGTCCATCCCTTCCCACCCCTCCCCCACCGCGACACCATGTATAGGGACGCCAAGGTGTGCAGAGAGAGGGTTCTACATCCAGGCATATGAGGAAGAACGTGACTGGATATAGCTTGTACCGGATCCTCATGGGGCTCGACGTCGCAAGGGTGCTTGCATGTGGCATAGGGGTTTTTAAAAAGGTATCCGGAGGATGTGATCAATGGCATGTGTTGCGCAGAGGATTTTGGGTGGGATCGATCTCTGGTACCTGCAACCGCAGTGAGATATAGAATCACATGATTTCTATTGGTTATTTTAACATTTGTTGTGCATCAACCATATATTGTTTGTTTTCATTTGCAACAATCCTTAAATAAGTTATTTTGTTTTCGTTCAGAGTTTGTGATCTACTATATTATCTATAATTACTATTTGTCTGCTTAATTAAAGTTTTTGTCTTATGTATGTGAAGCAGGACTGAACTTGTTGCCCATTTTAAGAAATGCTGACTACATGCTAACATTATTCTATTGTTGTGTGAAATCTATGTGCAGGTACAACTAGGGAGAAATACGACAACAAATTATGTTCTTTATTTCATGTGTACATTTTATGGTTGTGTTAAACATATTAATTCCAAATTCTTATATTGTTTAGCCCACTTGAAAACATTCTCACAATTTTGATGTTAGAAAATTGCTAGAAAGATGGAATTCCAAAATTGTTATTTATAAAAAAATTCCAAAAAAGTGAAATGTGCTTCTTCAAGAATGATATACATCATTTTTTCTGTAGTAGTTATCGATCATGGTTCATCGTGAATGAGTTGTTCAAGAGTAAAGTTTGATGACTATTGTTAATTTTAGCTTGGTTGATGTTTGCATCTTGTAGGTCTTGGAGATGCATGTCCTGCTTTCACAACCATAAGGACATCCATGTTTTGGCTTCATCAACCTATTTCAACACACGTGCTTCATCCAACGGGTCTTTCTTTTTCTTGCAGATAAGTAGTAGTACTGTCTACTGTCATCATTTTAGTTCAAAGTCCCCCATTGCTACATTACATGTCTATAAACTATCAAGGTATCGGAGACTCATTTCTGTCTGAGATGCTATTTTATTCAGTTCAATGTAAGTAGTTGTTTGTGCAACATGATGAGTCAGTAGATGGTATTTACCTTTCAATGTTGACCGCATTGTACTTAAAAATAATATAAAAGTTTATTTATATTATATTTTTCTAACGGGATGATGAACCTCACATGTATACTAATTTATTTCTAATAAGATAAAGAACTCTGCTTTTATACTAATTTATTTCCAACATGATGCAGAACTCTACTTGTGTACTAATTTATTTTTAGGGTGATACAATACAATATTGCAAGGATCAAGGATGGTGTGATTGATCTTAAGGTTTCATCGAGATTGCTATGACGCATTTGGCAATTTTCTGGATTTTCTGAAGCATTGATTGAACGATCAAGCCTCCATTTCATGTCAGAACTCCAGAGAATCAGTTGAATTTTTTTATCAAGAAAATTAAATTTTGATGTCGTTTTTAATGTGGATCCTATATACATTTTGGTTCCTCTAATTTCCAATTTTTGATTTACATGTAGGAAGACAACAATTTGATAATAATGAGATTCTTGTATCTATGGGAGTTGAGCATCGAGAAGAGTTCATAAAGCGTGTATATCAAAAATGTAAGGTAGAGGAGATCTTGAAGGGTTTCATATCCATAACATCATTCAGGATGGACTAGCTCAGAACTAAGAAGCTACTTTCACAAGGCTTTGAAACGTGAGGACACTTGCTTGAAGTCATTTTGGTAGGGAAGCACCAATTCCAAATGCGAAACTAAAGAGTTCTTGTGTAGTTTACATCTTATAAGTTGTGTCATAGCTCTTGTGATTGATAAAGCAGTAATAAGAATCTTATTTCATCACAGTTAGCACAGATTATGGTTTAACATGATGTGCTTAAGGTAACTTTATTCTTATTTTTTGAAAGAAAAGGTAAATTGATTCCTGTTACACTTCCAGTACATGTATTTGTTCTTTATATAAAAGTGCAAGCTTTAATAAATGAAATGGCTATTTTATCTAAAATTGTTATTGATCATGATGATGTCTATCTCTTGTATGGCAGGACACCAACTGAAAGAGAAATGGTCAGATTCATAGATATCGAAGGCTGTTGAAAGACGTGAACTGTCACATTTGTGCTTACTTTGCAGCTCTATAAGTCAAAGTGAAAGACTAATGCGAGGCTTTTAAAAGCAAAGATTGATGAAGATTCCAAATACAAATGCTTTGATCATGTTTTTCATTAGTGGTTGTAAAAAGTTGAACTTGTATACATTTTACCTTATTGAAATATAAATTATCATGTGGTGGATGTGGAAGTTGCACTTGTATTTGATGTATTCTACAATTTGTACATTTTAATTTTTTTATTGAGTGATGAAATTCTTTTGCATGAAAGCATGGATATTAATATTCACATTGTTTGATGTAAGGGAATACTCACTAACTAATGACAAGCATCTAACCATTGGTATTGCTTGCAAATAATTTATAATTAAATAATCAACAACCAATGGTATAATGTAGATAATAGCATTGATACGTCTGCCGTTGCTAACAAAATTTATATCGATTATGATAATGAACTAATTTATGTAATCAATAATAGATATGAGTTTATATTAGGGATTTTCTAAATGCTCAAATATTATTAAAATATTTGCCATGCAATCATGTGTATTGGCGACAATAGTGGGCTACAAATTAATCGTTGTAACCACACTATAGCTACGGAATTTTTGTCGTTCTCATCTTTAGCTACCATGGTCTTGAACGACGAACAATGGCTACAATATTTATTTGTCGCCCGCCCATATTTCGTAGCCATAGATTGTAATTTCGTAGTAACAATTTGTTGCTAGAAGCCTATTTTGTTGTAGTGGATTCCTTTACCTTGGATGTATCTTCATGGGTGGTCGCCGGGCAATTCCATATTTCATACACAACAATAACAACAAAGCCTTTTCCCACATTAAATAGGGTCAGCTACATGGATTCTTTGCCTCCATTCTGATCTTTCTTGGGTCATTCTTAGCCTTAGATCCAAAAACTAAGATGTAGATGAGTGTCACTGTAAGGAGTACATGCTAGTTGTGGTCCCTCAATCTCTTCGAGGAGATGGGTTTATCGGAAGTTTTTTTTCCCAACGATTACCTATAAAGTGAGAAAAATGAAGCTAAAAGAATCGAAAAAGAACAAAGGTTTGAAAGAAGAAAAGTGAAAAGAACAAAGGGTGAGAAGACAGAAAAACTTACCGGATGAGAAGAAAAGGAGAGAGGAGAACGTACCTAGCAAGTGGAGAAGAAGAGGGCCCGAAACCTTAGTTCTCTATCGCGGAGCCTGTAGCCTTTGTAATGCCTTCTAACTAACACTTTGGGTATCCTATGTTGTTACCTCATGTGTTCATAAATACATATATCGATCATTCTTTGTAGAGTAGAATCTCTATCTAGTAATGCGATTGAGACTCGCAATCGAGGATTTGCATATGGTCGAAAAAAACCTAAAGCAATGGCTTCAAATATTCATGATAATTGGGACTGGGAGCTCAGTATAAACCATAGCTATCGAATACGATGCACAAATAAGTATAAAAAGCTACCACAAAAAGGTGAATTCATAAAGTCTACGAGTATAGCAAGTAGCACCAAAAGCATAAATTATTATTATTATTAAATATCTACATGTTACTATTAATTCTATTATTCCAAACATTTCAGTTACATAATTGGTTATTAAGTTGTCCGAACCCATGATTAATATGTATCCAATCATTCATATCATTATAAATAGGGCAGTTCATCACACAAATATCAACTTAGATGCTAAACATAGTCCTTCTAGTAAACCATGCATCTAAGGTTGTTTGTAATATGACATGATTTTATGGATATCCTCATGCAACATATAAGTTTATGAACTAGGCATTAGGGCATGTAAGCATAGTAAGATAAGGGTCAAGCATCTTTTTTATGTAATTAACATTGCCAACAAGATCTAAAATTAATTTAATTATTAGTCATTAAGTTGGAGCGAAAAGTGCGGCAGAGTCCTTCCCCATGCCGTATTTTAAGTAATAACTTAGAGTTGTGGTATCCCCCTCGATGTATCGGTATATAAAATGTGTACATGTATGGACTCTCTCCTAAACTATTTTGGGCTAGTATTTCAATTGTAAATCGAAAATACTCGTATATCGCATTCTCCGTACAACTTTCAGATTACAGAAATGAGCTTAAAATCCATAAAATTAATTCAAATCCATTTTTTGTGTGAATCGCCATATTACTTTAAATTAAATTGGGGATTGTGGGACATTATATTTGCATCAAAAATTCATGATTCTAACATAAAACAACATCAACATGTAATAACTGAATGATAACATTAACATGAGTTTAGTTCAATAATTTGTAGGGATTTGATGATAGAGTCAAACACAAATCATCGCAAACTTGAAGTGGAAACTCTTAATCACGCAGGACCAAGAAGGAAATCGAAGAAAGCTAAGTATATACTTCAAAACAATGAGTTTGGAGTTGATCTTTAACGTTAGCTTCTTTCTCCAACAAGAACCCTTCATGTCAATGATCTCTCTCTCTCTCTCTCTCTCTCTCTCAAGGGTTTCATTTGAATCAAGGAACTGGTTGCTAATCATAAAATGTCAATCCTGAGATTCTTTTTATATGTTGGATTTGTGTTTACTCTCATTTTCTTTTTCAATTCAGAACTAAAGAAAGGATAATGACTCAAAATTCAAACTATATGCATCTCTTTCCTTAATTTCAATATTTTATTAATCTAAATAATTTTTTGATAACCACTAAATAGTTTAGCCTCCTAATTGGTCTGCTTGACCTAAATAGTTAGTCTACCAACTCTCAATTTCAAGGTTTGATGGGTCGAATTAAATTCCTTGATTTTTTTCTGTAATTAGACTTATTTTTGGTTTGTTAATAACAAGAATTCGACTTAATAGATTCTTTGAGAATTTTAATCCCATGTTGGGTTTGATTGGGTGGAAACCTACTACATGTTTACATATTTAATACTGATGTATACTTCATGATATTCACAATTTTTAGTCATGTTATCAAATACTTGATTTTAGATCTGTTTAGTGGAGTCTTGTAACTCACTAGGATCTAAGCCCATATCATTGCAGTGTTCACCACTTGATTTTTTATTTATTTTAGGTTTTGCCAGCACTTTCACATAATATATTATTAGTTTCTGTTGTTTTCACCGTACTCCATGCAGGTGAGAGGTCTGGACTTTGATTCTCAACTACAACAACAATAACAAAGGATTTTCCCACATTAAGTAGGGTCTGCTACATGGATTCTTTACCTCCATTCAGATCTATCTTGGGTCATTCTCAGGTTTAGATCCAAAAAAACTAATATCCCTTCATATAATCTCATTTCAATACTTCTTGGGCCTTCATCACACTCTCTTTGTCGGCTCAACATCTCAAAACCCGCATCTCCTCAACAATGCATCAGCTGGCCTCCTTTGCAAATGGCCAAACCACCTTAAGCGATTTTCTCACATCTTATCCTTTGATCGAAGCTACACCAACTTTCCTTCTGCATCATTCTGAAATCCAATATTTACGAACTTTGATTCTCAACTATTCCATTTTATAAAATATGTATACATTACAACATTTCATTGCAAATTGCTCAACTTTTTTTTTCTGAAAAAGGATTTTACGCCAAACTTGATCTTACGTTGTGCGCATCTTGGGATCAACAGCAGGACAAGTCATGACAACTTATGTAACTTATCTCGATCATTGCATGCTCGATTTTGAAGAAGAAGAGTGTTTGATACACGTCCCACCAACACATCCAACCCGGGTAGCATCCTATCCCCCATACAACCAGGTAAGGGAGGTCTCCATGTCCCTCTTCAATGTTAGTCCTTGCCACAGAGTTCAAGTTATCGCACCGATTCTAGTTTTCATTGTTCTTGGACCTTACATATCCAATAGAAATGGTGAGATGCTTGATCTTAAACATGTGGTGAGAGGTTTTACCCCCTCCTTTAGTTCTAATTTGATAGCACCATTATTGCAACTTCTAAAATCAAGAATTTTGGCAATCAAAACAACTAGTAAAGTTTCATGTAGTCTCATATTGTAAGTAGAAAGAAATTTACAGTGAAATACACATAGATTTACAAGAAGACAAGGGGTGGGGTGCATGGGAATGCCTACAGAGCATCTGTCGAAAAACGCGCCAAGACTTGTTCGCATAATGAATACCTGACATTGATCGACGGACAACAACAACAGAGCCTTTTCACACTTTAGATCAGATTCGTTCGGATCTTTTAATCATGGATCAATAGAGCCTTTTCACACTTTAGATCAGATTCGTTCGGATTTTTTAATCATGGATCAACAGAACACCCAAATGCATAATTTATTTCATAAATAACGTTTTTATACACATTGAAGACGGACAGCACTGTATGTTCAACTGCATCTAAAGCTAGAGCCAGAGAAGATTATACAAGCGAAACCAAACACAAATAACATAAATGTTTTGATGGATTTGTGTACACTTCGCATCCTTAAGAAATGGTACACTCCCTAGGATTTCCATCATCCTCATCACCGTCACCATCGCCATACCCTATTATGAATGTTGGCTCTTCGTCTTCGCTCTCAGGTTCTCCAGCTTCCCGTCGCTCAGTATAAACCTGAGCTTGCCGCCTTTGCAACCTTAAGACATGCATGATAACATCTGGGGATAGGATAAATCGAGGACTGTCTTCTCGCCCACGTTTGTTTGATTCTAGTATCTGCTATGTCGAAAAACAAAAATGTCAACGAAGTGCAAAATATGGGCGATAAAAGGCTCGGAAACAGAAATAAGCTTACCTGTTCTACACCAGTGGGTAAAGGTGCAATCTCCTGGCCTACAGGCATCCACAGCTTCACGTTTCTTTCTAGGCCACTTGTGGCAAGGAAAGGAAAATGTGGATGGGGCTCGATGCAATTCACAATTTGTTTATCGCCAACCACCATGCGCAGCAGCTTTCCATCTGTCTTCCTCCATATGAATACATGTCCACAATCAGATCCACTCACCACGAAATCGTCATTTGGCCCAAAGAAGTTAACTCCCTTGACGGTTCTTGAATTCCTGTGGCCAGAATACATCTGCGGTTGGTCCAGGGATTGCAAAGCCTCTGTCGATGCAGATTTCGGATCAGCTCCAACTCCCATGCCCTTCTGGAAGAGGTAAATCAGCTCATCGTTGTACGATACGAGCAGCTCGCTTTTGTACGAGTATGCCAAACCAGTGATGTGAACATTGGAACCGACTAAATGACGTGGGCAAAAAGTATCCACTGGCCGATCATGACTGCTAGAGGCATCATCTGTCTGGCAATTCCTTAAATCATAGATCCGAGCATATTCATCAAGGCCACCAACTGAAAAATAATTGGGATTTCGAGGATCAATAACTATTGCATTCAGCCGAGCAGGTCGCCGATTCTCCGTGAACGATGTGCAAGTGAAAAGCTTCGTAGCTGAATGGCTTCTCAAATCAAACTGCACAGATTAGTATTATAGTTCCAAAACTCTGGCAACAAGCAGAAGGTTGATATGAAATCTAAAAGAAAACACATTAACCAACTACTCACTTGTTGCACGACGCCATCCTCGCCACAGCTATAAAATAAGTGCGAACTCCCAGGCTCTATAGCAAGTTTGTGGGCACGGCCATGGTGAATCCCAAGTTGTTTTGTACTGACATGACCATTTTCTTTGATCTGACCAAGCCTGACCTGTAATCATAGACATATAATCCATGAGAAGTCGAACAACATAATATTGAGCCTAAGCAAACCAGAATGAAGGTAAGAATCAGAGGAAGAAGACAAATGAAAACCAGACACCTAACACAGGCATCATCAGGGCCAATTAAGGGAACTCCATATGCCTAGGGTTCAGCACAGGATGCTTGTAGTTTCATTCCTCCATCCCCCATACTGTTTCTACTTTATTTATGATTGTTCGTATTTACTTCCTTGGTCAACAGAGATGTTTTCTTTAACAGCATATACTAAAAAAACAGAGGACTTAGTCCAGCAGTTCATAGTGGCATCTAACCTGAGAAGTGACAAAAGTGCTAAGCCTTCTCCCACTATAAGTAGGGTCGGCTACATGGATTCTTGCTCAAATCCATGTTGAAAGATTCGATTATTTTTTACGCTGGCCGTCGACTACCTAACGTAACCCCTGCAAGAGTGGGATTTGAACCCTGGTCTTTTGTGTGGTAGACACACTGTACTACCTGAGAAGTGACAACTAACCAAAAATGGAATGGTAAGGATAAAGCAAAGGGGCATCAAACAATATGGAGCAGTCTAGCTGATGGGCGTCAACTTGAGCATTGGTTCAAATAGTAAGCATCAAGTTGTCGAGCGGTTGGGTGGCTATAAACAACAGCCCATCGAACTCTTGCTCTAAGTTCTGGCATTCCTATGTATGGCTAACAAACTCCAACTTGATTTTGATTTATAATTGGCATCTGAAAATTTCATCTCACGTGCACAAATCTCCACAATCATTTCATTTATAAAAAATTCTCTGCAGCAATGGTCCGAAGTGAAGACTGAAGAGGAAATAACCAGCAAAAAATGGGAGAAGAATCTAATTAATCTGAATGCTAACAATCTAGCCGTAAGATGAACTGTAAGATCTATTCCAAAAACAGAAAACTCTAAAAAGGAAATGTATAATGAATGGTGGGTCAAGGCCATTGCATTTCTGATTTCTCAATGTCATTGAATATAAAAATAGCACACGTTTATTAGCTTTTACTATTAAGGCTGAATTGTCAAGATTCACAAGAATGGCCTACAGATACTTGGCATAATTCCCTTCTTTGGATGAAAGGAGAAGAGAGACAGTGACAAGCTTCACGGGTTACAGGAGGAACACAGATGAAACGGTCAAATACAACAACAACAACAAAGCATTTTCCCACAACTAAGTAGGGTCGGCTACATGATTCTTTGCCTCCATTCAGATGAGACGGTCAAATCCCATAGAATAAAGGTGAGGGGAGAAAGATTTGTGGAGGCAACTCCAAATTTCAATTTATAATCTCGTAGCTTATCTTCTACAATAGCCTAGTATTCCCTTTATATTGGGTGGGTATGGGATCACAACAAAAATAACAATGAAAATCAAATCCTAAACAAATACTCACAAATAGACTCAGGGACTCCTAATTGAGATAAACTAACTTATCTACTACCATAATAAGGGATTCTTAGTTAATCTCAATTTAATTATTAGATAAATAAATGAAATTTAAATAAAACACTAACAATTTCTTAATCGCTAAATATAGTACAGTTCGAGATTCAGATTGCATTAATTCTCCTCCACTTAGAAGAACTCATCTCTTGATGAGTTGTCTATTTGCCGATTGCAATGCAGGAGAATTCGTCATACTATTGGAATGATCCATGCTGAACTACAGACAACGCTTGTGATGCTCATCATCCAACAAATTCTGATATAGTGAGGTTAAAAAATAGACAGGAGTGCATGTGGTATATACATTAGTATTGGACTGGTACTGATGTCATCATCAAGTTGTGGTGCACCGAGATTGAAAAACATATGCAATGCATGCGACGACAGCAAGGCAGGCTCCATGTGGGCCATGTATTCCTTGGCTGTGAGGACAAAGACATATGGAATACGAAGTCTCCCTTGCCTCGGGTCGGTAATATAGGGTGGTTTATGCATCTTAATCCAAACAGAAGAATTTCGATAGAACATTTTTTCCCAATTTCAATATTTCTTCGTATAAAAACTAACAAGGGAAGTGTAGCTGCAATTTCGCATCCCTCCAATTAACCAATTCGAACTCCAATTTTCTCCCCCCTTAAATTTTTTTTTCAGATAGGGCCCCCTTATTTTTGTCCAGTCCTCTCCTCCAGCGGGGTACAGGCTCCTCGTGGAAGAACACAATCCTAGCTAGGTGATCTCCAACCGTGTGTGATCGACGATCAGAACGACCAATTGCACATCCAGAGGTGCATGACAGGGAAGGGCTTGACAGTGGTTGTATTGGGTCCAATTGCACATTCAGAGGTGCGTGACAGGGAGGAGCTTGACAGTGGTTGTGTCCGAGCAAAGCATACAGAGGGTCCAATAGGGATGAAAACGGACGGATATGAATACGGATACAAGTATTACCGTATCCTTATCATTTTTTAATATGAATACGGATGTGGATACGGATATTAGCGGATATTAAAACTATCTTACCATGTCCTTAAAAAATGGATACGGATGTAAAACGGATATTGATCGGATACGAGTAATGTTAGAAATACTCTATAGAATCGACTTAAATATATACGAATTGGATGAAAAACACATGATTTAAATTTACTAAATGTGTTTGTATCATAAATATTGTACAAATATGGTAAAAGAAGGTATAGAATTATGTTATATAAGGTTAAAAATAAATCTATGACTATATTTATATACGAAAACGGATATATGGATACGAACGGATGTTGGCGGATATCAAAACAATATCCAGATCCGTATCCATTTTAAAATGGATACGGATACGGATGTCAATTTGTATAAAACGGATACAGTGACGGATCGGATACGGATATATCCGTAACCGTTTGCATTCCTAGGGTCCAAGGTCGAGCAGTAGATTGTTGGTGACCCAAGCATCAGTGCTCAATGGGGAGGACGGGATGGTGCTATCAACATGAATAAAAAGGGGAAGCAAGCAAATTGAAGGATCGGAGTGAGATGGCAATGATGATGGAGCAGAGCATACAAATGGTCCAAGGCCAAGCAGTAGATTGTTGGTGGCCCAAGCATCAGTGCTCAACAGGGAGGACGGGGCGGAGGACGGGGCGGTGTCATTAACATGAATACAAAAGGGGGAGCAAGCAATTGAAGGATATGAGTGAGACAACAACGATGAACGGAGGCAACATGGCAGCAATTGTCTGACCTTATGTTAAACCTTGAGAAGTCAATAGCGATCCCCTTCGGACATTCTATGCATGATGCGCAGGAGTGTTGTGACGAGCTTGGTACAGAGAGGGGCTCTTTACCAATCTGGTACCTTGGTCTACCACTGACTTCTGGAAGATTAAAGACATCCGATCGGTTGCACATCATTGAAAAGATTGAGAAAAAAACTCTCTGGATGGAAGGCCGCTATCCTTTCGCAAGGTGGCCACTTGTCCACCGTACACTCTGTTATTCATGTTTTCTCCGTGTCATCTCGTCTAATACCCATTGGTATCGGGTGCCGGCTGGAGGTGATCATGCGAAGACTCCATTGGGGTAAAGCAGGACAAGCAGGGCCCAGAATTCACTTAGTAGATTGGGAGGCCGTTACTTTGCCAAAAGTGGATGGCGGTCTCAGGATTTCTCGATTGGTGGCTATGAATGAGGCACTTCTTAAGTGGGTAAGCAAGATTTGGGATAGAAGTGAAGACATTTGCCGCCATCTCATTAGTTGCATCTACAACATTGGGTGCAAGCTGATTTGCCGCAACATCCACTGCTCCACCCTTCGGCCTTCTAGAAAGGGACCAGTGCAGCAATACCTCGTTTTCATGATCTCTTTCGACCAATGCTTGGTGATGGTAAATCTTTGCATTTTGAACTGACAACTGGACGGGAGAGGGGCCCTTCTATTCCAGATTCCCTTGCCCCTTGGCCGCTAACCGTCGTGCACGGGTTTTGGATTGTCAGTTGGATGGCAACTGGATGTCATCTTTTGTGACGGATTTCTCTGATCAGCGTCTAGAGGAGTTCCTCCTTCTGGAATATCTTCGGCAGTTAGACCGATAAACGGGCAAGATCACTGGATGTGGAAAGATAATACTTTCTCAATTAAGAGAACTTATAGGGCAATCTCCAGACCACCGTCATCGAGGACAAATACTCTGACTCGTGACTGCATCTGTATATGAGGATTAAAGTTACATAATAGAATTGATTTTTTTATGTGGATGCTGTGAAGAAGGTGACGAGAGACCATTGTGCAAGACTCTTTGCAGATGATTCCAGTAGATGTCCTCTCTGTGAATCCCATATTAAAATGGTGGATCACCTTTTCTTCTATTACATAAAGGCATCCATTATATGGTTTGAACTTGATGTGGACTGGCTGGACATACAAAATCTGGACCTTTTCTGGAACCCCTTGTTTGAGGCAAAACATCGTTGTAGAGAGGAACTCTCGCGGCATCTTATAATGCTTTGAGTAATTTGGTTTGGTAAAAATGGTGCACTCTTTTACAATGTTTTTACTTTGAAAATGTAATTTTACATTCCAAGACTCTTCTCGAGTCATGGCTCCTGTAAATCTTCTTATAACATTTTTCTACGTCTTTTAATATATTTGAGGCGGACATCTTAGTGTGTTTCCCCCTTTTTTGGCTCAGAAAAAAAACATGGCAGCAGTTTCCTTGTTTCTATAGTCATCGACAATGAGGTGATTGAGCTCTACGAGAAATAAGGGCAATATGCTAAAGATGCATACGACGACAAGGGCACAAAATGAAGGTGTCGAGGGTGATGTCATAACCAACATGTGATAATAATGACCATAGGTGGAGGATACATGTGGCATCACAAATGGCCACGATTAGCATAGTAGTGTATTGTCGTGCAACCATAAATGAGATGAAGGTGGCAGCAGTGGATCTCAACAATGGAATATATATCAAGGGTTGAGAATGGTGGTGGTTAGAAGCATTTAAGTGCTCATCTTATGCGTCATTCGGATGAAATAGTTGCATTAAATGTTCTGGAGGGGCCGAAAGTGGCGATGGAGGCTCCTTATCATGAGGCTATGATTGGAGGGAGCATCACCATCAAGATCCTATTTTTAATTTTCTTATTTGAATTCTTTGAGTGTCATTATATGGATTATGATTTTTCATCAACCTTAAAAATAAATTTAAAACATTTACACGACTCTCGAACCTTCAAATAAGGTTCATGGAGGTCTTTCCACTTGCAATCATGGAAAGATGTGACCTTGCTTTTGTCTTCTGTATTTATGATCGTCAAATCAAGTGGACAATCTAAATGGCAGGCCCCGAATACATCAGGGATGCATAAAGGAATTGAAGATGAAAGAGAACGTAATGAGCTTTGCAAGTTGAGATTAGAACATGTATGAATAGAGGTCAAATCTCACAAAAAAAGTGGGATGGATATATGTTTTTTTACAAATGATGGGATGGACCTCCATTAGAGACACATCCAAAAAATATTAAGACTTGTAAACATAAATGATGGGATGGAGATATGCAAAGGCAACTCTGATTTGGATTCATAGTCTCATAACTCATCTTTTATGTTTACCAATAGCCTACTAGCCAGTCCTTTTATAAAAGGAGGAAGAGACCTCATGTCTCAAGTCTGATCCAAGAAGGATGTACTTGTGTGGAGGTAAATTCCTTAGTAGTGTAGTTGAAGAACATAATTCCTTGAAGATGGTCCCAAAAATTGTAATTCCATAAGTAAGGTTGTGAAATCGCATGGAATCTATGCGATATATATGTTGCATATATAAAATACGATACTTGTACAATAATAAATCAAAGTTGACATTTTTTTATATTTAATAATAATGACACTCGCATAGAATCTATGCGATATAGCTAAAAATATAAAAATCGTATTTTTCTATGCGTTATAGGTTTTTTTGACTGCCAATAATATATGAAAGTCGCATGTCTTATATGCGATATACATAACGCATTGATTCCATGCGATTTCACTACATTACTCAGGGAATTAACATTTTTGGGACCATATTCGAGGAATTATGTTTTTCAACTGCACTACTAAGGAATTTAGCTCTACTTGTGTGTGTGTGGATGAGACACGTGCTTCCCGCAATCCGAGTTGATCCAAGCATGAAACCTCCTGATTTCTCCTCACGAAATCCATAGCCTTCCTCACAAGCACAGAGCACCAAAGAAGGCAAAGATCTACAAGCAATCGATCTGACAACACAACGGTAGTGTGATGACTGCAATGCTCTCAATCACCACAAAGTGCACAGCCACTAGGGTTAAGAGAGAGGACCTCTTGGACGTGTATGAGAAGAAAAAAGAGAGAGAATGGTGTTACAAGAAGAAATAGCAATCAAAATTAATTCATAAGTAAATCGTAATTACTAGACTCAAGAATACCTAAGTGAAATAAACAAACCTACCTATCATCATAATTAAGTTGTTAATTAAAGTCAATTTAATTTTTTATAAAAAAAAAACTAAATAAACATGGAGAGCATTCCTCACAGCTTTTCCTTCCATCACCACCCCCTCTCGGCAAAACCTCCTTATAGCTTCGGCGGTATGCTCTCTGACTGGTGGTGTCCTCACAATCGACGATCACCAACATCAACTTCCCACTGTACCAAGCAAACCCCTCCTTTGGCAGTGGCAATGGGTTATCCATCCAACAGTTACCTACCAACCGACAATCATCAGTCGATAATCGCTCGTATACATAGGGCACGGTATACACCTAGAAGTTTCTTCAAGATAAGATGGGGTGTATGGCAGAAGGTAGTTCAAAGAACTCAGAAATATAACCCTTCTTTTGCTGCCTACAATTTGTACTTTTCAAGTGACCCCCCCAACCCCCCACCCTCATTGGGAACGCACAATGGGCATAATCCTAGGCCAAAGGAGTTGTGCATGAGATGCAAATGAAAAGGTCATTGAGCGGCTAAGTGTAGGGACCAGTGACATGTTTTGCTTGCAGGAAGATAGGGCATATATGCCATGTTTATCCTAAACTCTAAAATAGATCGAACCAAAAATGGATAGTAGAAAATTCTCTTGGTTCTAGTCGGAGAGTTCTCAGGCAAGTCGGGTTGCCTTCGGAGTGAAACCTCTGTAGTTGAAAAGGTGCTTGGGAAGAGTTTTACCGGAGACATGATTCTCCAAGAGGACAACTCAGCTTTGGCATGTGGTTTGGAACCCCACGAGGTATCCCTTCAATTAAAAAGCAACTCTATCAACGATGGTAGTCTTCGTTGGCGTAGAGCCCTCTTGTGCAACAATGTTATCCCACACTTGAGGCAACCCTATGTCAAAGTTTCGGAGCCTTCCTCTACAGTGTCATGATTTGCAAACCATTAGGAAGGTGCTTATAAGTATAGATGAATTATGACACGCTATCTCATATGGTATTTGTTGAGATATTTATTATTGTTGTTATTTTGCTTATTTTCTAATTCTTTTGTCCTCTTCTTGCAATTTACCTGGTAGAATCCTATATAAGAGAACCCTAGGGTCTCTCATTTAACTGAGTTATTCATTTTTCCCTCAACATGGTATCAGAGCGACGGTCCTAGACTGGAGTTCTCATATCTCACCCAACCCTACCCTACCTGCACACCCTCCTTGTGTCACTGCCGCCAGCAGCCATAGTTTTAAAAGGCGGTGCCTCGAGGCGCAAAGGCATACGTCTCGAGGCGAGGCATGCCAAAATCTCCCCAAGGCGCACGCCTCAGGTCCTCTGGGTGGGGCATACGCCTTAACCTAGCTCGAGGCGCTCGAGGCGAGGCGGAGGCGTAAGCCTCGAGCTGGAGGCTTTTTTTTACTTCCTGGTTATTTGCTTTGCACCTGACCATATTTTTACCTAAGCATTATGTTTTTTTATGTCCGTGTTTATGTTTTCATCTTAAACCTTGCATAATTGCATATTTCTATATATAGCTCCAATCAAAAAAGAAAAGATCACCTGAAACAAGCGAGGCTCAATGATCTTGTATACATCATGTTCAATTTATCATACATCTACACATACTAGTTCTATTGCACATAGATTTAAGTTTAAATTATAATAAATTATTTATATTAGTTCAAGTTTGCAACTTAATTTGTTATTTGGTTGTATGAGTTGTGAGACCCCTGTCTTGTTGGGGTATGGCATGGTAGGAGATGCATATGACGGTTCTCCAACTACGTCTAGCAAGACATATGGTTGGGATTCAAGGTATATCAATATTTTTTACTTTGAATACTTAAAAATAAGGTTATTGTACTTTTAATATTAAGTATAGACTTTAGTTCAATACTCATATAGAATTGTTGAAGTTGGAACATGATATTTCGTATATTAGTGGCTTAATATTAGTTCTTTTGAACTTCAATGCTTTCACCACTTATGTTTTGTATCTTTTACTAGTCTAAATATATTTTTAATGTAATTTTCGCAAAACTTAATATTATTATATACGTTTTAATGTATTTTGCTTTAATTTTATTTTTTTAAAAAAAATGAGGCTTACGCCTCGACCGCCTTGAGGATTACGTCTCGCCTCAATTTCGGGGAAAATGCCTCGGATTGCCTAGCGCTTTTTTAAACCTTGTCGCGGCCACCCTCCGGGTCGTCGCCGACCGCCACCTTCCACACCCCCGCAGCCCAGGCCGTCGCCCTAAGCAGCCCAACCCCCCCTGGTCGCCACAGGTCACCCCTCTCGGCCATCCAGGCCACCGCAGGTCACCCCTCCCAGCCACCCAGGCTGCCTCAGCCCTCCCAGATCGTCTCTGACCCTACCGTGCGACTCTCTGTATCTCTGTGGCTCGATCTGCAGTTCGGATCGGTTTGATTTTGACTGGAAAACGTGATTGCGAACCTATAAATCGTGTTTTCTGGCCCTAGCGAGCAGCGAAGATTGATGAGGATGGTTGTATGAGTCTACACGTACAACCAATCATCTGTATGATCATGTAGACTCGTTATATCGATCTACTTCCCAGTCGAGTTCCGTTATTTGACAGTTTTACCATCATGTCAGAGAACAAGGGTGACTTTTTTCGTCCGGAGCCTTCAAGGGCCCAACTCCCATTGCTAAGATGGATGGGACCAACTATGATTTATGGTCCATACAGTTTCTCAGCCTCATGCAGTGCAACAACATGGAACACATCCTCACAGATCCAGAGCCAATGGATAAGACTGGGGCAAATGCTTCTTGGAAGCAAGATGACGCGTATGCGCATGTTTGGCTATGTGGGACCCTTACCACGGAGATAGCCAATGATATTCTGAACCATCCCACCGCCAAGGCGATGTGGGACACTTTGGCTTCTACCAATGCTCAAGCGAAGAATGAGGCCAAGATTCTTCAGCTACAGTTTGATATCTACAATGCCAAGCAGAATGGTCGTCCTATGCACATGTACTACTCTTCACTCCGTTGCATGTTCGAGAAGCTTCATAGCTATATGCCTATTACGACATCTCTATAGCAGCAGAAGTCTTATAGGAACTCCACGATGATTGGAGTTTTCATGCAGGCCTTGATAAAGAGTATGATGTAGCACGTGCACAGCTTCTCACTGGGGCTACCATACCTTCCATGGAGGAGGTCTATAGTCGCCTTAGTCAGATTATCATGCCTTCTACGTCCAGTCCGACAAGGAGGGTTGACCCGGTCTAGAGGGCGCACCCCTCGTGGCAGATGTGGTGAGCGTTTGCGTGGTCATTGCACCTTCTATCATCGACCGGGACGTGCAGAGGATACATGCTACTTGAAGCATGGATATCATGTTTTGGGTCACGTGGCAGAACTGATTGAATCTTCAAAGACTCCAGCTTCTCAGGACGATCCTCGCCTGGATGATATTGCCTCTCTTATTCGAGAGATCATGACTCCTACTGCTGGCACCACCACTATAGATATTGCAGCCACAACCAGGGCCTCTTCGAACTCCTCAAGTATTGTCTATGCTTTTACTGGCAGTACTGGTACAGACATGACAGAGTTGATTATGGACTCTGGTGCTTCACACCACATGTGTGGAGACAGAGCGTAACTGAGGTCCTACATGACTATACCACATGGCAGATGGGTTGTCATTGCTAATGGCGATCACTTACCCGTTACAGGACAGGGGGGTACATTTGACGCTGTCCATGCGTCTTGAGAATGTTTTATATGCTCCTGACTTCCAGATGAATTTACTTTCCATTAGTCAGGTTACTAAGGATCCGCATTGTCGTGTCATTTTTTACCCCTCGTCTCTTGTGTTTCAAGGCATACTCACGGGCAGGGTGACTGGATGTGGCCGTAAGCAGCAGGGGCTACACAGACTGGTCCAACCTCCTCATGTTGGCGCTTCTACTATACATATTGGACATGTCTCTCCATATCTGTGGCATCTTCGTTTTGACCACCTTCCTCTACATAAGTTGTGTCACGTTCTCCCTCAGATTTCTACGAGATCCTCCTTTCAGTGTGAGGCATGCCATCTTGGAAAGCATCACCGTTCCTCCTTTCCATCCCGGCATAGTCGAAGCAGTTCTCGGTTGTTTGAGCTCTTACATTTAGACATTTGGGGTCCGAGTCATGTTCATGATCATCAGGGACACCGTTTTTATCTTGTTGTTGTCGATGATTGTTCTAGACTGTCGTGGGTCTTTTTATTAAAGAATAAGTCTGAGGTTGGAATTGCAAGAATTTTATTAATGAGATAATGAATATTTTTTCTGCCAAAGTCAAATAACTTCGTTCTGACAATGCTTTAGAGTTCTACACTTTACAGCTTTCTGAGTTCCTTAGATCTCTAGGCATTGTTCATCAAACCTCGTGTGCCTATACTTCCCAGCAGAATGGTGTTGCTGAGCATAAACACCGTCACTTACTTGATGTGACCAGAACCTTGATGATACAGAGTCGTGCTCCTCATGCTTAATGGGGAGATATTGTCCTCATTGCATGCTATCTGGTTAACCGCATGCCCTCATCCGTGTTGGAAGAGAAGATTCCTTTCTTGATTGTGTTTCCCGAGAAGGATCTTTTCTCCATTACTTCTCGTGTGTTTGGTTATGTTGCATTTGTTCATGATGTCTCTCCTGGTCGTGACAAGCTCCCTCCCAGAGTTGTCAAGTGTGTTTTTATCAACTCTCGTACTCAGAAAGGGTACCGTTGCTTTGATCCGCTCAGGCGGAAGTACTTTGTCAGTGTCGACGTCACTTTCTTTGAGTCTGTCATGTATTTTTCTCCTATAGGTGATAGACTTGCTTCGCCTGACTCTAATGCTGAGATCTACATGCCTCCTCCTCCTACTGCCATACCACCACCACCACCTCATCCTCCTCCACCGCCTCCTCCTCCTCCACCACCACCTACACCTGCTCCTGTGGCTCCTCCTTCTACTGTGACACAGTTTTTGCCTTGTGTTTTTACTCGCATGTCTCACTCAGTCCCCCCTGTTCACGGGCCTTGCCAGTCATCCAGCACACCTCAAGTAATTAATAATCACGTTGTTTCTACTGATGGGCACTACTGAGTTGTTTGTGCAGTACGATTCTATATAGGATGAGCAGGTGCCCTCTCAGGAGGGGAACTCACAGGTTACAGACTTGGCAGATGATCTTGATGTGTTGATTGCTCTTCGTAAGCCGCAACGTAAGTCTGCTACGTATCCTCTTGCAACTTAGGTTGCCTTGAGCAGGCTGGCAGAGGATTTCAGGAGATTTACCCTGGCACTATCAGCTGTGGAGATACCATAGTCATATCACGAGGCTCTTCAGGACAGTTAGTGGAGGTTAGCTGTGGAGGAGGAAATGGCCATGCTATAATCACGTGGTACGTGGAGTCTTGTTTCTGCTCCAGTTGGCGCATCTGTTGTGGGATGCAAATGGATGTTCACTGTGAAACACCGTGCGGATGGCAGTGTGGATTGCTATAAGGCGAGACTTGTGGCACATGGGTTCACCCAGACATACGGGCTGGACTACTAGAATACTTTCTCTCCAGTTGCCAGACATTCTACTCTGCGTATTCTTCTCTCTGTTGCTGTGACACGAGATTGGCCCCCTTTACCAGCTTGATGTGAAGAACGCCTTCTTTTATAGTGATTTACGGGAGGAGGTCTACATGCAGCAACCACCTCGGTTTGTTGCTGGGGGATGTTAGAAGGTTTGTAGGCTACACGAGGCTATCTATGGCCTTAAGCAGAGTCCAAGAGCATGGTTCCAGAAGCTCTCGGACCTGATAGAGTGGCATGGGTTTATGCGATCGACTGATGATCACTCCTTGTTTGTGCAGAAGACTCTGAGAGGTATTATTGTCATTCTTGTTTATATTGATGACATTATTGTTACAGGGAATGACGAGCAGTGCATTCAAGGTGCCAAGGTCTTCCTAGGTCAACAGTTTGTGGCCAAGGACCTTGGACATTTGTCTTACTTCCTTGGATTGGAGTTTGCTAGGAACCAGCGAGGTCTTGTGATGACCCAGAGGAAGTACGTTATAGACCTTTTAGAGACAGGCATGGCAAATTGCAGTCTTGCCACTACTCCTATTGACCTGAGTATGAAGCTCTATGATGATGACACTGAGGAGGTCGACAAGAGGAGGTACAGGGAGCTCGTTGGCAAGCTACTACATGTGACTATTACTAGGCCCGACATATCCTTTCTTGTGAGCAAAGTGAATCAGTTTATGGAACAGTCCAGACGGCACATATGGATGTGGTCGATATGATTCTGAGATATCTGAAGACTTCACCTGGTACGAGACTTCTTTTTAGTAGAGGCGCATCTCTTTCAGTTACCGCATGTGCAAATACCGATTATGCTAGGTGTCCAAAGGATAGGAAGTCTACATCAGACTTTGATGTGTTCATAAGGAATTCCCTGGTTTCATGGAAAAGCAAGAAGCAGACTGTGGTTGCCAGATCAAGTGTTGAGTCAGAGTACAGGGACATGGTGCATGCTAGCACAGAGATGATGTGGGTTATATCTGTTCTTACTAACCTGACTACAGATGTGCCTCTTCCCATGTACCTCCAATGTAAAAATTAGGCTGCTCTCTTTATTTTTTTTTTGACGCTCAAAAACGGGGGACGCACTCGATGGTGCTCGCCCCGATTTATTAAGAAGTTAAGAGAGAACTTACAGGCGACACGCGGACAGGAGACAAACAAAAATAATACCATGAGGTATCGATATCAGATACCCCCGCTACAACAAAAACTCCCTACACAACAGTCCATTCACGAGTGAGACGCGATGCCGAAATGAGGACGTTCTCGGAGTAGAACCTCTGACGTGCAAAGAGGGCCTCATTCCTTCCAATCCAGATGCTCCAAAGCCGTGCAATAGCAGAAAGCAAGTCCGTCCTCGCCTTAGCCCGAGAGCTAACCAAACTGTCGCAGAACGATGAAGAAGACGACACGTCAAGCCACTCCAGATCAGCCCAAATGCCATGGGTTCTGCCACATCGAAAGAATAAATGGTCGATAGTCTCCGCCTCCAAGTCACAAAGGGCACAGATAGAACTGACGTTGGGAAATAGCGAGGCATACTGGCTACGAGTCAACAAACGGCCACGCCGAAAGAGCCACAGAAAAATGCCTATTCGTTCGGGGACCCCGAGGCCCCAAAGGAACTGACAATCCCGATAGAGAGCAGCATCGGCTGCATCGGGAGGAGGAAGAATAGCACGGTAAGCCGCACGAGTGGAGAAGGAGTCGTCCTTCCACAGCAAATGGTCGCGACCGACCGAGGGCGTGGGCGCGACATCGAGAATAGCCAGTAAGGCGAAGAAATCCTCCTGCCGCCGGTCAGAGAGATTAGCCACGAACCTGGGGCCCCATGAAGCACCATCCCAGCAGGAGGCCACCTTGGAATCCTTATCCGCCGCCAGAGCGAATAGACGGGGAAATAACTCATGAAGAGGACCCCTCCCGGTCCAATCGTCACCCCAAAAGCGGATCAAAGAACCATCCCCCACCTTAGTTCCAAAGAGGGAGCGGTTACGAGAAAGGGAGTTGACGATAGCACGGGTGAAAGAGGAAGAAGAACTCCTCTGGCGGCCGCTGGAATCAAAAACCTGTCAACTCCCACCGCCTCCCTCAAAAAGTTCAGCATAAAATTTTCCTCCCGACCCCAAAGGCGAGCCACCCATTTGAGCAAGAGGGCCTCATTAACCACCTCCAACCTTCTCACGGCCAGCCCCCCCTCCTGCTTCGGCCGAGTAACCTCGTCCCAGCCAACCAAATGCACACCCCTCCTCCCCTCCCCCTTCTTTCCCCAGAGAAATCTCCGCAAGCATGAATCCAGCCTCCGACGGATCCCCTTAGGCATACCTTTAACAGAGAAAAAATAGATCGGGATCGAAGATAAAACTGACTTGAGAAGAATCAAACGACCACCGCGGGAAAGAATGGCCGCGCGCCACCCGACCAAGCGAGACTCCAGCCTCTCCACCACCGCCCGCCAGTCACGTATGCGAGCACGCCCAACCGTCAATGGAAGCCCCAAATAGTCCAAAGAAAGAGCGCCCGCAGAGCAGCCCAAGATCCGCGCATACTCCGCGACCTCATCCCGCGGAATGGAGAAGGGGACCATAGAGGATTTAACATGGTTAATGAGGAGGCCCGTGGCCTCGCTGAAGAGATCCAACGTGGTAGCCATACCGGCCACATCCGAAGCACCGCCCTCGATAAAGCAAATCGTATCATCGGCGAATTGAATAATAGGGACATGGTAAGGTCCAAGAGAGCACCCGCGGGTAAGACCCGCCGCAGCCACATTATGAATCATGCGAGGCAAGACGTCAGCGGCCAAGACGAATAACAGAGGAGCAAGGGGGCACCCCTGCCGTACCCCCCGCCGAGGCTGGAAGAAGCCCCCAGCCATGCGCCCGTTGACAAGAAGCGAGAGAGAGGCCGTTGAGACGCAGCGACGCACCCACGAAATCCACAGCGAGGGTCGGGTGGTGTCGGTCTGCGCGTTTGTGGCGCCGGTCTGCGCGTTTGTGGCGCTGGTCGGGTGGTGGGGCTAGCACGCTCCCACAGGAGGATGCGATGGGCCTAATTTGGCCTATTTCAATGGAGGAGCTGAAGGAGGCTGTTTGGGCTCTCAACTCCGACGCGGCGCCGGGCCCCGATGGCTTCCCTATTTCTTTTTACCGGGAGTTTTGGGATGTGCTCTTTCATGACGTATTGGATGTTGCCCGTGATTTTTGTGCTGGAAACCACGGGTTTGACAAAATCAACAGGGCTCTTATTGTTCTCATTCCCAAGTCGTCGTCCGCCAACCGAATCGAAGACTTCCGGCCGATCTCCATTTCCAATGCCATATACTTTATCATTGCCAAGGTCCTTGCTCGGCGTCTGGCTCCGCTTCTCGACTCTCTCATCTCGCCTACTCAAGCGGCTTTTGTTCGAGGGCGGCAAATTTGCGACTGTTATGCGGTGGCTTCGGAGATTATCCACGCGTGGGAGCAAAAACGGCGTTAGGGGGCTTCTATGGAAGATTGATTTCGCGAAGGCATACGATTCATTAGACTGGTTGCTCTCTTTATTACCAAGAACCCAGCCTTTCATGAGAGGACGGAGCACATAGAGTTGGACTGACTACACTCGTGACATGATACAGAAGGGTCTTATCTCCAATACGCATGTCAGCTCTAGAGACCAGACTGCAGATGTTGTTACTAAGGCTCTAGCCAAAGGGCCTTATCTGAGATGTTGTCCCAAGCTAAGTCTGATCAATATCTACGCTCCAGCTTGAGGGGGAGTGTTGAGATATTTGTTATTGTTGTTGTTTTGCTTATTTTCTATTTCTTTTGTCCTCTTCTTGTAATTTGCCCAATAGGCTCCTCACCTATAGAAGAGAAGCCTAGGGCCTCTCATTAACTGAGTTATTCATTTTTCCCTCAACAGTATTTAGACAAGTTCTTCAATTTTTGTAGTGGTCACCAAGGTTCGAAAAAACGAAAGGCGGAACGAGGCGTTTTCCCTGAAAGCAAGGCGAGGCGTAGCCTCGAGGCGGTCGAGGCGTAAGCCTCAGTTTTGTATAAAAAATAATTATAAAATATATAATAAATATATTATTGGTGAAATAATATAATCTGACAAACATATAGTATATAACAATGTAATATATGATGATATTATGAAGATAAGAACATGAAAAAAGGATATGCCAATGACTCAATGCCATAAACCTTTCTAAAGTTCTACCTAATCAAAAGGTAATCATTGGTTATAACTTATAACTATCACGAAAAAAATATCCAAGTTGTCATAAATATCCAAGTTGTTGATATGAATCATAGGATTTGAATCCTAACTATATGTTCTACTATACCCAGGTGAAGAACGGTTGTATGCATCCCCCCTGTTGCACCATACCCTACCAGAACGGGGGTTTCGCTAAATTCGTATACACTTTTTATATGAGTATTCGAATTCGTATACACTTTGTATATGTTTAAGAATGTAATAGTAAGCGTTCACTAAAATAATTTGGCATGTTAATGGTAACTATGAATATGAAAGAGGTCAAATTCAAGCATATGAATATGAAAGAGGTCAAATTTAAGCATTCATTTTGCATAAATTAATATTTAGATATAATTAATAGTAAATATGAAGCAGTTTGCTGAAATAGTTACACATAATTAATAGTAAATATGGAGGTATGGGTACAAAAGAAACATCAGATTTAGACATTTAACTTGTATAATCATTATCCTAAACAAGTATATATTTATAAGCTTCTCAAACCACCATGTGAACTATTAAAATCATAAAAAAAATCTTAAAAAACATAAAAACGCCTCGGAAAACGCCTCAACCGACTCGAGGCGGAACGCCTCGAGGCTACGCCTCAGCCACTCAAGGCGCACGCCTCACTGGACAAGGCCGAGGCGTACGCCTCGAGGCTAAAAAGGCCCGCCTCGCCTCGAGGCGCGCCTTTTAATACCATGGTGGTCACCCTATAAAGCAAGGTATTTTCCCTGCCTTTCTTCATCGAGGTTGAAATCGACAGAGCTTCTTTCACTCTGCACCTAAGAGGTTTGGGATCCTCTTGGGAAGAGCCGAGCATTAATGGTGGGAGATATTATCATGGACACTACAGCAAAAATGGACATTTAAGGGTGGCAGAGGAGTGTCATGGAGTTGAAGGGAAGGAAAGGAAGGTCGTTTCTTGTTCAAATAGTCAAGTAAGGCATACATTCATGGGAGTGTGAAGAGGCTCATTGCAGTGGTTAGTACTAAAGACAAGGTTAAGACACCGATCGGCCACATTCAACCTTGTTGAGAAGCAGCTTCTGATGCCACAAAAAGCTACTAATTCATTGTGGTGCATAAAACTTCTCTTGTTGGAAGATGGGGTTGCATCTGGTGATGGAAGGCATTACACCAAGCAAAATACCGCCAAAAGAGAGTGTTTCAGGCTTTCTTGTACCTGAAGAAGCAGATTGTACCCAATCCGATGGCCGAACATGTCTAGAAAGCCGACCCTGAAGTATGCTAGGTCTTCCAGCCCTTTAGGTGCAACCTCTATGGAAGGAAAAGACGAAGTTGTATTCCATCTCGTGGTGAAAAGGACCTCTAGCAAGAGCTTTACTAAACATGTCTGCAATCTGATCTCCTGATGCTACATAAGACGTTGAGATAAGCCCCTTTTAGATCAAATCACGAGTGTAATGACAGTCTACCTCAATGTGCTTTGTCCTTTCATGAAATGCTGGATTATTAGCTATGAACAAGGCTGCATGATTGTCACACTTGAGATGCATAGGAAGAGGCAGTTCAATCGCTAAATCGGTCAAGACAGATTTGACCCACATCATCTCCGTACTACCTTGGGCCATTGCCCTATTACGCACTAGATCGAGCAACAACAGTTTGTTTCTTAGACTTCCTGTCCTTAGAACACCCAGCGTCAAAAAAAACAAACACAATGAAGCCTGAAGTAGACTTCCCTTCCTTAGAACACCCAGCATAATCAGCATCTGCACATCCTGTAACTGAGAGAGATGTATCTCTCCTAAACAGAAGACCTGCACCTGGAGATGACTTCAGATATCTCAAGATCATGAATACCACATCCATGTGTGCCTGCCTGGGTTGCTCCATGAATTGACTTACTCTACTCACAGCGAAAGATATATCAGGCCTAGTAATAGTAACATATAATAATTTCTCTACCAGCTCTCTGTACCGTCTCTTGTCCACCTCCTCAGATTCATCATCATGGAACTTCGCATTAGGATCCATAGGGGTAATAGCTGGTCTACATCATGTCATACATGTCTCAGATAGAAGATCAGTAACATGCTTCCTTTGTGTCATAACCATACCCTGCTGATTTCGTGCAAACTCCAGGCCAAGGAAATAACGAAGCATACCAAGGTCCTTGGTAACAAACTGCTGTCCAAGGAAATCCTTGGTTGCTTGAATGACTTGTCATCGCTGCCAGTGATAACAATATCATCAACATAAACCAGAATGACTACAATACCTCTCTAGTTTTTCTTTACAAAGAGAGTATAATCTGCAGTAGATCTGACAGACCCCTTTTGTTCAATCAATTCTGAGAGCTTCTGAAATCAATCCCTCGGACTCTGCTTGAGGCCGTATATAGCCTTATGAAGGCGGCACACCATACTTGACTCCCCCTCAGCAGCAAACCCAGGTGGTTGTTGCATGTAGATCTCTTCTTGCAAATCACCATATAAGAAAGCATTCTTGACATCTAATTGAAAAAGTGGTCAATCACGTAGCACAGCAACAGCAATAAGTATCTGCAAGGTAGAGTTACGCGCGACAGGAGAAAAGGAGTCCTGATAATCCACTTCATATGTCTGGGTGAAGCCACGAGCAACCAGTCTGGCTTTGTATCTATCTACGGTACCATCAGCTCGATGCTTCACAATAAATACCCACTTGCTCCCAACAACAGACGCACCTGGTGGAGCATGGACCACACTCCACGTACTTCGTGACTGTAAAGCCGCCATCTCCTCCTCTATAGCCAGACGTCATTGACTGCTTTGCAGTGCCTCCTGATATGACCGGGGTATCTGTACAACAAACAACCCCACAAGAAAGTGCTGAAAATTCTTAGAAAGATGCTCCAAGGAAACATGAGAACCAATAGGGTGCATAGTGCATGCACGTTTCTGCCGCCGAAATGCAATAGGCATATCCAGATCCTCAGCATGAGTAGTAGAGATAGTATCTGCACCATGTACCTCAGTCTGTACATGCAAATCACCCATGCCATTAGAAGAACTCAAATACTCAGTACATACCTTGGGCGTGATGGATGATGGAGGAGGGGGATGAGCATGGGGCCTTCGCTGGTAAACCTGTAGAAAGAAAATAGGAGATGGTAGTGGAGGCGGTGTGGAGGTGGTGGTGGTGGTGGTTAGGATGGAGAGGACGGCGGTGGTGGAGTAAAACATGGTAATGACGGAGGAGGCATATAGATCTCTTCTCCATCCTCTGAAGGAGTAAGCATGTCACATGTGGCAGAAAATACATAATGGACTCAAAGAAGGTGACATCAGCACCGATATAGTATCTTCGTCGAACAGAGTCAAAACAACGATATCCCTTTTGGGTTTTGGAATAACCAACAAACACATATTTGACAGCTCTGGGAGAGAGCTTATTAAGACCAGGAGTGAGTTGATGAACAAACGCTACAGAACCAAAAACACGAGGCGTAAGCGAGAAAAGATCCGTCTCGGGAAACGCAATCAAGAATGGGATCTTCTCCCCTAGCACCGAAGAAGGCATACGATTTACCAGGTAACAGGCAGTTAGAACCGCATCTCCCCAATAGGAATGAGGAGCACGACTCTGAATCAAAAGGGTTCTGGTAACATCCAAAAGATGGCAGTGTTTCCTTTCAGCCACCCCATTCTGTTGGGAAGTATATGCACAAGATATCTGATGCACAATACCAAGAGACTTAAGAAATTGAGAAAGTTGAGTACTGCAAAATTCTAGTGCATTATCAGAACGTATGAACTTGACTTTTGCAGAAAAAATATTCTTTATTTCATTAATAAAAGACTGTAATAGGACCAGCATCAGACTTGTTCTTAAGAAGAAAAACCCAAGACAATCGAGAAAACTCATCAGCTGCAACAAGATAAAATCTGTATCCCTGATGATCTGGGACACGACTAGGACCCCAATATCGAAATGGAGCAACTTAAACAGACTATGACTACTTGGAACCTGACGACTCTGGAAAGTGGACCGATGATGCTTCCCAAGCTGGCAGGCCTCGCACTGAAAAGTGGAGCGAGGAGAAATCTGTGGAAGAACATGAATCAGCTTTTGCAGAGGAAGATGACCAAATCGCAGATGCCACATATATGGAGAAACAGATCCAGTGCAGAGAGAAGAAGAGGCGTCAGCATACGGAGACTGCACTAGTCTGTAAAGACCCCCTTGCTCACGGTTGGTTCCAATCACTCTGCCCGTGAGTATGCCTGAAACACAAAAGCAAATGGATCAAATATGGCACGACAATGTAAATCTCTGGTGATGTGATTAATTGATAATAATTCATAGAAAAATCAGGAGCATAGAGAACATTCGGAAGCCTCAATGTAGAAGTCCACTGCACCTCCCCCTGACCAGTGATGGGGGAATGTGATCCATCTGTTATTACAACTGATCGTCCAAGCTAAGTAGGATGAAAAACGCTAAACTGACCTCTGTCACCACGGAGATGATGGGATGCGCCGGAATCCATGATCCTTTCCGATAAGTATGCCCTGTAGCAACTAGTAAAAGCATATTATATACCTGATGCATACGCAGATGCTGAGGCAGCAACATTTGAGGATCCTGAAGGAGAACTAGTGGATCCAGACGTGCCAGGCATAATCTCTCTCAATCGTGCTTGCTACAAGCTCGTCAATCCACTGATCAGATGCAGGTGATGGACTCTCAGCCTATTGTATCTGCTCTGCAACTCTAGCTGACGCAGGAAACCCATGCTTACAATAGCAGGTTTCCTCAGAGTGTCGTGTCCTGTGGCAGTAGGTGCACGGTTGACGGGGTCGACCACCCCCTCCTCTGCTGCAGTTGGAACTCCCCCTGCCACGATATAATGTATGGTTGCCTCAACCACGTGACGCTGCCATAGCTGAAGACGTTTGGTGTTGTAAAGTACTACCAGAGGATATAGATAGTCTACTCAATCTGCGATACGCCTCCTCCATAGGAGGTATGGTGCATCAATGAGAATCTGGGAACGAGCTGCGTCATACTCCGGATCCAGGGCTGCTAGAAATACCCCAGTCATCACAGAGTCTCTGTATGCCTTGAGTTGCTCTGGTGTAGCAGTCAAGGGTATGTAGTCATGTAACTTCTCGAACATACCCCTCAAAGAAGTATAGAGGGTGTGAAGAGGGCGACCATTCTGCTTCGACGTGAAGATATCATGTTGGAGCTGAAGTATCTTCGAGTCATTCTTTGCCGGAGAGTGTCGCGGCAAGAATGTCCCACATAGCCTTTGCAGTAGGCTGACTCAGTATATCATTAGCTATCTCCGTGGATACAGTCCCATATAGCCATACGCGAGCATAATCATCATTCGCCTCCCATGAGGCATTTGTCCCAGTCTTATCACGTGGCTCCTCTGTCGTGAGGATGTGCTTCTTGCCATTACATTGCATCAAACTCATGAACTGCATGGCCCACAGTTCATAGTTGGTTCCATCTATTTTGACAATGGGTGCCAAACCTTGGAAGGTACCCAAGGATGGAACTTCTACTTTGTTGTCGGACATGATGACAACTATCTTGAAGACTGGGCTAGAAACAAGAGATACCAGCGTCTACACTGACATACAGGAAGATTGTTATGGGTGTAGACTCATACCACAACCTCTTCCATTCTTTTGGAGAGTCCATTGGGTAACTAGGGTGTTTCTAAGGCTTCACGTTACACCCTAGGTCCCCAATAATCCACAGGACGGTGCATACGCAAAGAGGCGC
Organism: Ottelia alismoides; assembly: GCA_037367405.1. Classification (NCBI taxonomy): domain Eukaryota; kingdom Viridiplantae; phylum Streptophyta; class Magnoliopsida; order Alismatales; family Hydrocharitaceae; genus Ottelia; species Ottelia alismoides. Next base: position 354,428 of record JAZKJV010006322.1, on the reverse strand, counting down.
GTGATGTGGCAGAGTCCCGCAAAGAGGAGGGACGACCACGTGTAGGCGGTGAACTGCCCACTACACGTTGGCGGTGACGGCAATTGAAGCTGGAGGCGGCGAGACGTGCAGCCGGATGCGACAGCACGTGAAGCCCGCGAGGGCTAGGCGGCGGGGAGCCCGCGGAGGCACGACGGCGCGTGAAGCCCGCGAGGGCTAGGGTTTTGGTGGGGGTAGGATTCTAGGCCACAGGCTCCGGTCTAAAATCGGGCTCTGATACCATGTGGAAGGAAAAGACGAAGTTGTATTCCATCTAACCCTAGAGCTCTCTTATATAGGAGAAAAGATCTAAGGGTAAACTACATAAATAGGACAATAGAAATAAATAATACAGGAAAACGAACACAATAACATAAATATCTTAACAACCTCCATTCAAAATAAATGGGGCAAGGTTTCTTTAAGGTGCAAACTAATGTTGTAGAACTTTAGGGCATGAAGGACTCAATGGACTCCCGCATGCTGCATTTCTGAACCCCGACACATCCTCTATGAAGGAGATTCGGCGAGTTTTGCTAGTGCAACCTTTCAATTAAAAAAAAGAGAGGATAAAGCCTTTTTCTTTTTTGGGGGATAGTGTGGTTAGCCGTGAATGCTTTAATTTTTTGAGACGAGCATTTATATGGGGAGCACGTTGTGGCTCACAAAAGATTTCTTTATTGCTCTCGGTGTTTATATCTATTATTTCTTTTTAAAATATTTTACGGACGAACAGTTACCTAGGGTTATTACTCCTCACTCTATAAAAAATATTTTTATAGCATCATCAAACATTAGAATGACTTGATGGGCATGCTTTGATACCAAAACGACTTCATCAAAGAAATGGAAATGAAATTTGGGGATGAAGACAGAACTAACATGGAAAAACAATCTTAATCTCAAATAACATCCCTTTAATTAATGGACGGAATCAACATGACCAAGAGGCATAGAACATGTTTCTTCATTCAAAACCACAACATTACGCCTAACATAAACATCCAAAGGCCACAATTCTTGGATTTACAAAGTAGATACTAAAAGAAGAAAAATTGAAATGAATTAAAATAATATTTGGGATGCATCAACCTTACAGTAGATAAGGGGAATACAACTGGAGCCCACACCTTGCCCTTTGAATAATACAGTCTGTACGACTTAAATCTCAAACTGCAAGAAAATGAGTCTGGCGGTCCCTATATATTGTTTAGAGAATATTGATAACCAAGAAGGGGATAATAGAGGGCTAGTGAGTGGATCATTGAATAATACACAAGAAACAGCAAGCTGACGAAGCATTGGAAGTCAAGAATGCAATAAACAGGCCTTGTCAGGATCAGAAGAAATCCCAGGTTATAACAGGTATGACAATATCGTCATGATGCTCCCTTATGGCTTAAGGCTGGTGCACACTTGGGATAATTTGTAAAATTATAAAGCATAAGTTCCCAGTAGCTTCAAGGGCAGCAACCAGTCAATTGTTCAAAATTATATGACCAACAGAGCTAACCTGGCCATCAGCAGCAGTAGTTACTACACATCGATCATCTGTATATGGCATAATCCTTGCCTGAAAGACATTATCTTGATGACCAGAATGATAAGTCACTCTTTTGCTTTTGGCTGCCCAGTCCCAAAAGATAACTTGTTTGTCATCAGAGCCCGATATAAGTATATCTCCAGAAGGATTGAAATGCACAGTGTTGACACAGCCCGTGTGGCCACTTAGTTTTCCATAGAGATCAAGCCGTTCAGCAAACACCTGAGTCAAGGAAAAAACATAACTTTTATCTTATCCATGAAAGAAAACACTATTTTCTCTAGCATCCTTTCTGGATATCCAAAAAATTTTAGGGAATATAGACCAAGCCTTCTGATGAAGCCCCTAATAAAAATATTGTCACGAAAAGGATAATGAAGCCATCAATGTTTGATGGCAACAGAAAACAACAATATTGGGTCAATATAACTACAGTTACATGCAATGATACCAAATGACCACAAACCTCTCATTGTCGTCCTTTTTTTTAAAGAGATATTCATGCAACAATATGTGCCCTCTCAGTCATTTACATTATTAAAGTAAATTACATTCCTAAAAGAATACGCGGAGATATTCATGCGTCTTTTATTCTTGAAGTAGGACTACTTTCCGGAGAGCCATTTAGGTACTTGAGACAAAGACAGGCATCATGCCAGTAAATATAGCAATTAGCCAGGCTTCTCCATATAATGGCTAGCATAGCTGACAAAAAATTTGATGTATGGTATGTTAACAGTTAGGAAACAGAGATTTCCTAACAAAACTCGTGTATCATATGGTATACTCAAGGAGGATCATCACTACGCCTTAATTTCATATAAGCATCAATAGGCTAAGACAGTGGCTTGGATGCGTCCTCAATAATCTACGTGCATATTTCCTCTAAGAAAGGACATTGTGTTTAGAACTTCTTGCAATCTCAAATCCCAGAAAGTAGTAGTGTAGTTTAAGTTCCTTTGTAACAAAGATCTTCTGCAGAAATTCCATGGATTCTGAATGTGTGTGATGCAGTCACCAGTCAGAATCATGACATCAACGTCCACAACCAGAATCACACATCCATTCTTTTTCTTCCTCATGAAGATCAAGCAATCAGTAGTGGAACGGGCAAACCCAATTGTGCGATCTCACTACTATATCTGACAAATCAGGCTCTGAAACTCTTACTTTCTTCAGCTTACATGCATACTCGGCATGAACGCATTATATCCAGGAGGTCCGTTCATGAATAACTCCTTGGCAAGGTCAACATAAGGAAAAATGCATTCTTTATATCAAGCTCAGAGAAGCTATATTATGTTCACTGGAATGAAAAAGATGATCTGAAGATAAGCCACAGGAAAGACAATTTCACCATAACCAACTCCCTAGGTTTAAGTAACTCCCTAAGACAGGCCTTCAAGCAGTCTATTGGACCATCAGGATGATACTTGATTGTATGTACCCAACAGCAATGCTACAACAGTTGCTTGGCATCAACCATCGGGATGATACATGATGATTAGCATGCACCCAGCAGCAATGCATGCTACAGCAGTTGCATGGCATGACACAGAAAAAGATCCTATGTCCCTATAGAAACAAGCGCACCCATTTCATCGTTCATAGCATGCTTCCGAGCTCAATACCGCAAAGTCTTCAAATAATGCCTTAAAACAACATTATTCAATGCCTTAATGAAATTGCATGAGTTAGGGTTCATTCTATCAATGAAAGTATACTGTGACAAGGGATAGAGAGCACAAGATCTTGTAGGCTTTATGTAAAACGATAACAGGCATACCTAATGGAAAAGGGGCCTCCGTGCAATCTCTAATAGGGGTCGAAGATGGTGTGAGAAGGGGGCATGTAGGACGTGCATATCAATAGGAACAAAAAGCATAATAAGAAGAGCAGGTTCCCAGATACTGCATTTGAGAAACCTGAAAATGAGATGGGTCAAGCTGGACGTATCCCCCATAAATAAAAAAAAGCTCTCCTTTTCAAAATCTATGACATCCCACCTCAGTATCTGTTGAGAATAGTGAAGAGTTAAAACAATTTGGGTAATTGGGTCTTGAGGAAAGATCCAATTGTATTGTGTTTAGTCTTGCAATAGTTAGGGTTGGGACTTGGTTGTGTTGGTAGGGCTATATAAAAAGTGATGCAAATTGAATTTTGCGCGGCGATAAAAATTTATTTGAACGGTGGATTTTCGGTGGTAGAAGAAATAGAGGGGTTGAGAAGAGAACTCGTCGGGAACACGAGGGGATGGAGAGGAGAAGGCGTGTAGACCACGACAAGGGAGAAGGAGAAGGAGAGGAGATAGAGAATAAATCTCAATTTTATAAATCACTGAACTGATCATAACAATAGCCCCATCATCCCTTTATATAGGAGGGAATGAGATTAGAAATCAAATTCAAATTCAAATTGAAACTAATTATCCTAAATTGACTCTAACCGACTAACCAACTAATTTGAAATTCAAATCTCTAACTAATTGAGATCACAGGCGATCCCGTTTATTTAATTAAAAATACGACGACTCAAATAAACGTAAATAAAATTAACGGGTAAAATTAAATAAATATGCGGCCCTATATTTCTGTTCCACGCAGCATCAACTCTCCTCCGCTTTAAAAATTCGTCTCCCGATGAATTGCTGGATCTTTGATGCTTGCCGATTTGATGTCAACTTTCTTATTCGCCTCGTGGAAGAATAGATGTGGAGCAAACGGTGGAACCCAGATGGCTTTGGTGCGGTGGCCGGAATCGTCAACCTCATGTTGGAAGAACATGTGTGGCACAAATGGCGGCGTCTTCATGAACTTTGTCTCCTCATTGCGGTGATTGAAAAATTGATGAGGCATGAACAACTTGGCCTTGAGAGAATCCATAGCAGAGCAATAGCACAAGGAGAGTAGAAGGGGAGATGTGTCCAATGAATGAAGCCATGGGGCCTTTAAATAGGTGAAACCCATGGTCCTAATCCTAATAGGATAAGGAGGCCACCCAAATTTCCTTCTTTCAGCCCTTCTTTTTAAATATTTCTGCAGCAGGGGGGTGAGTTGCAATTTTCGTACCCCTTCACATAAACAAATTTTGTAAGGGGAGCTTTTGAGTTTCCCTTTTGACTTAAAACTTTTGCAAGGGGGGTCTGGTCTGCAATTGTTCCAAGTTACTTTCCATCGTGAGGAGGTCTCAACCCATACTAGGGTTTCGACTCCTATAGGGCATCGACGGCGCCGTGTTTGATGGTGAAAGTGGCGGTCGTGCGGGAAGCGCTGATGGCAGCGGCAAGGCCTCGAGACCGCTCGGTGGCGCGCGGGCTGCGGTCTGGGGGGACCTAGCGACAATGGTTGGGAACTGGTGAGTGGTGGATGTTGTGAAATGTGGCTGGGGGGTGAGAGAGGGGGTGGTGGCGTAGGTGGGGAAAATAGGGATAGGAGAAGGGGTCAGCGGTTGCGCAGGAATAAGGTGATGGGCGGTAGAGTTGGATAGCGATGGGGAGGGCAGCGGCGTGGGGACTAGGGCGAGCAGTCGGGGTGGTAGGGAGGGCCCGGGGGGGCTGGGGTTTGGGCCGCAGGGGTTGCGGGGGTGGGAAAGGCGGGCTCGGGATTTGGGGTTTGTTTTGCAGGAGTCGCGGGGGTGGGGGAAGCGGGCGCAGGTGGGTTTGGTGGCGTTGGAACCAGGGAAGGTGCTTGCGGGGTTGGGTAGCGACCGTGGTGGGGTAGAGGATTTCGCCAGAGATGTTTGGATGGCGAGGGGGGTTGGCGGGGTGGTGGAGGTAGCGGCGGGAGGCGGCAAATGGGTGAGAGGTGGGGGTACGGGCGCGCCAGGAAGAGGTGTTGGGGCTGTGGTGGGCTTCGCGGAAGGTGCGAGGGGGGTCGGCGGTGGTGTCAGCGGGGAACTGAAGGATGGGGAAGGTAGGGGGGTTACCTGGGATGGCTAGGATCGTACCGGTCCTTTACCTCTTGTATCCTTTGAAAAGGATAATGCAATATCCAGCCCTATGTTGCTTTTCTCATGTAGTTTAATTCTCCTCTGGAGTAGGGTTACAAAAATACTCCGCACTCAGTTGTTTTAATTATCTTGGTGTTTCATTGTTTGCTCGCAGATTTCATATCCTCGCATAGTATTAGAGAAAGTCGGTAACGGTTTCATTAATTTCAAGGTTTTTTGTTAGTTCGATTATATTTTCGATGGTCGTGATGGTTATGTCAAGTTCTGATGCGACTGTCGTATGTAACATGAAATAAAATAAGAAAAGGCAGCATTTGCTATGATCTAGGCCGTCATTGATCGACGAGTAAGTCTCATTACCAGCAATTTTTATGGAGGTTGTACACAGGAGATGAAAAGGTGTTTGATAGGTTCCATCTCTGCACCCTAAAGAGTGAAGGAGAAGGCTGCAAGATGGCTAGATTTGAGAGGAGTCATAGACCTAGAATTGTCAGGATGAATCTCATGGTTAGTAGCCCTAGCAACACTCTCAAACAAAGGTCGTAAGGCGACAATAAATCACCAATGCAAATGGATTGCAAATAGAAGATAATGAGGGTGGATAACCATGAGTCCTTCTGCAACATCAAGTTGGTGTCAGGCTCTCTTCTTACTCGAGAGACACAATCTAGAGCTATTTAACGTCACTGTATACTAATTATGCGATGCCTACAGTGATCATGATGATCTCACCCATGAGAACCCCATGACGACGATAAGCAGATGACATGACGATGCCCAAGCAGCATGCAATGTCAGCGGCAGAGACTTTCTTGAACTATTACTCTACAAAAAATAAAAGCCTTTATTTCCAGTCATTGAGATTGAGGAAGAAAAAAGAGATATTTTCATCATTTGTGGATTACTCGAATATATGCAATAACTCGTGAGAATGAACTATCCTATAGTTATATTAGATTAACACATGATCTGTATAAGAGCCAATTACTTCTTAATCATGAAATACTTGCACAAATAGAAATATCAAATAAAAATTATCTTTACATTATTTCCAATAAGATTCAACACACAGCAACAAAGTCTTTTCTCACAATTAAGTAGGTCGGCTACAAGGATTCTTTGGGCCTGTTTGGTTGCTGGGTTGGACTGGGTTGGGTTGGGGTACACCGGTGTACCCCTCCTTCCAACCCTCTCAATCATCCTCACAGTTTACTATTCACAGGGGTACAGTTTACTATTCACGGGAGTACCCCAACCCAACCCAACCCAACCCAGTCCAACCCAGCAACCAAACAGGCCCTTTGCCTCCATTCAGATCTATCTTGGGTCAATCTCGGGCTTATATCCAAAAAACTAAGATCCCTTCGTATAGTCTCTTTCCACCACTTCTTGGGCCGTCCTCGCCCTCTCTTAGACGGCTCAACATCCCAAAACTCGCATCTCCTAACTGGTGCATTAACTGACCTTCTTTGCAAATGACCAAACCATCTTAAGCGGTTTTCTCGCATCTTATCCTCGATCGGAGCTACACAAACTTTCAATCCGATTGCATCATTTCGAATCCGATCTTTACGCATATGTCCACGCATCCACCGTAGCAATTTCATTTCTGCTATAGCCATTCTCTACACATGTCTATGGTTCACAGGCCAACATTCAGATCCATAGAGTATAGCAGGTCTCACGACTTCTTTGTAAAACTTTCCTTTGATTTTTAAAGGAATTTTCTTATCACAAAGAACAGCAGAGGCTCATGTCCTCTTTAGCCAGCCTACATTTATTCTATTAGTAACATCGCCATCAATTTCCCCATCATGTTGCAAAATAGATCCCAGGTATCTAAAAGAATCTCTCTTTTGAATGTTATAGTCACCAAACTTCACCTCGATTCCTTCACCATTGCTTCCATCAAAGGTGCACTCCATATATTCAGTCTTAGTACTACTTATACGAAATCATTTAGTCTCTAATGCATGTCTCCAGACCTTAAGCTTCTCATTTACTCCATCTCTAGTCTCATCAATCAACACAATATCATCAACAAATAACATACACAAAGGTATCTCATCATGAATGTGACTTGTCAACTCGTCCATAATCATAGTAAAAAGAAATAAACTCAAAGCTGAACCTCGATGTAAACCAATGCTGATGTCAAAATAGTCAGTCTTCCCAGACTGGATCATTACATAAGATAAAGCCCTATCATACATATCCTTTATGAGGTTAATTTATAGGACAGGTACTTGTCTCTTCTCCAAAACTCTCCACAATATCTCACGTGGGACAGAATCATAAGCCTTCTCCAAATCAATAAAATCATATGGAGGTTCTTCTTTATAACTCTATAAATATCCATTGTTCTCTGCAAATTGATGGCTTCAATAGTTGAGCGACCTGGCATGAATCTGAATTGGTTTTCTTTTACTTTGAAAACTTGCCTCGATCTTCTTTCGAGTACACATTCCCAAATTTTCATAGTGTGACTCGTCAGCTTGATACCTTTGTAATTTGAACAATTTTGAATGTCCCCTTTGTTCTTATAAAGAGGCATCACGATACTCCTCCAATCTTCAAGCATTTTCTTGCTTCGCCAAATAATATTGAATAGATTCGTAAGCCAAGTCAAACCACGCTCACCTAAAACTCTCCATAGGATTTCCAATAAGATTATTAAATAAAAAAGATTATCTTATTAAGTAATATATATATGCAACAATGATACAATGATTGAAAAAATTTGTCCAAAGAATGAACTCTGAAAAGATATAATAAAAGGAAATTAAGAATTAAGTTAAATTAAGTAATAGGAATGAGGGTGAGTGGCAACGCAAGGCCATGAGGATGCAACACAAAAGAAGAGGTGACATCATGTAAAGTGCTAGGTGGCAGCAATGCCAACATTAGTCTTGATTCTTCCCTTAGAACCCCTCGCACTTGATCGTTGTAAAGGAGAAAATATAGGCATGATGTTCTCTTACCATTTTAGGAATTTAGGCCCTGAATGTGTTTCTTTTGTCATTTTGTATGACCCACCAACCAATTCCAAAAAAAGAAAAACATCCAACCAAAATATGAAGTTCTAAAGGGAAAAAGGAAAGAGGTAATCAAGCCAAAAAAGAACTTGTCAAACAAAATGGAGGTTAAAGAAGGGAATAGAAAAGGAAAAGGAATATTTTATTCCTCTCATTGATCTTCTCCTAACTCGGTCGGCAATCATCATGTTTTAACAAGTATTAGAGAAATGGGGAGCCTCAATTAGAGCATTTCAGTTTCAATTGTATGTTTGTATGCGATTTCCTATGAGAGAATTCGTCAATAGGGGAGTGTAAAGTAGGATTGAATAATCTACCCGCAATCATGACCTCCACCCATTATTTTTTGAGGTACATATAAAATAGGTGGTAATAGTATCGGCAATTCTATATAGGGTAACCCTTTCTCAACGATGTCAAAAGAGGGACTCATTGCAGGGCGAGGGCCCATTCTTTATAGATCGCGAACTCCAATATGATATCATTCTGAGGTTCCTATGAGCAAAAACCCATTTCGAGGTCACTATATGAGGGGTCCATTTTTTAGATTTTTGTATGGCTACTCCCACGATATTTCTGGTCCTTCGTAAAGATTGAAGTGTATTTCGTTGAGAAGACATGTTGTGGGTTAGAGTACTTCAAGAGGGAGACTCATTACAATGTAAGTGACTTAGATCGATGTAGATGCGGATGATACGAGCCAATTGTTCCAAACTACTCGAGGCATCCTCATTCCAAACTCTAAACCTTCAATTCCTCATCATCAGCATGACATGAGATGCATCATCGTTGTCATTAGCAACCATCAAAGTACGTGTTGAGCTGAGGTAGTTCGTACTATCATGTATTCAGTGCATGGGCGAGGGAGTTTTAAGTTTGTCCAAGCTCACTTCATGCTCCAACTTGAAGTGGTGTTAAGAATAGTGATGGGTTGAGTCAAATGCTTAGGTAATATGGTCTTGTGAGATCATTCAATTGTGATGTGTTCAGTTTACATTGGTTAGTGTTCAGACTTGGCTGTGTTGGTGGGTTGATATAAAGTGCCACACGCATCTTGTGCCCATTGAGAAGCACAATGCAATATCCATTCTTTTGTGGCTTTTATCCTATGGTTTTATCATGTTCCTCTAGAGGAGGATTCCTATGTAAATCCAAGAGTATGTACTTTGTTTATTGCTTTGATTATCTTGTTGTTTCATTATTCTCCACAATATGTCTTGAGTACATGATTAAAATACATGTGTGCTTCTTAGATTTGACTCATTTGAGAATATCCTAAGAAGACAAACTTGAGGGTCCGAGGAGGGAACGTGTCGATAACCCCAAATGGGAGAACAAAACATAAACGTCCAAAGACATACAAGGGTAGAGGAAAAATATCAACCTCAAACTATAACTTGTATAGAATATCCACCTTGAAACAGACGAGGGAACACTATTGATGAGATAGCTGTTAGTGAAGACAGCATCCCATCAAAAGTAATAAGGGGCTTTTATATGAATAAAATCCTAACAATATCAGGGATATGTTGAAATTTCCTCTCAACAAGACATTTCTAACAATATCAAGGATATGTCAAAATTTCTGCTGAGATGTGTATAAATAGGAGATCATATTAATAATCTTATTTTTAAAATGAAATGAATAATCTTATTGAATGCTACCTCAAATGAGGTGGCACGTGGCCGAAGAAGGGTGGGAAAGGGAAAGAGAGGGCCACCAAAATTGAGGGCTTCGAGAAGAAAAAGGTGGAGAGAGAGAGAGAGAAGTCGTGAGAGAGATATCGAAGGCCTTTCCCAACGATTTAGGGCTGGAGAATGAGTGAGGTTGGAGTAAGGGTAATAGATGAGCCATCGCACGAGCGGATGATGAGGGATCTTGAAGGATGGTGACCTACCGGAAGAAAGGACCACAATGCTTCCGATGTGGCAAACATGGCCATTGTGCGGATACATGTACGGAGGCAGTATATTGTTTTGCTTGTACAGGATGGGGTCGTCGTCGTGACCTTTGTTCAACGTTGAGGAATCATCGGAATCGGGAAGAATCAAGATAAAGGCATCATCCTATGGAGTTGTCGGCGTCTACTATTTTGGGTGCCAGAGATAGGTTGGGGATCAAACTTTAGCCCATGTTGTGTCAAGGGCTACCAGTTCACCTACGAAGAAGGGAGAACTATCATAGTAAATAGTATTTATGTATTCCTTATTTCTTTTTTATATAATTTCTATTGGTTATTAGTTATCTACAATGTTCTCCTTTATAATAAAGGAAGGATTCATATGGACACATAATAAACACATCATTCATTTCTTTCAGCAAAGTATAAGAGCGGTGGTCCTGAACCAAAGCTTTGGTATCCCCCTAATACCCTAAATCCCCACCTATCAGCATCTTCTTCCTCGAATCTCACGTGCACCAACCCTCCAATATGTCTCGATTTCAGTGCACCACTATATCGCTCATGGGCATGTGCGGGGCTCTCCTCTCAACCATGCACTGCCCAACATGGCCTCGCAGCATCGAGCGTCGCCCAGCGATGCATCGCTAGACCCCCACCGCTGCCCAGCAGTGACCAATGGCATGTAAATCACCATTATACGCCACTTTGGTGCCCTAGGACTATTGTGTGTGTGCACCAATGCATAGGGAACTGCATCAGGCCCTAACAGTTCTTGTTTGTCACGTTGAGTTCCCTATGACTCATCTTGGTACTCTTTTGCCCTGATTTTGGTGCAGTTTAAGTTGGATTAGGCCATCTAAATCCAATATGTCTCCCTTGGAGCACCGAATCGGATAATGGGAAAGGTTGTGCTCTGAGTATGCACAGACAACATGTTCCATACATGATTGCGTAGATAAAATCAGATTACTCTACCCCCTCCCCCAGGTCACATCATTCTCGATTTCGTTCGTTCGCCATGGTAGATAGCAAGGTTGATATATCATCCTTTAGGCATTCAAAGGAAAGGTTGTAAAAGTCGCCCCACTGGCTCGACTAGTAGGTCCGACTAGTCTAGTCAGTGGGGTGGCCGACCGAGTACCGACTAATTCCGACTAGGTATACTAGGCGACCAATTTTTTACTTGGAGATACCATATTCTTATATGTTTTGATTTTTTTATAAGCAAACTTATTATAATATGCTCAGCATTTTATTTAAATTCGATTACTTTTTTTATTAGGATAGTATAAAATGTACAAAATCTATGTAAATATATTTATAAAAATGAGTTATATATTTAAAATAATAATAAAATTCAAAGCTGATTAAAGTCCGACTAAATCCGATTAGTCATCCGACTGTCGATTAGTACTTAGTCAATGACCCAACCGACCGAGTACCGACTACCGACTTTTACAACCTTGTTCAAAGGTCATGCGCCCATCATCAAGAAGGATGGGACAAACTATGAACTATAGACTATGCAGTTCATGAGTATCATGGAGAGCAATAACAAGGAATATATCCTGACGCAACCTGAGTCGGCCGACAAGATTGAGGCGGACACTTCGTAGAAGCAAGATAACACGTGGGCGCATGTTTGGCTCTTTGGTACTCTTACAACAGAGATAGCCAATGATATTCTACATCAGTCCACTGCCAAGACAATGTGGGACATTGGGACATTATTACCAACACATATTCCCATGCGAAAAATGAGACGAAGATCCTTCAGCTTCAAGTATGACATCTTCACAGGAAGCAGGAAAGTCATCCTCTCCAATCATTCTATTCCTGGTTGAGGGGCATGTTCGAGAAGCTACATAGCTACATGCCTCTAAATGCGAGTACTGGCCATCATGGATGTGTTTCTTGTAGCTCTTAATCCTCAATATGATGCTGCTCATAGCTAGCTCCTTACCAACGCTTCGATACCTCCGATGGATGAGGTTACAGTGTACTGAGCAGGATCACAGTGCCCCCGCATCCTTCCAAGTCTCCTTCGTTTGTCATTGTAGAGAGCAAGGTTGATATATCCTCATTTAAGCTTTCAAAGGTACAACGCACATCGTCATGAAGGATGGGACCAACTAGGAATTGTAGGCCATCCGGTTCATGAGTATAATGAAGAGCAACAACAAGGAATATATCTCGATGCAACCTGAGTCGACCGACAAGACTGGGGCGAACTTTTCTGAGCAGCGGGTGGACGATTTTGTTTCGATGTTGGTGGCCCTTCGTGATGCTGCAATGCCGAATTTGCAAGTGGACCATTGGCGTTGGAAGGACGGCACGTTTTCTACGAGGAAGGCCTACCGGGCTCTGGTCTTTCCTCCTCCTCATGCTTCTTCTCTTCTTGTGCGTGACTGTGGATTCTTTTGGGGCTTGCGCTTGCCCGAGCGCATCGCCATCTTCCTTTGGTTACTGCGCAGATGGAGGCTGATGACTCGTGATCGTTGTGCTACAATCTTTGCTAACTTCAGTGCCTCCTGTCCCCTTTGTAATGCTGAGGATGAAACTATTGACCACCTTTTCTTCGGCTGCCACATGGTGTCGGGGATCTGGGACGACTTGCCTTGGGCGAGAGCGGACAACATCTCCGATCTCTGCGAGCTTCTTTGGACCAACAGGAACAGGGATAGGCGGGATCTCTTGGCTCCCGTTGCGCGGCTGTGGTGCATATGGCTGGGCAGGAACGAAGCTATTTTCTCCGGGCAGCGGTTCTATCGGGAAAACATTCTTATTCTGTGCGCTCGCTTTATTCGCGACTGTTGTATTCTGTAGGGTTTTGGGCCGTATTGTTGTGGGCCGGTGTTTTCTTTAGTCCCGGGGTTTTTGTTGTTTTTGCTTGTGGTTTCTCCTTTCATCTCTCCCTCCTTGACTTTGTAAGTATTTCTTCTTAATTTTTTTTATACATTTCTGGGGCGAACGCCAACGAGTGTCTCCCCCTTTTTGAGCCTCAAAAAAAAGACTGGGGCGAACACTTTGTAGAAGCAAGATAACACGTGAGCGCATGTTTGGCTCTTTGGTACTCTTACAACAGATATAGTCAATGATATTCTACATCAGCCCATTGCCAAGACAATGTGGAATATTTTTGCCGCTGCATATTCTAATGCGAAAATGAGACGAAGATCTTTCAGCTTTAGTATGACATCTTCACAGAAAGCAGGAAGGTCATCCTCTCCAAATCATTCTACTCTTGGTTGAGGGGCATATTCGAGAAGCTACATAGCTACATGCCTCTAAATGTGAGTACTGATCAGCAGATGGCATACAGCAATGCCACGATGGCGGACATGTTTATTGTAGTTCTTGATCCCCAGTATGATGCCACCCACATCCAGCTCCTTACCAACGCTTCAATACCTCCGATTGATGTGGTTACAGCATAATAAGCAGGATCACAGTGCCCCATACAACTACTACTTAGACCTCCTATGTTATGACCAAGGTTTGAAAAAGCGAAAGGCGGAATGAGGCGTTTTCCCTGGAGGCGAGGCGAGGTGTAGTCTCGAAGCAGTCGAGGCGTAAGCCTCAGTTTGTATAGAAAAATACCTACAAAAAATATAATAAATATATTTACTGATGAAGTTGTCTAAATTGACATACATATAATATATAACATTGTAATATATGATGAAATTATGAAGATAAGAACGTGAAAGAAAGGATATGTAAATTTCATAAACCTATCTACTAAATTTCTACCCATTCAAAAATAGAATCATTGGCTATAATTGTCATTAAAGTGTCAAAGATAACATATTTTTCGTTAAAAATATTGTGGTGCATAAAAAATTATGATTAAATGTACTTGTTATATGACTAATATATAAATTATTTTTTTGATGAGAAAAAGGGTGAAATCCCTAAATCGGGATTCACCTCTTCATTAAGTCACTTTAAAAAATACCAAATAAAAAAGCTTTATGGATTGAATCTAATCTTATTTTTTATATAACATGTATGATGCCGTATACTAATATATAAAATATGACAACATTGACATGCCTTGAATCTAATCTTATTTTTTATAGTTGGTATATTACATCATTCATTATGTCACCTCTCTTAACACTAGCTTTTATTTAAGCTTTATGGATTGTGTATTTAAAAGTGCAATATTAAGAATTTCTTCAAAAAAATAGACAAGTTTAATGCTCAATATGAATATGAACAAACTTAAAATTCCAAGCATTCATTTTGTAAATATATATCATAGACAACTATACATTTATAAGCATCTAAAACTACCAATAATACAATTTAAATCTTTAGAAATGCTTTAAAATCTAGAAAATGCCTCACAGACCGCCTCACCGCCTCGGACCGCCTCGACCTTGTGAGGCGTCCGCCTCATCAATACCATCTAAGGCGTACGCCTTGAGGCTAAAAAGGCCCGCCCTGTTCTGCCTCGACCGCCTCGAGGCTAGCCTTTTCATACCATGGTTATGACCGCATCAGGTGGAAAAGGAAGCTCGACACAATTTAGAGGACGTGGTGCCCGTGGCAGAGGAAGTGCTCGCTCTTGCTGGCAATGCGCATACTACAACCGTATAGGACACTCTGGGAATACATGTTATCAGACGCATGACCGCCTTGCATCTGCTCGCGTTGTTGGGTTATTTGAGCCCAATGGTTCTCTCGTTGATAAGAAGTATGATGATCATGTCTCCCGTCTAAGGGTGATTATAGCTCCTTCCACTAATTTTATTAGCGCTACTCCGACCTCATCTAATATTCCAGTCTCCACTAGAATCTCAGGTACATATTATGCACTTACCACCGGTCACAAGGTAGATATTTCAGAATGAATCATGGACTCTTTTAAGAATTTGGTAACATATTTTTCATATCCGTCAATATTCATATCCACGTTCGAATTCATACATTAAAATGGATAAGGATGCGGTTATATACATATATTTATATCTAAATCCAACCGTTTTCATCCTTACTTCCCATGCAGCTAGTATGTGGCGATCATGCTACATTATTCATTGCCAACAATCCAGTTATCCATAAGAGGACCAAACACATCGAGGTGGATTGTCATTACATTAAAGACATGATACATAAAGGCTTCATCTCTGCATATCGCATTAGCTCAAGGGAACAAACAGCATACATTTTCATTAAGGCTCTAGCCAAGGGGTCATTCCAGAAGTGTTTTTCTGAGCAGAGCATGATAGATATCTATGCTCCAACTTGAGTGGGAGTGTTATAGGAAATAGTATTTTTGTATTCATTATTTCCTTTTATGTAATTTCCCCATTGGTTATGTGCCCTCTATGGCTTTCTCCTCTATATAAAGGAGCCCTATGGTCATAGATGAAACAAGTCATTCATTTCTTTCCACAAAAACTTTGACCATCACACCAATGGTGGAAAGCATGGGCCTCTCTGATGTTGTGGTGTAGAAGAATTGGACCCTCCTTGGCAGGAGATGAGGCTCCTTTGGACAAGAGGTTGTTATGCACCAGTGGCTTATCGAGTCCGAAATCAGGAAGGATTCTTTATAACGTTCACGAGCAAGGCATGTTTCGGTGGTAAAAGGCATGTTTCACTAATGGAGAATGGAGGGAGCCTTGACACAAGGTTATGAGTGTACAGGGAATTCATTTATTCTAAAGGAAGCTAGGATATCTGAAGCTCACCCTCAAATACATCGGTGAGGTGATTTCAAATATCTCCGATGGTAGCATTCGAGGCTCCGATGATAGTTCAGTAATCTTCATTCTCGAAGGGTCGAAGAGGGTACCACTCCTATTTGATTGTTCGATGAAAGTTGGTCGTGTTGCTTTTAGACTTCAAGTCTCAGATATATGCCCACCTCTGCCACCCTTGGGACTGAGTTTGTTGCACCCATGGAGGGTAGATGACATTTGCTGGAGAGGGGCGGCGGGAGGGGGCGCCCGGTGACTGGAGAGGGGCGCGGGAGAGCCTGGCGGCGAGAGGAGGCCCGGCTGGGGAGAGGCGGCGGCGGCGGCGGGGGGGCGGCGGGTGGAGAAAACCCTAGGCTAGGGTTTTGGCTCTGATACCGTGTTAGAGTAGAAGGATACTCTTCTGTGTTATTCCATAGAGCCCTCGGGTCTCTTATATAGAGAGAAAACCCTTGGGTAAATTACATAGACGTACATTATATAAATAGGAAATGCGGAACAGTACATCATAACATAATATAAACCTCAACAATCCTTTTACTCTAACACATAAGATTGTTCTAGAGGAGAATAAGAAGCAGGTAGCATAATGGAAACAAAGATCCCAACAGAAATGGATCAAAGAAGGGCATGCAAACACAAATTTTTCCACGTCGTTGCTAGTGGGAGGCGCAGAAGCAGTTTGATTCACGATGTGGTGCTTGACAACATGTGGATGGAGGAAGAATGGGAAATGGGAAGGGCAAGTTACTTTCAAGAATCTCCTGCAGAGAAGGGAGCGAAACTTAGAGATGGGCTGGAGTGGGGGCCCCTCGAATTTCTTATTTTTCACATAGCCTAGCTTATGAGGCTTTTTAAGCATGAGGGTGAAGCCGTCGATTTGGGGTCTCAGCGCTGATGGCACACACGAACCGGATGATTTTCGCGTTGTTTTTCTTTCATGAGTTCTGGAATGTAGCAAGGGGATGATATCATGGAAATTGTGGAGGAGTTTGCGTATGCTAACGTAGTTTTTGACAAGATCAGAAAAGCACTCATTCTTTTGCTACCAAAGGAGGAGGTATCAGAACTAGTTGAAGACTTTTGTCCCTTTGCTTTATCGAATGTCATCTACCTCGTGGTTGTTAAGGCATTGGTTAACATGATCAATGATGTCCTAGACGAGCTTATCTCTCTGGTGCAATCTGCTTTCATTTCGTGGGGCAAAATGGCGATAGCTTGGCTATGGCCACAAAGACTTTTACCGACTAGAAGAGATAGAAGATAAGCACTTTACTTTAGAAAGTTGATTTCTCCAAAGCTTATAACAGTGTGGACTAGTGCTTCATGTGGTCGGCTCCGTCAGGGCAGGGCTTCTCTGACATCTAAATCTCTTGGATTATAAGGTGTTTCACCATCGGTGGGATTCTTCTAGCCACAACGAGAAGTCCGTCAAGGCTGTATGTTAGCACCTATGATGTTTGTCTTGGAGGCTAATGTCCTTACCAGTATGGTTGATTGACCGTGTGGTTAACGAATGAGTCTTTACTGGCTACTCTTTAGGGGATATCTCCATCCCCATCTCACGGTGCATAAGTTATATTGTCTTCTTTATTGAGGGAGGCAGGGACGAGGAGATGGGAATGGTCGCAGTGATCAAGGTTGCAAAAATCGATAGTTGGTACTCGATCGGTTGGGTCACTGACTAAGGATTAATCGATAGTCGAGTGACTCATCGGATTTAGTTGGGTGTTAATTTCTTTAATTATTTTAAATATATAAATTATTTTTATACATATAGTCGTAGATGTTTACATAGATTTGTACCCGCTTAAATGGTCTGGTGATAGTGCAGTGTGCCTACCACCCAAACGACCAGGGTTCAAATATCCCCTTATGGGTGTTGTGTTCGGTAGTCGACAGCCATCGTAAAAATAGTCGAATCTTTCAACATGGATTTGAGCAAGAATCCATGTAGTCGACCCTGCTTATAGTGGAAGAAGTCTTTGCCATTTTTATTTACATAGATTTGTACATTTTTTCTATTATTATAATGAAATAAAAGAAGTAACTAAATTTAAATAAAACATTAAGCATGTTAGAATAAGTTTGCATTAAAAAAATAAAAAAAAATTATGGTATCTCCAAGCAAAAATAGGTCGACTAGTCGGCTTAATCAGAATTAGTCAGTACACGGTAGGCCACCCCATCGATTAGACTAGTCGAACCTATTAGTCAAGTCAATCGACCAATTGTTACAATACTAGCGGTAATCAACATTTTTGGTGATTTGTAAAGGTTGATGCTCAATATAAGCAAGTCAATCGTGATTCCTTTTGGACTCTCTGACTCTGATGTAGCTATCGGTGGCACGGAGCTGGATACTAAGAGTGGTTCATTGTCCATTCAATATTTGCGTTTGCTCTTGACCTGTGGTCCTCTATAGTTGGCAAATTGGTTACCAGTTATCAAGAGGCTTGAGTAGAAATTAGCCAGGTGGAAGACGTCCATGTTGTCACATGGCGGTCAGTTGGTGCTTGTTAAGGCAGTTTAATGTTGATCCCAATTTTCTTCATGTCTTCTATGCTATTACCGATTAGGGTGCAACGTTGTGTAGGGATGATTATGAAAAGATTTTCTAGGGCAAAAATGGTCAAAGTAACTTGAGTATTCATCTAGTTGATTGGGATACAATTATACTCCCTAAAGAAGAGCATTGTCTTGGTATTCCTCGCTTATAGACCGTGAATAGGGCCTTTCTCCTGAAATGAGTTGCCAAAATCTGGGGTGAAAGTGAAGATCTATGTTGTAGATTGATTTGTGGCATTTATGGCATCCATGCCAAGCGATCCATTATACACCGCCTATTGTTTTTTTTTTGTTTTGCCTTCCGAAAGGCCATTTGTATCATCCTGCCACCACTACCCATGGCTTCCTGTGAGGTCTTTGGTGATAGTTGCTTATTTGTTTTTGAACAAGCGGTTGGACAGATGGGGGAACATTACCTGCTCATTTCCCTCGACCATTTTCACTTCCAACTAATCGTGATGCATTGATAGATGAGACTTGGGATAGATGATACATGGCTGCCAACTTTCCAGTCGAATTTTTATGACCAACGTCTGAGGGAATTCTTGCATCTCTTAAAGACAATCAATAGCCTAAAAGGGCCCACGGGTGGTAGAGACCAATGAACATGGAGATATGGTGACTTCATTGTGAGGAAAGCTTACAAGACCATTATATTCATTCGAGCCATATGCCTGAAGATTTGATTCAAGATTGCAAATTTGTTTGGGGTCTGAAAATATGCAATGTGTATCAAGATTTTTATGTGGTTGTTGAGGCGTGAGATAGTTTTGACCAAGGAGAGTTGGTCCAGGCTTCTTCTGGACAATGATCATAGATGCTCTCTTTGGGGAGGGGAAGTGAAGATAACTGACCACATTTTCTTCCAATGCGAGAAGAGGAAGGAGATTTGGAAAGAGTTGGAAGTTAATTCAATCAATACTAGGAATTGCAAAGATTTCTTGAACTCTCCTTTTAGTGGGAGGTTCCGCTCGAACCGGGTGCTTCTCCTTCCAGTTGTGGCAATTTAGACAACCTGATTATCACACAATAGGGCCCTCTTTTGCTCGAAATATTTTATGAGAAAAATGTGATTCTTTCAACTAAGACACTCCTCAAGTCTTAGCTTTTGTAACACAATTTTTACGTTATACTTTTAAACCATTTGAGGCAGATACCCTCGCGTGTTTCCCTCTTTTTTGCTTGAAAAAATGAGGTGGCACCTTGCTTCAATTGATAGCAACTTCGATGGAAATTGCCAGCAATAGGGCCATCTGATTTTAATCCAATAATCAGCTCAACCATGGTCAATCCCAAGCATGGGTAAATGAGGAGGGTTGCGATGCGTTGTGTAACCGATAGCCATCGCAAAAGAGAGAATTCCTAAATAGTGTCCTTTTTAAGTACAGTATTAGGAATTTGTCTCAAAACAGTCGAATCTTTTCAACATGGATTTAAGCAAACATTTAGATTTCGTTGGGGCATTCCCTACTTGTGGCACGTTGCATCGCCCATATGCAATGAGAAGTTGTCAAGGGCCGCTACACCGCTACCGGATGTAGTTCAAAATTTGCAAGGTTTCTCGCATAAGGAATGCATGCGAGTAAATAAGTTAGTTTCGTTACATCGCTACCACAGTCCAAAAATTTGGATTCTCGCATGATGGACGCGTGCGAGTAAAGAAGTTAGGCCAAAAGATGTTGCAAAAGAAGTTGTAGATAGGAAGTTGGAATATTGATACTTTGACTGGCCAATCGATGGAGATAGTAGATACGATGGAAAGAAGGAAAATTCAGATACTATGTCTCCATGAGACAAAATGGGTTGGAGAGAAAGCAAAGGAGATCGACGAGCTTTAAACTATGGTATTCATGTAAAGATACGGGCAAAAATGGTGTTAGAGTGGTTGTTCGTAAGGATTTGAAGGATAATGTGGTTGATGTGCAAAGATTCGAGGATCGGATTATTTTGCTAAAATTGGTGCTCGAAGAGGAAATTGTGAATATCGTCTCAGTTTATGCACCGCGAATTCGTTTAGATGAAAGGATTAAACAAGTTTTTTGGGAGGATTTGGATAAGATTATGCAAGGAATCCTACAAAGAAAGATGATTTCCCTAAGTAGAGATCTTAATGGACATGTGGGAAAGGATACTTCAGGGTATGCTAGTGTTCATGGAGGCCATGGCTTCGGCGATAGAAATGAAGAGAGAAAAGTCATTTTGAATTTTGTAACAGCTTATGATCTTTCAATAGCAAACACACACTTATAAGAGTGGCCCGACTAGAACACATACTTTGTGTTGACGAGAAGAGATCGTTTGTGTTGCAAAGACTGCAAAATAATCCCAAAAGAGAGTTTGACAAGTCAACATCGTTTGTTAGTCATGTATGTGCAAATAAAGGGGCTAGGAAAGAAAAGGAGGGTTTTCAAGATCACTAAAACTAGATGGTGGAATCTCCAATTGAAGCAATCAAGCTTCAGTGAGAAGGTTTTAGAAGACTTATCTTGGGATTGTAACAGAAGTGCAAACGAGATGTGGAAGGTGGTAGCATCTTATATTCGAAGGGTAGCCAAAGAGATAATAGGTGAGTCAAATAGAGGAGTTCCAGGCCAAAAGGAGGCTTGGTGGTGGAGTGGAGGGGTGCAAGAGAAGCTCAAAATTAAAAGAGCATGATTTAAAGCTATGTATAAGGATAGAACAGAGGAAACTGTCACAAACTATAAAATAAGGCAAAATGAAGCAAGATTTAAACAAATCTAAATAAAAAGCTTATGAAATTTTGTACAAAATTTCTTGACTCTAAGAAGGGTCAGATGGATATATTCAGATTAGCCAAAGCAAGAGAAAGAAAGACCAAAGATCTTTCTCAGGTGAGATGCATTAAGGATGAGGAAGGATACGTGTTTATTACTCGCAGTGATATAGAGATTAAATGGAAGCAGTATTTCCATAAGCTTTCATTGGGGAAGGAAATATAGAGATCACTTTGGGAGCTCTAGCTAGTAGTGAACGTTACTTGAATCGTGCAAGCTATAAACGAATACAAAGGTCTAGGACCTGGTGACATTCCTAGAGAAGTATGGAGAGTTCTAGGTGAGCGTGGTTTGACTTGAATTACAAATTTATTCAACGTTATTTTGCTAAGTAAGAAAATATCTAAGGAATGGAGGAGAAGCGTCGTAGTGCCCCTTTATAAGAATAAAGGAGACATTCAAAATTATTCGAGTTACAGATGTATGAAGCTGATGAGTCATACTATAAAAATTTGGGAACATGTGATCAAAAGAAGGTTGAGACAAGTTTCCAAAGTAAAAGAAAATCATTTCGGATTCATGCTAGGTCGCTCAACTATTAAGTCATCCACTTGCTGAGGAGAACAATGGAGATTTATGGAGCTAAAAGGAAGAACCTATGTATGATTTTTATTGATTTGGAGAAAGCTTATAATTCTGTCCAATGGTAGATATTGTGGAGAGCTTGGAGAAGGGACAAATACGTATAATATACATTAACCATATAATCGATAAGTATGATAAGACTTCATTTTGCGTAAGGATCCAGTATGGGAAGACTGACTATTTTGACATCAACATTAGTCTACATCGAGGTTCAGCTTTGAGTCCATTCCTTTTTACTATGATTATGGGTGAGCTGACTGGTCACATTCAATATGAGATACCTTGGTGTATGCTATTCGCTGATGATATTGCCTTAATTGATGAGATTGGATATAAAGTAAATAAGATGCTTAAGGTTTGGAGACATATATTAGATATTAAAGGATTTCGTATAAGTAGGGCAAAAACTGAATATATGGAGTGTACTTTTGATGGAAGCAATGGTGAAGGAATCGAGGTGAAGATTGTTAACGATAACATTCAGAAGAAAGATTCTTTTAAATACTTGGGATCTATTTTATAACGTGATGGGGAAATTGATGAAGATGTTACTCAGAGAATAAATGCGAGTTGGCTAAAGTGGAGAGGAGCCTTTATTGTTTTATGTAATAAGATAATCATTTGAAAATCAAATGAAAAGTTTTACAAAACAGTCGTGAGACATGCTATGCTCTATAGATCTAAATGTTGGTATGTTAATCATTGACATGTGCAGAAAATGATAGTAGCATAAATGAAATACTAAGGTGGATGTGTGGACATACAAATAAAAATCGGATTCGGAATTATACGACTAGAAGGAAAGTTGGTGTAGCTCCGATTGAGGATAAGATGAGAGAAAACTACTTAAAGCGGTTTGACCATTTACAAATGAGATCGACTAATACACCAGTTAGGAGATGTGAGTTTTTGGATGTTAAGTTGGCTAAGAGAGGGCGATGAAGGCCCAAGAAGTGTTGAAATGAGATTATCCGAATGGATATTAGTTTTTTAGATCTAAGCCCGAGACTGACCCAAGATAGATCTGAATGGAGGCAAGGAATCTATGTAGCTGACCCTACTTAATGTGGGAAAAGGCTTTGTTGTTGTTGTGAATCAACTCAATAACCTTTTTGGTATTTCAAAAGAAATTATCCATAAAGGCATTATCATCATTCAATTAAGATTATATTCCATCATTTATTATATCAAAAATGTTTAATAATAAACACTATTTTAGTCATCCCTGCAAAATTTGCAAAACATTCCAATTCTTTCAAATTTGTAAATGTGCCTCGCTCTCGATCGAGTCACGCAAATTTAGCTTTCACATCTTTCAAAATCTTAAACTCACCTTTCAAAAATTGGGTTGATTCAAGCAAAACTTGTGTTTAACCACTCAAGATGAGGTCAATCTCTCAATGCATATATTCAACCCCTGATCAGGATTGACAAGCCTCTCAAACTAAATGTTCGACATCAAAAAATGGCTTCCCAGCCTATCAAAACAGCCACAAAATCCAATGCATGTCTCAATTTTTTTGTATACCTTGTAAAATGTAACTTGTCCTCTCGAAACTGATATTTTGCATTTGAAAATACACAAATTAATTCAGCAACAAAAAAAAGACATACCGAAAATATAACTCAGTCTTTTTATGTTGTTTCAATCATACCATGTGACAGAGCCTTCTCTCACTTTAAGTAGGGTCAACAACATGGATTTTTGTTCAAATCTATGTTGAAAGATCCAACTATTTTTTATGATGGTTGTCGGACACAAAATACAACCCCACAATGGGGGATTTGAACCCCGATCTTTTTGGGGTAGGCATACTGCACTACCAGTCAGAACATATAAAATAATAATAAGGCATAAAATAATAGAATATATTTGCAAAACAGTATTCAAGCCATTTCAAGAAATAATAGAAATCGTATAACAGATTTTTTGAGGAATCCAAGAAACAAAGAAGAGCCACTCGTGTGTGAAAAACCAACAAATTCACTATGACATTTCTTTGAACAACGTGTTAGCATTGTCCCACGGTGGTCTATCTGCCCAAACCTTCTTCCTGGAAGACTTCTAGTACCCTTCTATATACCAATGACTCCAATACATGGCGACTGTAAACTACCACGGTTCAAGCTCGTGATCCAGAATGATGGCTTTTAAGAATGCACATAAATCTCCTTTCTCATGAGATAAGTTTGTTGCTTCGTTATCCTTGTAGTGGGCATTAACTATGTGTGCCCACTTCATCTAGAAAGTATATCCATATCCCCATTTCAACCCAAAACCAAAATCCATGCAAACTCAAATGACAAAAAAATCATTTAAAATTTTAGATTCAGTAGCGTCAAAAAAAATTAGATTCAGATCGGCAAGGTCAGAGACAGACAATTCCACCTCGATCTCAACAGACCTTATTACTAATCCCGGCATCATATATTCTTCAGAGATTTCAAAATCCATATAAACTCTGATATTCAAAAATGCATATAAACATTAATAACCTTCAAAGATAAAACCTTCGAATCTCTGCACATCCTCACTACCAATCTGTGCTCACCCAAATTTTATGCAGTAGACGCTCATGACATTCAATAAGCAACAACATATTGCAGGTTGTGGGATCAGTGAGGACTCGTGGACTGAAGCAGAGTTCCAGTGGACAAGCTTAGTTCTGTGATCACCGTCCAACACAAAGCACCTAGGGGGTGACCGCACCGTGAAAACAGAGAAACTTTGACATGTAAAGTGCAAGGAAATAGTCATTTCCAAGAATCTATCTGGATATCACAAGCTCTTGCTATATTTTTTGCATTCAAATGTAACTGGTGTAAAGTTAGCACACATTTGTATGCATACATTTGTGATATTGGCATGTTTCTTAGTGATATTTGCATACAAAAATGTCTTTTCTTGGTGATGGATGCACACATTTGTGAGTTAATATTGGCATGTTTCCATACTATTCCACGATAAACAATTCGAGGAATTTGTGTGCCAAATTTATCAGTTGTACGAAGATTGCTTGGTTAAAATAGAGTAGAAATCAACTTCACCTTCTATCGAGTCCATTATCACATTGGGTTAAATAATCATTATTGTCGCATCGATTATCTACATTATAATGGTTCTCAAGAAATGTGCTAGTAGAAGAAAATGGGCTCTTGATTTACAATAAGCTGGGACAATAGGCTCCCTCTTAAAGGATGATAAGGTTCTTAAATTTTATATCAAAGAAGTATCTTATTTTTTAAGGCAGTAAAGAAGTATCTAGGAAACTATGGCCCAATCACATGGTCACCCCCAATTTCCACTTGATCTAAATTGTGAAGAGAAAAATCACAATTTTATATCAAGTACCTCTATATTTATCTTAGGTGTTCAAATTTTCAAACCTCAATGGACATGCAAAAGAAAAAGGATTGTCCCACTGGGACCAACCACAAGCATGCATGGTGGAGCTATAAAATGTATAAAATTAGTCGTCTGAACTGCATTTATAGTGTTAACTAGGGAGAAAAAGTGTGTCAAAGAAGCCACCATGGATTGTTTCAAAGCATATAATCGTGTGCCCTTGCTCCAAGATATTTCCCTCTCCCTTAACTATCCAAGGCTAAGACTCCAAGACAATGCTTTCTTCTATTTGCAATGTGAGGATTTAACAATAACTTCTACGGGTGTTGACCCTCTAACAATATCAAAAAAATGTGACTGATTTGTTTATACATAGCGGGTTGGCACCATTTTGGGTGCGCATTTTTTTCACAAGGAAAAATGTGGCCGAAATAAAAGGGATTTTGAAATTTTCCTGAGACGTGAAATTCATTAATGGAATATAAGAAAATGTAGTTCATTATTCAAATAAGTATTTAGAGTTCCATAGCCTCCTCTAAGTATTGTTGAAAAACTCTTTGTCGGACGTGACCAATGGCTCTTTCTAGTTCAAAATCAAGGGTTTCGCCTTTTTGTAATTTTCTAATCGTTCCAAACTATTATAAGTAGCATTATTCAAATTCGGTTTTCTCGTTCTATCTCAGAAGAATATCCTTTCACTTGATATTCATTTGTGTTTGCTTCCACTACTACCCTGTCCACCATCTCAAGGAAAACTATCCCTGAAATCCTTTCTATCTAGCATTAGCTTGGAAACTTGCATGCTAAAGCATCCCAATCACTTCCATCATCACTTGTGATAACTGATAACCAGTGTTCTAAAATTGGCATGAGTTGAACCTAATGAATATTGTGCAAAAAATAGCCTCACCTGGTTAGGTAATTTTTAACCATGTAATCAATAAGTTACCAAAGATAAATATCATAGCGAGATGACAACTGGAAATCTAATTTGACAGACTTAAACAGTAGGCATTAACTATTTTAGAAACAATAATTCTTCACCTCCTTTCTTTTACTAGGGATCCTATAATGTTTGTAATGATCGCTAATGGAAGAATTGTAATCAGAACATTTCAACCTGCCGCAATCCATTAGATGCTTGCAACCCACCCCGATCCACGAATAAACCATTTGAAAAGAGTTGCTTTGAGTTAGTAAACAGGATGTCATCTACATGCCGAGGAAGGATAGACATGTATAGAGAGCAAGCGATTCCTATTGTGTGCTTTCTGGTGATATTATAAGGCACTTCATTTAACCGCCGGATGGTTGTCTTCTAATGTATTTATAAGTTACCAAAAGGACCCTTTTAAGGATTGGATATTTAGATATGATTTGTGCAGCTAGTGAAGAGGAAAACACCGGTTACAACTACGTTCTTCATGTTCCTTCCATGTCTTACGGTCAGAGAATCTCGGGTACCACTTCATCGTGTGCGAGCTTGCAGAGAAGTTCCTGTCTCAAGCGATTATCAATTGGTCGAACTAATCGAGCAGATAGATACTTCCGGCAACCGATCTCATACAACAGACGGGCATAGTAGATATCTTATATTCGTTCTTGTGGTGGGTTTGTGATTGCTAAGATGAGCACATTTTATGTTTTACGATTAACCTTAAAGATCGACCCTTATACTCCATCTCAGTAGGATTTCAGCACAAAAATCATAACTTTATATTTGGAATTGCGATCGGTGATGGGAAGGAGTGGAAACCTCGGATCCGCCAAGTCTGCGAGTGAAAAGGATGGGCTTGCGCGATCCGATCTCCCTCTGGCCGATCTCGCAGAGCTCGCAGCCACGCGATCGCTTCCTCGGTGTCCCCATCGACAGCGGGGACTTGGGGATGTGGGCGGCGGCGACCTCTCTCGACTCTTCCAGTGTCGCTCTCCTCCACTCCCTCTATTTCCTACGGCCGCCTCTCTGTGCCTATCGTGATGAGGCAGAAATATGTAGAATCGTACAGCGAACTGTGGATGATTGGCTCTCTGTTACACGCTTGTTTTTTGGGTCTGCCCCTGGAAATTTTAACAATAATCACAAAGTTTTTAGGTTGATTGTGATATATAAATCCATAAAAACTGATAGTAAAAGGAGGGCTTTTTACCTATATACATGTGTGTATTTTTGTCATTACATTTTGACCACTTCATAATTTCGAGTTACAAACAGAATCCTAAATAATAACTTGCCATTATATGATATAATCGTGTGCTGACTTCTATTTATCCTTTTCCATTATCTTTGAAGGCGTCATTTAATAAAATACAAATTCATCCTTGAATGCCCACCATGTTTGTAATGTATGCTCTCCTCTTCTCCTACCCATTCTCGCCACAATTATAGCACGAATCTCCTCCTATGCATCTTGCGGCTCCTTCCCTCTTCTCTTGCTCCATCACAATCCTCCACCTCCCCCCCGCCTATGGCACATCCCCTCTCGCTTTCCACTCCTCCTCGACTTGGATCTCCTCCCCTCTCTCGTCCGCTCCATCATTCTCACCCTCATACTCATGCTTCACTCCTCCATTCACCTCTCCCACCACCCTAACCTCTTCGTCGGGATCACCTATGTGTTCCAATGTTGTCACCACCTGCCGCATCAAAGGCCTCCCCGCTTCATCATTGCACGCAGACAACACCCCCATGCCCCCCGATCACTATCCTCCTCCATATTCCTCTTCCCTCCAATATATAGGTTTTTTGTTTCTTTATCTAAACTTGTGCTTGTCCTCCTGTTACTATGGTTTTTAAGACGATACAAATTTATTGCAAGTTGTTCGTATAGAATATATCTTGACTTGACAGTACATAGGTTGTTTCATTATCTAGGAAGACGTCAAAAGGGTATAACATTGATTCAAGAAGTTCCACATTTCTTGTTTCAATTTGTTGTGTGATTGTATTTCAAAGTGTATTGCATTGTTTGATCGTCAATTATAAAGTTACGAGAGTCAGCATAACTTTCATAATCGAAACTAGCTCATGGTCGATCAGCTTGCAGCACCTGATCGACTATTTTTCAGTTTCAATCAATGCATGATTGCCTATTATATAGTTTGGATCGATAGCTTCCTGATCTACCAACTCAGAGTCATGATCGATCATCCTTTGAATTCAAATCCATCGGCTCTTTAACCATTAATTTTTATCGATTAATAGGAGACGGCGTGATCAATCAACCTTGTCTCATCGATCAACTTTTATTGATGCATCAATCAACATAATCAAGTATTCATGATTTATTACCATATTTGTCTCAAGCGAACATATTTTCAAATGACTGACCCTATCAATATATAAAGTAACATGGACCCATTGTTGGATGACACACCACAACACGTAACAGAACCCAAGCATTCTAATGTTGCCCCCCCCCTGTCCGCGTGCATTGTTAATTATTGAGCACTCTGAGAGAAATTTTAGATTTGAGAGTTTTTAAACATTTCAAATCTGTTGACGCACCTGAGGACATCATTTAATCGCCTGTAAGTTCTCAAGAAGCTCCTATGCAACTACTCATTTCTATTTTATATAGGAGAAGGAACTATTGGTTATATTTTTCCAAGTGATATTATTATACTCACTTGTGTTATTTTGTCAAATATATTATTACTGCTTGTTCCGCAACACACGTGGCAGCAACAACCATATGCAATAACAGAACTCCTTCAAGATCCAGTCCACGTATTGACCTCTTCCTTCGATGGTATGAAACTGCTGGAAAGACAGTATGTGTTTTTTTTAAATCTATGAACTTCAAAGTTTGGAATGTTATGGAAACCAAGTATCCTCAGTCGATTATCGCGTAAATAATAAAATTGACCAGTACCAACAAGATTATGCAACTTACAACCCCGAAACCATGAATGTTATTTTTTATACTTTCATACAATAAGAATTCAACCTTGCCTCAAAATGCATAGACAACATATGAGATTTGGAACAAGTTCAGTGTCACCTACTAGGGCACAAGCATGTTCAGGGAGACTAGGGTCAATATCATGTAATAAAGATATGAGATATTTA
The DNA here is from genome assembly GCA_037367405.1 of Ottelia alismoides. Taxonomy (NCBI): domain Eukaryota; kingdom Viridiplantae; phylum Streptophyta; class Magnoliopsida; order Alismatales; family Hydrocharitaceae; genus Ottelia; species Ottelia alismoides. Next base: position 324,909 of record JAZKJV010006322.1, on the reverse strand, counting down.
AGATGGAAGGTGGAGAATCCATCATAGACATGTACACCAAGTTCTCATGTATTATCAATAGTCTGCTAGATCTCAAAGTAAAGATAGAGGAACATGTACAGGTCAAGAAGATTCTCATGGCATTTACAACCATTCGGAGATAATAAATTGTCATCAAGGAAGCTAACAACTCAAACACTCTCACGATGGATGATATCGTCATTAAGCATACCTAGCCCTCATGATTGGCCATTTCCTTGTATCTAAGAAGAAATTCCCGTTAATAGGAAGGAAACTTCATCTGAATATATCATGACTTATATTATATGATCGGTCGATACAAACATGAACAAATTCGATTTGGACTAGTCATATGCATACATTTCACATGTTAGGCATAGTTGGTGTATTCGGTGACTTTTTATTTAATGCTATGAATCGTTCCTTGATAGCTTATAGTTTAGTCGGATATATGTTTATTATATATATTAAAAAGCAACAAATATTATTGCATTTATCTTTACAAAAATAATTCTGAATTAAATTTGTGAAAACATAGACCATGCCATTGATAACCATGAAGCATATTCACACATCCAACATAATCAGATTTATAATTAATTGTTTATTTGTGAATCGAAGTTAATCCAATTCATAACAGCATATAATTTGTAATTCTATTTACAGATAAATCTCTCCTACATATTATAAATCATATTTATAATATCCATGATTATTATGGATAGAGATATCCATATTAAGTATATCTTTGATAATTAATTCATATTTAATTATCCAAGATGACTCTTCTCATGTACCCAGATAACACGAATCACATTCACATTATTCACATCTTCGATAATTAAATAAAACTTAATCATCATGGATAACCTTCCTTATATGGCCAAATAATATGAAACAAATTCATATCATCCATGATAGTTAAATCACAATTAACTATCAATTTTCTGCAATGCTCAGATGCATTATCAACAATGAAATTATCCTTGAACTTTTTCAAGAATAATATGCTCTCTTCATTGATACTCGGAGATAGGACAGGGTGATTGTGTGCTCCACGTATAGAGACTTGGATATTGAGATCATATCTCAAATACAGATCTTGGGGGACCTCCCACAGATGTCTGATTAAATCAAAGTCATAAATCTAATATTCCAATTGTATCTGAATTATATTCAGATCAATGTCCAACATGAACAATATTAGATTACTTCTTTGTTTAGAGGAGTCACTAAAACCCAAACCTCTTTCATCACTCCCTCAGAATGGAAACTTCATGGTTATACAATTGTTTGTGATCACATCACCCTCGAGTATTCTTGATACATGTACATCATGCATACCGCAAGACCTAGAATAAAATCTGAAGTTTTAGATCACATTCAGATTATCTCCTTTAGGGTTTTATCATTAAGTTTCTCATTTGATCATTGGAAGTGGTATCGATCGTATACTTTCCAAAAGCATATATCATACATAGGTATTGATCGTGTACTTTCAAAAGCATACATCAAAGCTACAGATTGAGTCAAGCTTCCAAAGCGATACGACCGTGAATGGAATTTGATTCCCAATATCTCACGAGTGAGCTCATGTCTTCATGTTCAGTAATAAACCTGTATGATCCTTTTGAAAGATCATATTACGCATATACCCTTATATGCACACCAGCGTGCCGGCATATGTTCCTTGATTGGGCCATCAACCTATTGGTCTACCAAATGTACATACTCAAACATATAGTAACACATCTATCTCCGATCAGAGGATGCGTACATATATCATGACAATATACAACATAGGTCTTTGGTTATATCAATCTTGCTAAGTCGGCTCTTTGACATAACTTACTAGATATCTCTGAATCTCTATTCCTATGCAGAGGACTTGCATCAAGAGGTCGGTCAGCCATCAGCTAAAAGAGAAAGGATTGCCATCTCCTACTCAGGTTGGAGACCATATTTAAATAATCATTTGACGGCGCTTGATGAGTCCTCAATATAACTCTTTATATATTTATCTAAGCACCAGCCTCTATGATTCAACAATTGAATCAATAACTATATGATCATTAAGATACCATGGTACATAACCCTAATTGAACTAAGGGACCTATTATGCAAATTAATTATTCTTCATTTTAGATCAGAGGATGTAAAGCCTCAAACTTGTTTATTATCAGATCCTAAATCATAAGATCTGACTCGTCAAGAGGAAACCAACAGAATTTATTTCGTGTGAATTAGACTTTATTTCGAATTGTTATGATTTTCGAAAGAAAAAGAAGTAAGGAGGCTTAAGATGTCATTAAACCGCAACGATCGTCACTAAGACTGATTAAACATGATTAAAGAAACCAACAACAGATTGAAATATGCTAATGACCATTAACGAACACTAATAAATAGTTATCAAAAGATAAGTGTGATCTGTAAAAGTTAAATCGTGATTAGTGGAAGTTAATCAACGATTAGAGTTAATTAAGCATCATTAGTGAATCTAGAATCCTCTAGAAAGTTCTAACTTAAGCCCTAAGTTTTGGATAAGACTTAGACAAAACCATGGGCCAAAATCATGGGTTGCTAACCACGTGTAAGGACTAAATCATGCTTTACTAACCATGGTTAGTGGTTTTCTAGAGCCTATAAATACCGCCACCCATTTTTTCTCTACGATTTCCACTACCACCACTAACCCGAGGGCTAGGATCGAGAGGTTGGGAGGAGGAGATGGAGGCGGGGAAGGAGTGCCAGCGAAGCCCTGCTGGGAGGACGAGGAGGAGGAAGGTACGATCCTCTCCTACCTGGCTTCGTAAGTAAACTCTAACTTGAGCTATGTTTTCAATTCATCTTCTTTTTCTAGCTTTTCGATTCATCTTCCTTTTTCGATTCATTTTCTCTCGTGGTTCGAGGAGAAATCTGTGTAGACCTTACTTAGGTGGGGGGATATGCACGTTAGTAAACCCTATAATTCCTCACACTTTCACTCATCTAAGGCGTGTGGTATCTGTCGATTCTCCATCACTTATGGTTTTATTCTTTCGATTCCGCTTTTATAGTTATTTTAATTGAGAAATCTGTGTAATACCCTACTTAGGTGGGGTGGCGATGCACGTCGATGAACCATGTAATTCGTCACACCTTCACTCACATAAGATGCGCAGTGTCTACCAATTATCCATCTCTTACAGTTTGATTATATTCTTCCAGTTTCGTTGTTATTTTTCTCTCGGTGATTTTACATAGGAAACTCTTTCTATTTTTCTTTTAAAATATGTCCCTATATAAGGGGAAACTCTGCCGAAAATTTTATAGAAATATGTCTCGATATAAGGGTAACTCTGCCTAAATTTTCCTAAAAATATCACCACGTATAAGCGGAAGCTCTGCTGAAACTTTAAGAGAAAAATATGTTCTTCGCGTTCTTCGTGTTCTTCATGTTTTTTTCACGTTCTATGCATTCTTGGCACGTTCTTAGCATTTTTTCAAACGAAAATAAAATTTGATTGTTTTAGGAGCCATAAATCGTCCTTTTTGAAAAAGAATCACAATACAGTACTGCATACGCGAGAGAGAGCCCTATTAGGTAACGAAATCCTTCCTTTTGTTGTTGGGTTTTCATATGAGATCATTGAGATTTCTGATTTTATGCTCATAGCTACGAAGAACCCTAATTTGGTTATTTTTGAGAAAATATGAAAAGCTGCTTTGTGATTTCAACTCAAATAAGGTCTAAGCATCGAATTGATGCAATGATTTGGAAAGTTACGGTTTGGAAGTCAAAATGAGCATAAATATGAGTACATAAATATATGAAATGTGAGGCTATACTCAATGTTGATGATTATGCAACTCGAAGATTGAACGAATGAATTACATCATGTGAATAGATGTGTATTGAGTTGGATCCTGAAAAGGATCATGTATTACGTTAAGAATGATCAGGAGTAGAACTACAGATCGGGCATGCAACGTGTAGGTTTGTCGGAAGGAACCCGTATTGGCATTGCCCTACCTAGGTGATACACGGTTGTCATGTTATGATAAGGGTACAAGAAATGAATGATTTGCAACATGTGGTACCGGGTGCCAATATATTCGGGTTGAACGACGGAAGATGTGGTTGTGTCATGTGGAGGCACGGGTGGTTCAATAGCGGTTGGATCACGATAACATGTATTTAAAGTTGCTATGTTATGTGATTAAAGGTTAGGCTGAGATTTTAAGCAACTGGATCCTCGAGGATGGTGTGCTCCTTTATTTTCCAGAATGAGGGTTTGAAACCCTGGGTAATAAAAGAAAATGACAATTGTCAAGGTAGTATCGAAGGATTGGTTGAGGCGGCGTGCGACGGCATAAGCTCACCAGATCAACGTAATTTCCAATCCTGAAGTGTCCACAACTTCAGAGTCCATGAATGGTTGGGTTCCCATAGACTAATCCCTTACGTGGAAGAGAAATGAATAGGAATTAAAGTAATGAGAAGGAATGAAACTTTTTGTGATAACAAGTTTTGAAAAATTACACATTTGTTTGCTTTTTCTCTTCTTCGTTACTTAGCATTCGCCAATTGTTATCCTATGATTCATGGAAAATCCAACATGTGTCGGTGAGCCATGACAAGGACTGTAGTAATCCAGCCAGCTAACATGGTCATCCGGCCAACCATAGTAGCTTTACTCTGCGAGGTAGTTAGTAATATTTTTGTATATTTCCTTTCCAGCTCATGTACATGTCAATGGCTATAGTGGGACAATGTATCATGCAAACTTTATTTTGTGAATGGAAAAGTGTTAAAATACTTCTCTCCGAGTAATTTTAATTGCAGTTTATTTCTGAATGTTAGTTGTAATTGCTGAATAAATTATTGCTGAGTAACCAGATCCAGATATTGGAGGTTTCGATGGCCCGGAATTGGGGTCATGACAGAGTATGATTTGCAACAATATTTATTTTATAATGGCTCGACGTGGGCTCGCATGTCCAACAATCTCCCACTATTCAAAAGAGTCATTAATGGGCTAATCTTTTAAACCCACACTCATGTGCTAATCATAAGCTATTTAGAAAAATAACTAGGTAAGCTAACTAGTCACTCCATTCCCGAGAGACAATGTCAAGTTCTTTACTGTACTTGCATATCTCCTAGTAACAATGCTCGCATCCAATGCGAATGTTGCATCTTATACAACCCATACTCAATATTGTTAAAGTAGTTATAGCGCCTTTGACACTACAAATCAATAATCGTTATAACAAGTATGTAATTTCTATTATCCTTATTGAAATGCCCTTATTCCTGGAGATCTCTATTTCCTAAGGTATCTATAGTTAAGACCTTTGAGATCACTATCTATAAAGTCTTAAGTTCTTGAAGATAAGACTGCGAGATGAATATCTCAAAAATCTTATCTTCTTTGAAGATATTGTTATTACTACAATCAAGTGTTTTATCTCCAGTAGGATTGGTGACAAATTACTACTCTCATTGCATGGCAAACATCTGACTTTTGTACACATATACCATATGTCGAGCTTCCCAAAGCTGATGCACTAGGCATGTAGCTTTGGTATTCACATCATTAACTCTTTGAGATGCTATCCCTTTAGACATGCAAGTACCATATCTTAAGGGGAAGGAAGCCTTCCTTGAGGTTTTTTTCCGAAAAATGGAACATGTCTAACAGCTAATGTGATGATCCTGATGCCTTCTTCTCTTTGCTTATGAACAACTTCAGAACTAAGATGTAAGAGGAGTCCTTGAGATCATAACTCAAGGTATGGAATAGCCAGATTATAAACACTTATAATCTCAACTTAAATTCTGCAAGCAGTGAGGCGGCATGAGGTTGATCGAAGAGTCACTATCAAGCAGAGTTCGCTCGAAGATTTGGTAAAAAAAATCTCGCATCTGATTAAAGGTGCTCCTTTGCCTGGCTTCTTTTATGGGAGATTGATGATTGTTGTGACTGTACCAAAGGTGAAGATATGTTTTTCAACTCGCCAGCATCTGTTATTACGGTTCGGTCGACGCTTGTTCGTACATGCTTCTTTCAATCCCTTCTTCACAGCGAGAATATATTCCATGGCTTTCATCAAAGGCAATTCCACTGTCAAGTTTTTAATAATCTCCACAACACCTGGATCAGGTAATGCATTTTTTTTGTTTGTATTTTTTTAATTTTTCAATTGTATCAAGAAAAGGAATATTTATAGAACTAGAATCAAAAGTATCGTTCTTATTTACATCATAATTCATGTCCACGATATTGTGCACATGCTACAAAAAGGGTGTACAATCTTGAGCATGGGGTGGACGTCCAAAAGTTGTCGTCTCTGCTCCATTTGTTGGCGTTAGATAGACTGTTGGAGGTGACTCCTTCATGGCCGGTGCGACTTCACTTCGAGTGCGATCTTTTTTTGGTCTTTTTCATTTTTCTGATTTTTTGTTCTTTTTACTAGTGACGGTGGTGACTAGCCAACGTGGCTTTTCCTCCTCCTTCTTCCTCACCCAAATCTGTGGCTAGCATGGTTGATGTAGAAGATGATATTCATATGAAGCTTTATTCTTCCCTCTGAAAGTGGTATACGAAGGCAAGGTTATACCATTCCCGATAGTAACAACATTAGACAAAACAAAATCACAATCATCTGACTCTACATGCACAAACGGGACATCACATTCTGCTACTCTTTTCGCTTGAAATTATTAGGGTTGGCTTCGACCTAGGTCGGAATTGGTGTTTTGGTGGCCATCAGGTCATCCAGCATTTTGTGTCATCTATGATAAACCCTTCAATAACTAGGCCAAACAATCAAGGCTCAGGTTCACAGGAACTGCCTAAAAAGGTTCAGTGTGTTGACCATGTTGTGGCTGATGGTGTGGAGGTTGAGAGTATGACTGTTGATATTGTTGTTGAGGCGGAGGAAGCTGATATTGCTGATAGTGAGGAGGAGGATACTGCTATTGAGGTGCAGTTGTGAACAAATGGTACGGTCGGTGTTGGCGGTGATGCACCTCCTGGTGTTGTTGGTTTTGTCTCCAATTATTATGATATTGTGGAGACTGGTAGTACTGAGGCTGAGGCTAAGAGGACTGGACAAATTGACCACCCTGAGGTTGGTGGTACGACCAATTGGCGGATGACTGGCCATGGGAGTGTTCACTAGGATGGGCCAGTTGTGAATCATTGCTCTACACATCATTAACTTCTTGAATCAGAGGTGGTGGCGTAAATGCTGGATCAAAAGATATATGGTAGTCTGGCTGGTAGACCATCATCTGTTGCTACGACGGGAACTGATCTGGCACCTGCATGTAGTACACATGTTGGATCGCCGGCTATTGTGGACTAGGTTGAGGCTGTTGTGGTGGTAATGGCTCGTCTCTCTTATCAGCATGAGTCTCTATCAGCGGGGACGTCGACTGGTAAGCATTGACGGTACTTACTAGCAGCTCCAGTTGCTTGGTAATCAGGTCTAGTTTATCCAGATGTTGGGTCTTCCATTAGATCACAACGAGTTTCTCGAGATCCTATGATGATCGCTTCTCGATGATATCAACCTTGGAGAGATGGCCCCTGATTATGCTGAGATTGGAGCTCTCATCTATCTCTGCCTCTTGAGATGTTGCCATGTGCGCAAGTTTGTGGAGGATTTGGGACTGTCTCTGGTAAGCGTGGGACGAAGAGAGGGTGGCCTCTCCTTTGACCATTTCTTCAAAAATCTACCAGACTACATCTTCATCCTCATGGAAGTGGGATCCTCCACAAAGAGTGTCAACTAATAGTTGACTCTTACTATTCAAGCCCCCGAACAAATGTTGGACCAAGCCGATCCTCTGTATGTCATGGTGGGGGCATTTCTTCTGCAGGCTCGTGAATCATTCCCTTGCTTCATGAATAGACTCATTGGTGGACTGGGAGAAGTTGATAATCCGGACTCGTATCTGATTGAGCTGACCGAGAGGATATAACTTATGAAGGAATGTAGACTTAAGTTCCTCCCAGGTCCTCATGACTTTCCCCAAATGGTTAACCCAGTACATGGCCTTTTCTTGGAGACTGAGTGGAAATACGGCCATCTTGACTACACCTAACGATATGTTAGGGTAGTGCGTGGTTCTACATGTATGAGAAAACTGTTGCAGGTGAATCAGGGTTCCTTGTTAGTGTTCCAGTGGAAGGCGAGCAGAAGATCAAGGAACTGAGGTTTGAGCTCAAAGCAAGCATGCACCAGTGGGATGCAAATCCACTCGGTCATCTGGTTATCTCAAAGATTGTAAGCTTCTTCTAGAGTATGTTTAAGGTTCTCAATTCTTTGCTCCTCTTGTTCTTGATCATCACGGAGTATATCATCCTCTCCTCCTCCTCTTGGTATGTTCCTCGTATCATTCAACATCTCTTGAAATGTGGTATGGGTCAGTGCCTGCTCAGTTGTTGGCTTGGATGAATGCGAGTAACTGGGCATTCACTTGTCTGATCCGGTGCCGGGCCATGCTCCGTCTGTGGAGGTTGTTGTCACTGTCCCTTTCCTTTTCTGCATGGAGCCATCTCTAGGTCTGAGTCTGATGAAATGATCTCTAGATTGGGATCCAGATCTGACTTCTATGTGCAATGCAAGAGGTATCCCAATTAGACAACTGTGAAACTGAATACCAATCGAAGTGATGAATACGAGATTAGGGTCAATCTCAAATAGGTGTGAATGGAGTAAAAGATGTAGACTGAAATCGACCTCCATTCGCAAAGGGCAGAAATGGGACAAGAGTGGTCCCGATTTATTAAGAACTAGAAAGAGAGTGGAAGAAGACGGGGAGTCTGGCAATTCGCAAGGTCCAAACCGGGTTCTCGGGAATCGCCTCGAATTACCGACGATGACGAGTCCATGAAATCGATGTAGGTGTCGGCAGAGTCCCGACTGGAGCATCGATGGATCGGCATTGTAGAGGAAAAGAAGGATCGATGCAGGAGGACAGATACACTGATCAACGAGGAATAAAAGGAATGTGATATAATAGAAAGGCTCGAAACGAGCATGGTGTCAAAGAGGAAACACATATGCCAAAATTTACGTGAGTGCACGAGACTTGATTTTTTAACCTTAGTCTAGATCCATACAATGCACAACACAAAATTGGATTCACCAACTCTACACATGTGAAGCCGTAAGGATCGACTATTTTTATATTTTCATTTTTTAGAGTTGATATTTTTAGAGGGTGAGGAATTTTATAGGAGAAACCACTACTTTGGAGTTTAGACCCTACTCACAATGGAATCACCCATGAGCGTGCATGGTCCTACTTAAATGCGAGATGATGAGATAGGCACACCTGTGAGGACGAGACCTATGCTCGGTACTTCAGACAATGCCAGCGTTCTACACAAGGAGAAAACATCATCGTTAATCAGGACCTACTCGTCCACATACGATAGAAGCGCCAAAACTTCAGAAATCCATGCAATACACAAAGCAATTACAGACTGAATTTTGGGCTCTAATCCTTAGTAGGTCGCTCCTCGATCATGGGAGGAATTTTGGTCCCCTCCTAAGGTACCTGAAGACGATGAGGGCTTCATGAACCCCAAATAATGATATCCATTATAGATTTTAATTAAGGATAAAGTTTATTTAGCAACCCCCTAATTTTAAAATTTTCGTATTTTCACCTTTTTTGGGTATTTTACATACAAATGCCTAATGAATTTGTGGAAAAAGGTCATGCAATTCGATTCGATGATGGGAATCTCACCGTATAATCTAATGACGCATGCAGAGTTAGAAGACTTATAGTGCTTCCCTGATTTTCTCCATGTCGTTTGCAAAACAAAATTTTTAAACTTATCTACATGGTGGTGTGCAATCGATAAAATCCTCCTAAGCATGAATTGTTATTAGTCATGAAGAACCAAATGTCAGTTATTCAGAAATGAACCCGAGAATACGATCTTGGAGATACCTTGGTGCCCGCCACAATGGGTCCTATTAGCGTTGTATGGTGCCTCTCTCTGTGCATGGGTTCAAGTATAAATAGTTTACAATTAATAATTTGACTATATCCAAACGTAGAAGACTATAGGAATATGATTTTTATTAGGGTTTGGACCTAATTACCGATGCAAGCAGTCCTGAAATCCAGGGGCTCCATGCACGCAAAACAAATAAAAATAAAGGTGGAAAACTCAAAACATCGGGAAACAAATGAAAATAAATGGGAAAACAGGGAGAAATAAAGTGAGAAGGCAAAGAAAACTTGAAGAAAACAACGAGGACTCCCAAGTGAACAAACACTTGGTAAAACATGTCCTAGATTGTAATGTCCAAGTCCCTTTACAAATAATAATGAATAATAAATCATTCTCTCGCCAAAAATAATACAAAATCCTAAGCTAAGATCCATGCTAAGTATTATCCTTGTTATACTTGCTGTGTCTCCTACTAACCAGAGCAAGAAGGCCATTCTCCACCAAGTTTGGCTGCATTGACCTCCTAAGAAGTCGTCCTCGCGTAGAGGGCCCTCGCATCAAACTCAACAAAGAGATGTATTAGCACATATAATCAAATAATGTATTTAAAGAAGTAAGAGATGAATTAGGTTACAACACGCTACTCCCCAACAACGACACCATTTGATTTGCCGAGCTTGATTAGGCGAGGAGGGTCTTGCACTCCACACAAGGCAGGAGCGCAGTCAATGTGGCGACCACTCACAGAGACCAAGCGATGAATCAACAAGTACCCACAAGGTATGAATAATCAACGGATGAGAAAAGTATGAAGTACCATTTATTTTACTCTACAAACAAAGGTGTATAATGCGTAAGCATGTAGAGGTATAACTACTGAGAGAAAACACGGTAGTCAATTTTTATTAATTATAAATAAATAATGAATAACAAATAAAGATGTATTTGTACAAGAATCTGCTTAATAAATGAATAAATGATTTAATGTTTTTATATGTTTTTTATTATTTTAATTTACGTATATATACATACATATTTATATATATATATTAATTTTTATTTTTCTAATTTTGTTTTCTTTTTGTAATTTAATATTATATAATATCTTATATATAAAAGTATATGAATATATAAGATAATGTGTATATGATGCAAGATTAATAGATGTAATATATATAATAAATATACAAAATCAGAAAAGAAAACATAATACTTTTCTATTTTTTATTATTTTCTATTCTATTTTTAGGGATTTTTGGTTTGGAGGTACAAATATAATAATGCACAAAATACATTTTTTTGAGATTTTTCAAAAAGATTTTATTTTTGGATTTTTAAACACAACTATGAAAAAATGTGCTCTTTTTTATTTTAATAAATAGGCAAAGTGTATAAAATGCAAAATCAAATTACGTAGTGTGAAAAAGCATGCATCCATGTACCTTATCTTATTTTTCTCATATTTTTTGGAGCACGGATGGTATTTATAAAAGCTAAACAAACGTGCACAAAAATGAATAAGCTGGCATGGGCATTTTTGCAAATAAAATAAAAGTCAGGGGTTGTAATGCAAGATGCCCAAAAGTGTACAACTGATATTTACATTTTATGGACCAAATTAAATTACAAAAATCACAATGGCATACATGCAAAATATCCCCTCACTTGGGGGTCCACATGAAGTGACCTGACCGGGACCTATATGCGATATCAACAAAGTGCAGGGGTCTACTTACAATTATTACAATATTTTTACAACTATGATTTTTTACATGAATAAAAATAAAAATAACATAAAATAAAAGGGTGATGTGCAATTTACCCCAAAGATGTGTGCCATTGGACGGCGTTGAGTGCTCCGCGTGGCTCACTTAAGTTGCATCGGGCGGTTAGAGGCGCTCAGCACTTCGATTAAATTGGATGACCCGGATTAAATATGAATCGTGGCTTTGTTCTAGTGGTATATGGGCAATCACGAAGAACGAGGAGGAACACTCCTCTGTCTTCACTTTGATCATGGAATACTCCTCCGTTAGGCCTCGATCCTCTCCTCCGATGGGTCCAACAACTCTCTGGTGTACTTCCGCGTCTCTCGGTGGGTCCAACGAGCTTCCAGGATTCAACAATAGCGACCTGGGGTCTCTTCTTCCTAGAGTCGAGTTTGAACTTCAAAAGTGGCTCCAGATGCGTGATTTACAATGCAGACCTGCACAAAAACATGGCCCGAATTGAGACGATAGTCTCAGTACAAAAATGAAGGTGTGAAACCTCGTGAAATGGGGCAGTGATCAAGCTTTGGCAAGCGACGATAGATGGAGCTCGGACACCTCGAATCCGTGCGGGATTCAAGGGGGAAACGGGTGATTCGTGTGGAGAGATGGAAGAGAATCGAAATGGAGAGATTAATGGGTCGATTCATAGTCGAAAACATGGTGGAACAAAGCCGGAGCTGAGAGCTCCGGCGATTGAAGAATTGAAATTATGACTAAGATTAAGATCTAACTATGAAATAAAATGCATGTAGGGAAAAGTTACGACTAAATCTATCTAAAAATGGGTAGACGCAACTTGAACCTGGTATGCACTAAAGAGCAGAGGTATCGTGGGAGCTCCACCTTGGACCGCCTCCTCTCCTCCTAGCGCCACCTCGAACCCTGAGGGATGCTCTCTCTGTCACCGGAACAGACATGCATACGACGAGGGGATTTAGGGCTTGAAGAGTGATCAAATTGGGTAAGGAGGTCTGATCTTATTTACAGACAAGGTAAGGAGGCTTATTGATCAAGGGATTTGCGACTGAATCGGTGACGCTCAATTTGATCTTTGGCTAGGGTGTGATTTAAGGGTGGTCAATCTCCATGAAATTGTTAGCAATGTGAGCCTGAGGCGAACCATTCCTACAATAAATGTTATTATAATAAATGATTTATCAATAAAAGTTATTGATTTTGTTTCACTCCCTTTCTGATATTGAATGAATGAATGCACTATAAGGTCCCTCTGTACAATAAGGGTTATGTACCATGGCCAACTTGATAATCATGCAGCTGTTGATTCATTAATTGAATCATAGAGGCTGATGCTTGGATGAATATCTAAGGAGTTAGATAGAGGACTCATCAAGCATCATCAATGATTGACAAGTAGTGATCTCCAGTCTGAGTGGGAGATGGCAATCCCATCTCAATAGACTGATATCTGATCGACCTCTTGATGCAGGTCCTCTGCATAGGAATATTGATTCGGAGGTATCAGATTAGTTGAGTCAATGAGTTGACTTAACGAGATCGAGATAATCAAAGACCTATGATGAATGCTGTCACATCACAGGCAAACATCCTCTGACTAGAGACAGATGTAATGCTATATGTCTGAGTATGTACATTTGGCAGACCAATAGGTTGATGACCTAATCAAGGTCTATACACCGGCGAGTTGGTGTGCATGTAAGGGCATATGAGTAATACGATCTCTCAAAGGGATCATACAGGTTCACTTGTGAACCGGGAGACATGAGCTCACTCATGAGGTGTTGGGATTGACCAAATTCCATGCATGGTCATCATGCTTTAGAGGCACGATATGAATTTGAAGGTAAGATATATGCTTTGTGAAAGCATATGATATGTACCATATCCCAAGAACCAAGATTGAGAAACTTAATGATCAGACTATGATGTTGACAGTGTAAAAGTGATCTTTATCTTCATGATGATCATGAGTCTTCCAGTATGCAGGATGTGCAGGTATTGGGAATACCTGAAGGGTGATTTGATCATAAACGATTATATAACCATGACGCTTCCATTCCGAGGGAGTGATGAAACAGGTCTGGATTTTAGTGACTCCTCTCATTAGAAAAGTGACCTAATCTTAGTCCATATAATGGACATTGGTCTGGATGAGATTCAGATGCAATGAGAAGATTAGGCTTACGATCTTGATTTAATCAAGCATCTATGAGAGGTCCATGGGATCTGGATTTGATATGTGATTTCAATATCCAAGTCACTATACGTGGAACAATACAATCGCCCTGTCCTTATCTCCAAGTATCTGAGGAGAAATAGCATTGTTCTTAAATGGTTTAAGAGCAATTCCATAAGATCTAAGCAAAGAGTAGTTGATAATTATTGTGATTTAATTATCATGATGTATGAAGAATTATCCAATATAATTAAATGTGATTTAATTATCATGGATAAGAATGATGTGGATAGTAATATCCAATTATTCATAATATATTATAAATGTGATTTATAATGTATTAGAGAGAGTTAAATATGATTTATATTAGTAGATTAATTATTAATGTGTATTGGATACACATTGTCTAATTAATTGAAAATGTAAATTACATTTTATTTTGGGTTGTGAATATGATTCACAATATTCCAATGTCAAGATTGCAATATTCCCAAAATTAATTGAGAATTATTTTGGTGAATTAAAATACCAACAAATTGTTGTTGGAAAATAAGTAGAGAGAAATTCAAGGAGATGTGCAATCTCATGGATTGCCATGAGATTGCCCTCCCTTTTGGAAAGAGGGGGGCGGCACCAATTTTCTTGTGAAATTGGTGGCCGTCCCCCCTTCCAAAGAGGAAGGTTGATCTCTCTTGATCCCTCTCTCCTTATTTGATTGATTTAATATGGTATTAATATTTATTTGATTTATCAAATATATTTTTATCAAATTAAATCACAAGTTGTTGGTTTTTACCAACAACCATCTTGACTATTGGATTGACATAAATCAATCTCATCCATTGATTTTATATGTCACATGGATTGAGATCCATGGATACCAAAACCCTATAAATAGAGAGGCATACTTGGCTCTCTCTTTACATGCTATTGTAGCACTCTTCTCTCTCTCTCTCTCTTTCTCCATACTCGACAGCCCTCTCTCCCCCTTCTTCTTGGTGGCCGTCCACCTTGGTGGAGAGAATCGTCGTCGCCCTCGCCTTCGTGCTGCCGCTTCGACGCTCTGCGGTTCTCCATCTACTTCGAGTGCTTCGCCCACGAAGGAGACGTTCGATCTCGTGCGACGAGATCAGGAGCAACCGTGCTTGGATCAACTTCTTGGATTGCGAGGACTACGCGGTTCACCCTCGCGCTCGCAAGCGATCTCTCCGACGATCGGACTTGAGACAGGAGGTCTCTTCTCTTAGAGACTCGATCAACCACGCTTCAAGAGGTATTGCATTATGCTTGTTGTGGTTATAGATGAAACGATCCGAGAATTGTTCTTGGATCATGTGGTTTCATCGAATAATTTTTTTTTAAAATTCCGCTGCACCGAACAACTAGTACGACTAGTCGTTCTTTGTCGTATCCGATACGACGCTCACGCTTCCGTGATGCGCTTGAGGATTTCTCCATATCCTTCAGAAATGAGCATCACGCCTAGCCAGAGCATCATGAGCTCAAGCAAAAAAAATGGAGAAAATATGGTTTCTGACAGGGTGGCGACTTAAGGAAGAGAGGGTTTGTGTTGACCTAGGTCAACACGGGGAGTGTTCTGGTTGGTCCACATGGACCAACCAGAAAAATCCCAGGGAGAAATCATTGGTAAAATCAACAAAGAATAGTAAATGAATCTATTAATTTTAGGTTATAAAATAAAAAATATTTTTATATTCTACGTAGTATTTAATTCATGGTTTTATTTATTTTTATGGAGTTATTTAGCATGAGTTAGTATTTACATGTAAATTATAGGTATATTTATCTATATGGTGTATATTTTATTTTTATTTTTATTTTGTATTTTAGATTTTATTATCTTACATACTTAATTTACACATTTGTAATTTATTTAGATATGCACAAATACATTTTTATTATATTTTCTGATGTTATTTGAACACTTAAATAAATATATGTATTTATTATATATGTGTAAGTATAGTGTATTCATCTACGTATTTTTTAATATTATTTTATTTTAATGTATTTTTTATTTTATTCTAATTATGTACATATATTATAAAGAATATTAAAGAGATTATAAAAACATAAAGAATATAAAGAATAAATAAAATGAATATTTTATTCATGTATATTGTACTATATGGGTCCAAAACCTAACTTTTTCTTCTTAAATCCAAATTAAACGAAACATCTTCATTAAATATCTAATAAAAAGTTATATATAATTAAAGATGATTTTGATGCATTTTAAGTTCATATGGAGAAGATACGAGTATGGGAAGTTTGAGTTTTGACTTTTTATTCACAATGTAGAATGAACAATATTTTTCTTTATGTTTTTATCTACAACTTTCATGTACGAGTTTATTGATTTGAAGTATAATATCAGAGAATAAAATAGGTCCCAAAACTAATTTATTGAAGCTTAAATAACCTGGGTATTATTGTATTTTTGACCCTTATCTCCCCTTACTTTATTCTTTATCGATCCGTTCATAATGATACCTAAGTCTTAAGGTTTAGGATCATAAAATATCTTTGGTATTTTCTTTTCTATTCTTTTATTTTCTTTTCTTTATTCTTTTATTTTGGTACTAATTGTGACTTTTATACAATATTTATACTATATTAATGAATGTTAATTTATGCAAAATAATGATATTTACATGCATTTTGTTAGGGTTTAAAGCCAAAATGAAAGAATAAAGGTGATGAAATGGAGATTCATCAATAGCCTCCTGGTAGTATTGTATACATGTATGATCAGGCTAGCCGAGCAAACTAGTATGCCATATGGGGATCGACTTGAATCAACATGGTTCTTACAAAGCAAACCATGACATTAATACTTGTTCAAGAACCTAGAGAGTCATGGACATGGTTATGTCATATTACTTATGTTTTTAGACTAATATCAAGGTCAGAAGACCATAGCCAATGTCTCGTATTTTGAATATATAACTCTAGATGTGCAATTGAAACTAAAATGCTTCAAAACACCAAAAACGCACCCTACTGGTGAGGTGTGTCCGACGAACATGTTGGATCACAAAAAAAATGGCACGTTATAAGCAAAATTATCCAGTACGGATATGCTTCAATGAAATGTAAAACAATATGTAATCATGTAGAAATAGCAAGCAGTGTACCTAATGGAGTGAAACAAGTACGCGCGAATGTAAGTGCCACTCTCGTAAGTAAAGCCTATAAGTGGAATCTTACTCACATATTACTATTAGTTTTTAAGTTGATATTTTATTTTAAGGATTTCTAACACAACTATTAGTAATGAAAGTAATCATGGTCTTAGCCACGAGGGTCTCACACCATGACTCCAAGATACATGTATCTTAGAGTTGGGGAGCCTCCGTAGGCATGCGTTAAGTAGATGCACCTAACCAAATTCCCAACATTTTAACTTACTAACCTTTCCGGGCCTTGGGCTGGGCTTAGGCCCGCAAATTTTGGTGATGTTCGGCCCAAGCCCAGGCCTGGCCCGTTTTCTTTGGGTCGGGCTTGGGCCGAGCCGGCCCAAGACTTGGTTCATTTTCTGGTCATGAAACCACAACGCAAAAAATATGGAAATGATGGATCATGCTATACATTCAAGAGAAGGATTACACATCCCTGAATCAAGTGCAAAAAAAGAAGTTAAAAGCATGAGAATGTCCACATTAAAGTAGATATCAAACAATGCATAAGGATCTAAGATGTCTACAAAATAGTTAAGTTTGCACATATCTTGAATCTATAACAATGGCTAAACAATAGTAATATTCCAATGAGAAAACAATGACTAAACACTAGCAATATCAGTACTTCAACAATCGTATACAGTATACCTTAGTAGGCAAAACTTCTTGTCTAAGGTCCATGCCCATGTTCGGGCTGGGTCTTGAGCTTTACCCTCTGGCCAACTTCGGGCCATTCCTCGGGCCCTCGAACGGGCTGGGCCTTGGGTCGGGTCGGGTTGGGCCGAGCCAAACCCGAGCCCAGCCCAAAGTATTTTTAGGCCGACATTTTAGGCCCATGCCCGGCCCAATCCTCCATTGGACTTAGGCCGGGCCGGGCATTTTGGGTCGGGCTTTGGGTTGGGTCGGGCCGACCTAGCCCAATGCCCATCCCTACCAAACACGCATCTCAGAAGGCAACGTTTAGCAGCAAACCGACAAGAGCATTGGGCGATGTCGAGAACCATGCGTCACCCAGTAAACGCAACTGAAGTTGTGGCCATCTGGTCTTCTAACCGGGGCCCCAAGGGTGTTATCCCATCCCTTTACAACATCTATTACGCTACCTAGGGCGACGCAAGAAACTGCATCGTACACACCACAATGCTCAACATGGACAGTACCTCAACCGTGGAGACCACCGAAGCACAAGGCACACGGGGCAAGGGTTCCAACTGCGACACAACTAGATGTCATACGTATTCAAAGTACTCGTGTTGGAATAAATTTAACATCAATCAATGATTTCACTTAGTCACCTAATTTCATTCCTTATCCAAATAACATTCATATCATCTATCATGATTAATCATTTAACCACTTAGGATTTAGTTGTAAAAGGTCTCAATATATTTAGGTAATTAACTTATTTAGATGACTACATTTGCTTAGATACTGACTCATTACATCGAGCAGACCGCTTCTATAGTCGATAAAAGTTGTAAGCCGTGAGTTGGTGCTATGAATTGGTATCTAACTTTTTATTTCAGATTTCAAAAAAAAAATACATGTATGTATAGAGCATCGAACAAAGATAAATTGACCTAAGTTTCATATTCTTCGGATAATCAAATCTCTCAGAAACCGCAGTTGAATGCGGTGGAAGGCCTGATTTCTTGTCCGATCCGATTTCAAAACAAATTACATGTGTGTATAGATCATAGAACAAGGATAAATCTGACCTATGTTTCATGTTTTTCGGGTCATCAGATCTCTCGGAAATCACAACTGAATACGATGTGTGATCCAGTTGAATACGATGGATGGTCCGATTTCATATCCATTTTTTAAACAAATTATATGTATGTATATATCACTGAACAAGGATAAATCTGAACTAAGTTTTGTATTTTTCGGATCATCAGATCTCTCAAAAATCATAGTTGAATGCAGTGGGTGGCCTGATTTCGTGTCCGATTTTGAAACAAATTAAATGGGTATATAGATCAAGGAACAAAGATAAATTTGACCTAAATTTCATATTATTCAGGTAACAAGATCTTAACGAAAGTTGACGAAACGATCTAAAATACAACTTTGCACGGATGATCACGGATGATCCAGACATCAGATCAACACGGAAACTATGATTACATGGTATACGAAAGACATGCAGCCAACAACAAGGCGGAAAATCAAAATCCGTTCATTAGGGGGGCGCACCCAATATATCTCTTCGACCTCGAAATTTGCGATTTTGAGGTGCTTAGCGTAAAATGTATGCTAGCACGGCATGGATCTCGCCGTCCTCTTCAAACTGACACCTTCAGATCGTTGATCGTAGGTTGGAAAAGTTGTTGTCGGTGGAGCTCGGACGAGCTTTGGGGTGGAGCTCATGTGATGGGGTCACATATAATGGCTAGTGGTTCATCCACTTAGCCCTAAATAGGCTCGAGTTCACCGCTCAAAAGCCACAAACCGTCGTATTCCGTGGGTAACCTTTGCATACAGTGTCCGTTTTGTATGTTCTTAGGCTTGTTGGAAAGGTCTCGAAGAGTACTACATGATATAGTTATATGTTTAGTTTGGATACTCGATCATGTCGATGATCAAGTTTTAATATTTTTAGCATTTTGGGAGTTCACAGTCTTGGTGTTAGATCCAAGCATCACTGGTTTGTGTATAGTTGGAGTCTGCCTCTAGGAAGATCAGAGTACCGTTTGAAGGATATTGAGAATCCTCAAGCGCATCACGGAAGCATGACGATCACATCTTATGCGATCGAGGCGACTAGTTGCACTAGTCGCAATGTGCAACGGAATTTAGAAAATTTAAAACAAGTGATGAAACCACATGATCACAAGAACGGATATTATGTTATTTACAAAGCTTCTCTCTCTCTAATATATCATAAATCATATTTATAATATATATATACACGGATATTATGGATAGCACTATCCACGATCTGTATTTAATTATCTTGGATAATCATTCTAACAATATGAATCTCATTCATATTACACTGGATAATTAAATCTCATTTAATCATCAAGACCTTCTTGCTTGGATACAAAATTCATCATAGGAATTATTCCTGAACTCCTTCAAGAATAATGTGCTTTTCTCCGCAGATACTTGGAGATAAGGACCGGGCGATTGTATTGTTCCACGTATAGTGACTTGGATGTTGAGATCTCATCTCAAATCCAGATCCCATGGACCTCCCATAGATGCTTGATTAAATCAAGACCGTATACTTAATCTTCTCATTGCATTTGAATCTCATTCATATCAATGTCCAACACTTGGACCAAGATCAAGTTACTTCTCTACTGAGAGGAGTCATTAAAATCTAGACCTGTTTCATCACTCCCTCGGACTGGAAGCTTCATGGTTATACAATCGTTTATGATCGCATCACACTCAAGTATTCCCAATACCTGCACATCCTGCATACTGGAAGACCTATGATCAACATGAAGATTAAGATCAATTTTACACTATCTTCTTCAGGGTTTGATTACCAAGTTTCTCAATCTTGGTCATTGGGAGTTGGTATCGATCACATGCTTTCTCAAAGCATATATCATACCTTCAAATTCTTGTCATGCTTCCGAAGCACGGCGACCATGCATGGAATTTGATCGTTCCTAGTACCTCATGAGTGAGCTCATGTCTTCCGGTGCATGAGTGAACATGTATGATCCCTTTGAGAGATCATATTACTCATATGCCCTCACATGCACACCAACTCGCGGTGTGATGAATCTCGTATTCATCATGCTAAGAGCCACTTATTAAAATCCCTGCTTAAACAAGCCAATAAAAATACCCTCTAATTCTTTGTTTTTATCAGGTATTATATTGTGCACAATTTACCATTTAATTATTGTATTTAATTTCCTCTATTTTTCTTGTAATTATTTTATCACTCAAAAACCCCTAAAAATTAGGTAGAATAATCGTCCATAAATCACTGGCCCTTAAAAAGATAAAAAAATACAAAAAAAATCTCAAAACCACAAACTTGGTGTTTTTATCACCTTAAAAATACCCCCCAAAATAGCTT
This sequence comes from Ottelia alismoides, assembly GCA_037367405.1. NCBI lineage: Eukaryota > Viridiplantae > Streptophyta > Magnoliopsida > Alismatales > Hydrocharitaceae > Ottelia > Ottelia alismoides. The sequence goes on along the minus strand of JAZKJV010006322.1, from coordinate 303,763 downwards.
TTGTACAAATGACCTCTTTTGGCTTTTTGACCAACATAAAAGTTGTAGATCTCGTCGAGACGAGCAACTTTTATGTTTTGACTTTTTCCTAATTCGGTTTCTAACTATTTCTTTTCTATTTTTCTTTGTAATTAATTTCTGAATTTTCTCATTGGGCCACGTGGCGCCCCCTGGGCCGCCCACGTGGCCCGCCTCTTCTTCTGACACCCGGCGCCCTCCTGGGCCGTTGGATCACTCCAACCCCGCCTTCATCTGCGCCGTCTATCTCCGCTTCAATACCATCCGTTGGATCCAGTGACCTGATCAGATCACGGCCGCTCACTAACGCCTTGATCTCAGCCACACGATCTCCTTCTCATCCAACGTCTCTCAACGTGCCACCTCTCCCCTCCACCTCCACCGTCCGATTGAATACTATACTACGCCTACTTAAGTGCCACGTCATCCACTCAAGCCTCGCCGTTCGATCTTCCCCTCCTAGCCATCTAAACCGTTCATTGGCGCCTAATCCCCACCGTCGGATCAGATCCTTTGATTTGATCTCAACCCTCCTCCCGCGCCATCATCCCGACCGTTGGATCGTTAGATCCAACGGTCCTCCACCATCGTCTTCCTCCAGCCCAGGCGTAACGGCTCGCAAGCCCATCACCCCCTTCCTTTTTTGGCCGCCATCTCCGGCTACCTCTCCCGCTCCTAACGGTCGCCCCACATTGCCCTTACTCCCACCATCCTCGCGTAACCTCCAAATCACCTCGCCATTACGCCCAGCCATCAAACCTCCCATGCAAAAACGTTCGCCCACCACCATAACCGATCTTCTCCTCCGCCTATAAAGCCCTTGCCCCGCCACCGTAAAGCCTCGTCCACCATTTTCGGCTCTAACCTTAGCCTCCTCCGCCCCTCCGGTGACAGCGGAGGGGCGAAATGTAGAAGCGAAGATGGGTTTTTGCCGGTGTTGACCCACGGCGGCGCTCCGCCGTGTCCAGGTGGTTCCAGCCACCACTGAGCTCCGTACACCGGCCGCGCACGCTGGGCAACGACCCAGAGCTCCACCGGAGCTCAATCACAGGCCGCTACGTCCGCCAACTCCTTGCTCCGACGAGGAGACCTTTTCTTCTCACTTTCCCGATTTATCCCGCTACCTCCAGTCATTTCCACCCGCATCTGATCCACTCACCAACCTCGCAACGCCACCCTCATTTTCGCCGACCATCCCTTCTCTTCTCCAGACTCTCATCCGCTTCGACCCACCTCCTTCTCCATATCGTCGGAGGAGGAGCATCAGCCTCCACCTCCCATCACCCCATGGCCATCACTCACCTCACAAGACACTCACGCACCCACACACACGCTTCGGCCATTCGTTTCTAACAATTGCAGGTTCAAAGGCCGGAGTTCAGACCGGTGCACCTTCGAGCTCCTTCTAACCGGCGAAGCTTCATCAAGTGCCACTTCCGATCAGCTATGAACCTTCGCCGTGCATCCAAGACCTCCGCCAGACCTCTCGCCGTCTTCGCCGACCCTCAGACCTCCCTCTGGAGCTCGGCGGAGCATCTTGCGGGTCGCCGGAGCCCCGCCTCCTCCGGTGGCCCGCGGTGGAGAACAAAGAACAGTTACCGTCCGATCATCTTGATCGGACGGTTCAGATGCTGCCACGCGGCGACACCAGATGCCACCTGAGCCTTCACTCTGAACCTATAGGCTCGGGTGGACCGCGCCTAGAGCCGAACCTCCAAAAGAGTCCACGTGGCTCGAACCTGCAGGAGTGGACCCTAGCCTAGCCCTCGCGTGCCTAGCACGTGAGAGCTGGGTATTTTGCACAAAAGACCCCATAATGTCTGCTATTTACATTCAGGTCCCCAGGCACGTGCCTCACGTGCGTGCCTGGGTATTTTACAGGGAGCCCCTCGAAGGTTTTGGAAATTACAAAAATGCCCCTGCGCGCAAATGGTGAAATTGCAAATGGGCCCAGACGGTTTTTGCTATTTGCATTTAGGTCCCTCCAGGGACCTAAATGCAATATTTATCCCGTTATTTTATTGCTTTTTTATTACAATTATGCCCTTGCATTGTTTTTAGCATAACTTGAGCATCGTAGGTCCAAATTGCATGATTTTAGTGTCGTTTTGATCCTTGTTTTGTCCTCTACATTTTAGCATGCTTACTTGTTTCATTTGACACTATTTTAATTTACCTGATTTTTTATGTGAAAAATGGGACCATGTTCTACTTATCTTGCTTGATTTGATGTCCACTTTTTAATGATGGATTAAATCGACACTGATTTCTATTCTTATCATGATGTTCATATTTTAGGGTATAATTCAGACATTTTATTCATCATGCATATTCTCTTGCATTATTTGCCCATGCATCACTTTAACTTGCATAAAAACAAAATAAAAAATGCAAACAACATAGCATCGCTTTGTATTTTGTATAATTTGCATGTGGACCTGAAATTGAGATTGAATCACATTGAGCTTCTTGAATCAAAATTCAATAGCTTAATTGGGCAGCCGTGTCCCTGTGTTCGACCTTGGTACACTTGCCAAGTATAAATAGTCCACGACATTCAAAGATCGTGGTTTTTGCTGAACCAAATTCGTCTCCTATACTACGACTTATTTCCACATTATTATAGAGGCGAATTTGACGTTCATCAAATGACGTTGTTGCCGAGGATACGGCTTTGCTTAATTTTTGAATTTTGATTTTTTTAATTATTTCAAAATTTTTTTGGTCCTCATTTCATGCATCATTTCTTTGCATATTATTTGCTGATTTAATTTCTCTGAGTTTCTAACTTTTCTCTTTTGTGGCAGGGCCCATGAAAATTGGGGACGCCTGATCGTCATGGAGGCGCGAAGTCGGGAGCTTCCGCTGAAGATGCCGCAAAAGAAGTCGTGAAGAAATTCTAGGATTTTTATCAGTCAAATTGCATTGCATGTTGTAAAAAAAAGAAGAAAAAAAAGAAAAAAAACATTGCATCTGCATATTTATTTTCAGGCTTGCATATTGTACTCAAAAAAAAAATCCCCCCCCCTCACACACACACACCTACATTGCACATGCACATACTCAGCCCCACCCTCCCCCTGTATATTTCATTCTCTCTCTCTCTCTGTATCTATTCTTCACGAACCCCCTCCCCCACACCCTTGTATCATAGAACCATCCCCCCTAACACAGACCTTACTTCGGCTATTTGTAGCCTAAGATAGGGGGGACTTGCCTGCTCATTCCTCCCTCGTTCTGTCTTCTTGTGCTTAGGCCGATTTTGGCCTAAGTATAGGGGGACCATTTTCCTCAGTTCCGCTATATCACCCTGGACTTGAACCGAGCCTTGGCTTCATGGCACTTGTGCTATGAGGACATAGCAAATTTTAAGTATAGGGGAGTATACCGTATATTATTGTATATTACTTTAGCCTTAGCTCGCGTTTTTAAAACTTTTTAAAATTTTATTTTTCGGGCTGGGTTCTGGTAACCTTGGGAACTGAGTAAAAACATGTAAAAATTAAAAATTGAGGGATTAATTTTTGTAAATATTCCTGTGTAAAAAAATTGAAAAAATGAAAATCTTTCTTGGAATGTGATTCTGACTACTAGGTTTAGTAGGTATTTTCAGTGAGGGAACCTCGGTCTCCCTTAGCAGAGTGGGTGGTTTAGAGGACATCGCATACGACCCCGTCATCAAGTAACACGGGCCTCGGCCCGTACTTACACCCATACTGGCTGAAAGTGTATACTTTTATTTGAGCCTGGGCCAGTCATTGTCTCTCCGAGGAATTAAAAAAAAATTAAAAATTAAAACCCATAAAAATCTGCAAAAGATAAAAATCACACAAAAATCACTAACCTAAGGAGATTGGTGTATTCCTGACACATTCACACTCACGCAAGGCTTGTGGATTTTGAGGACATTGGATCTCTGGGATCTTGAGAGTCTGAGTTAACATGCCTTAGTCATTTGGGTTTTCGTGACTTAGATATCCACACTCTTCTGGTTTGAAAGATTTGAGTGCTATATTGCACTCTTCATCTCTACTTTCAAGAAAATATGATCAGCACAGTCACTTCCACAACTGCATGATTGATGAGCTGAGATGAGATATCACTTGAGGAACTAGGACTAGAGAATTGAGTTTAGACCCGATCTTATGATATTCAAGGATGGGATAAAGTTAATGAAGGCTTCAGAAAACCTGAGTGTCAGCAAAACCCTAGCCAGTATGTGAACAAGATTCATATGCTATCTCTTTGATATTTACCTAAAAGTGCCAGGGTGTGATGAAACTTAAAGGAATTTGTTGATCAGTGTGCGCCAATCTCTTGGTAAAAGTAGTGGAGCTAGCCAACAAAAGAAATGAAATGTCAAAGAAAAGCTCTAAATCCAAAGTCAAATTCCAAATGAGCTTCCACCAATGGCGAGCGCTCCCAAATATTTTCAAAGTGTCCACTTGGACCAAGCGCTAATTAGGACCAAGGAGTCGGGCTGACACCACAAAAAGGGCCCTGCATCGTAAGCGATACAAGTCTGGGTGTCAAAGGTACCTTAGATACTCAGAAAAGACACACCCCGGTGTACTCCCATAAAAACAAGTGCAGACGACTCCAACTCTCTTGACGGACACATTGATCAACAAAATAATAATATACATGTGTTGAGTAAAAGGCACTCGAGAGGCCCCTTGTTCCAATGCGAGGGTGAGAAAAATAGACACAATCCCATATCCCTCCATCATCTGGCCGTCCATCTACATTTCAAAGTCTGACAAACTAACGAGACGGTGGACTGAAGCAAGAGTAGACTTATTCCCTAGTCTTGAGGATTAGGTCTAGAGGAGAGTCCTTGGAACTGGAACTTTGGGTGATGCATCGACTCGGCTCTCATGAAATGCAGTACAATAGATGTCATATCCTTATATTATATGTACAAAAAGAGAGTAATAATCAGAGAAGTTGGATTCCTTCTGACTAAGGCTTGGATAAACCCAGAATTTTAGGATCACTTAGGTCAAGGGTCTTCGAAAGATCAAGACTTGTAAATTTTCACGCGCACTGTCAGGAATTAATCTGACTCCTTCATTCTTTAGATGCTCGAGGACGAGCATGGTTTAAGTATAGGGGTATGATGAATCTCGTATTCATCATGCTAAGAGCCACTTATTAAAATCCCTGCTTAAACAAGCCAATAAAAATACCCTCTAATTCTTTGTTTTTATCAGGTATTATATTGTGCATAATTTACCATTTAATTATTGTATTTAATTTCCTCTATTTTTCTTGTAATTATTTTATCACTCAAAAACCCCTAAAAATTAGGTAGAATAATCGTCCATAAATCACTGGCCCTTAAAAAGATAAAAAAATACAAAAAAATCTCAAAACCACAAACTTGGTGTTTTTATCCCCTTAAAAATACCCCCCAAAATAGCTTTTGTACAAATGACCTCTTTTGGCTTTTTGACCAACATAAAAGTTGTAGATCTCGTCGAGACGAGCAACTTTTATGTTTTGACTTTTTCCTAATTCGGTTTCTAACTATTTCTTTTCTATTTTTATTTGTAATTAATTTCTGAATTTTCTCATTGGGCCACGTGGCCCGCCTCTTCTTCTGAAACCCGACGCCCTCCTGGGCCGTTGGATCACTCCAACCCCGCCTTCATCTGTGTCGTCTATCTCGGCTTCAATACCATCCGTTGGATCCAGTGACCTGATCAGATCACGGCCGCTCACTAACGCCTTAATCTCAGCCACACGATCTCCTTCTCATCCAACGTCTCTCAACGTGCCACGTCTCCCCTCCACCTCCACCGTCCGATTGAATACTATCCTACGCCTACTTAAGTGCCACGTCATCCACTCAAGCCTCGCCGTTCGATCTTCCCCTCCTAGCCATCTAAACCGTTCATTGGCGCCTAATCCCCACCGTCGGATCAGATCCTTTGATTTGATCTCAACCCTCCTCCCGCGCCATCATCCCGACCGTTGGATCGTTAGATCCAACGGTCCTCCACCATCGTCTTCCTCCAGCCCAGGTGTAACGGCTCGCAAGCCCATCACCCCCTTCCTTTTTTGGCCGCCATCTCCGGCTACCTCTCCCGCTCCTAACGGTCGCCCCACATTGCCCTTACTCCCACCATCCTCGCGTAACCTCCAAATCACCTCGCCATTACGCCCAGCCATCAAACCTCCCATGCAAAAACGTTCGCCCACCACCATAACTGATCTTCTCCTCTGCCTATAAAGCCCTTGCCCCGCCACCGTAAAGCCTCGTCCACCATTTTTGGCTCTAACCTTAGCCTCCTCCGCCCCTCCGGTGACAGCGGAGGGGCGAAATGTAGAAGCGAAGATGGGTTTTTGCCGGTGTTGACCCACGGCGGTGCTCCGCCGTGTCCAGGTGGTTCCAGCCACCACTGAGCTCCGTGCACCGGCCGCGCACGTTGGGCAACGACCGAGAGCTCCACCGGAGCTCAATCACAGGCCGCTACGTCCGCCAACTCCTTGCTCCGACGAGGAGACTTTTTCTTCTCACTTTCCCGATTTATCCCGCTACCTCCAGTCATTTCCACCCGCATCTGATCCACTCACCAGCCTCGCAACGCCACCCTCATTTTCGTCGACCATCCCTTCTCTTCTCCAGACTCTCATCCGCTTCGACCCACCTCCTTCTCCATATCGTCGGAGGAGGAGCATCAGCCTCCACCTCCCATCACCCCATGGCCATCACTCACCTCACAAGACACTCACGCACCCACACACACGCTTCGGCCATTCGTTTCTAACAATTGCAGGTTCAAAGGCCGGAGTTCAGACCGATGCACCTTCGAGCTCCTCCTAACCGGCGAAGCTTCATCAAGTGCCACTTCCGATCAGCTATGAACCTTCGCCGTGCATCCAAGACCTCCGCCAGACCTCTCGCCGTCTTCGCCGACCCTCAGACCTCCCTCTGGAGCTCGGCAGAGCTTCTTGCGGGTCGCCGGAGCCCCGCCTCCTCCGGTGGCCCGCGGTGGAGAACAAAGAACAATTACCGTCCGATCATCTTGATCGGACGGTTCAGATGCTGCCACGCGGCGACACCAGATGCCACCTGAGCCTTCACTCTGAACCTATAGGCTCGGGTGGACCGCGCCTAGAGCCGAACCTCCAAAAGAGTCCACGTGGCTCGAACCTGCAGGAGTGGACCCTAGCCTAGCCCTCGCGTGCCTAGCACGTGAGAGCTGGGTATTTTGCACAAAAGACCCCATAATGTCTGCTATTTACATTCAGGTCCCTAGGCACGTGCCTCACGTGCATGCCTGGGTATTTTACAGGGAGCCCCTCGAACGTTTTGGAAATTACAAAAATGCCCCTGCGCGCAAATGGTGAAATTGCAAATGGGCCCAGACGGTTTTTGCTATCTGCATTTAGGTCCCTCCAGGGACCTAAATGCAATATTTATCCCGTTATTTTATTGCTTTTTTATTACAATTATGCCCTTGCAATGTTTTTAGCATAACTTGAGCATCGTAGGTCCAAATTGCATGATTTTAGTGTCGTTTTGATCCTTATTTTGTCCTCTACATTTTAGCATGCTTACTTGTTTCATTTGAGACTGTTTTAATTTATCTGATTTTTTATGTGAAAAATGGGACCATGTTCTACTTATCTTGCTTGATTTGATGGCCACTTTTTAATGATGGATTAAATCGACACTGATTTCTATTCTTATCATGATGTTCATATTTTAGGGTATAATTCTGACATTTTATTCATCATGCATATTCTCTTGCATTATTTGCCCTTGCATCACTTTAACTTGCATAAAAACAAAACAAAAAATGCAAACAGCATAGCATCGCTTTGTATTTTGTATAATTTGCATGTGGACCTGAAATTGAGATTGAATCACATTGAGCTTCTTGAATCAAAATTCAATAGCTTAATTGGGCAGCCATGTCCCTGTGTTCGACCTTGGTACACTTGCCAAGTATAAATAGTCCACGACATTCAAAGATCGTGGTTTTTGCTGAACCAAATTCGTCTCCTATACTACGACTTATTTCCACATTATTATAGAGGCGAATTTGACGTTCATCAAATGGCGTCGTTGCCGAGGATACGGCTTTGCTTAATTTTTGAATTTTGATTTTTTAATTATAACAAATTTTTTTGGTCCTCATTTCATGCATCATTTCTTTGCATATTATTTGCTGATTTAATTTCTCCGAGTTTCTAACTTTTCTCTTTTGTGGCAGGGCCCATGAAAATCGGGGACGCCTGATCGTCATGGAGGCGCGAAGTCGGGAGCTTCCGCTGAAGATGCTGCAAAAGAAGCCGTGAAGAAATTCTAGGATTTTTATCAGCCAAATTGCATTGCATGTTGTAAAAAAAAGAAGAAAAAAAAGAAAAAACATTGCATCTGCATATTTATTTTCAGGCTTGCATATTGTACTCAAAAAAAATCCCCCCCCCCCCTCACACACACACACACCTACATTGCACATGCACATACTCAGCCCCACCCTCCCCCTGTATATTTCATTCTCTCTCTCTCTGTATCTATTCTTCACGAACCCCCTCCCCCGCACCCTTGTATCATAGAACCATCCCCCCTAACACAGACCTTACTTCGGCTATTTGTAGCCTAAGATAGGGGGGACTTGCCTGCTCATTCCTCCCTCGTTCTGTCTTCTTGTGCTTAGGCCGATTTTGGCCTAAGTATAGGGGGACCATCTTCCTCAGTTCCGCTATATCACCCTGGACTTGAACCGAGCCTTGGCTTCATGGCACTTGTGCTATGAGGACATAGCAAATTTTAGGTATAGGGGGGTATACCGTATATTATTGTATATTACTTTAGCCTTAGCTCACGTTTTTAAAACTTTTTAAAATTTTATTTTTCGGGCTGGGTTCTGGTAACATTGGGAACTGAGCAAAAACATGTAAAATTTAAAAATTGAGGGATTAATTTTTGTAAATATTCATGTATAAAAAATTGAAAAAATGAAAATCTTTCTTGGAATGTGATTCTGACTACTAGGTTTAGTAGGTATTTTCAGTGAGGGAACCTCGGTCTCCCTTAGCAGAGTGGGTGGTTTAGAGGACATCGCAAAGGACCCCGTCATCAAGTAACACGGGCCTCGGCCCGTACTTACACCCATACTGGCTGAAAGTGTATACTTTTATTTGAGCCTGGGCCAGTCATTGTCTCTCCGAGGAATTAAAAAAAATTAAAAATTAAAACCCATAAAAATCTGCAAAAGGTAAAAATCACACAAAAATCACTAACCTAAGGAGATTGGTGTATTCCTGACACATTCACACTCACGCAAGGCTTGTGGATTTTGAGGACATTGGATCTCTGGGATCCTGAGAGTCTGAGTTAACATGCCTTAGTCATTAGGGTTTTCATGACTTAAATTTCCACACTCTTCTGGTTTGAAAGATTTGAGTGCTATATTGCACTCTTCGTCTCTACTTTCAAGAAAATATGATCAGCACAGTCACTTCCACAACTGCATGATTGATGAGCTGAGATGAGGTATCACTTGAGGAACTAGGACTAGAGAATTGAGTTTAGACCCGATCTTATGATATTCGAGGATGGGATAAAGTTAATGAAGTCTTCAGAAAACCTGAGTGTCAGCAAAACCCTAGCCAGTATGTGAACAAGATTCATATGCTATCTCTTTGATATTTACCTAAAAGTACCAGGGTGTGATGAAACTTAAAGGAATTTGTTGATTAGTGTGCGCCAATCTCTTGGTAAAAGCAGTGGAGCTAGCTAACAAAAGAAATGAAATGTCAAAGAAAAGCTCTAAATCCAAAGTCAAATTCCAAATGAGCTTCCACCAATGGCGAGCGCTCCCAAATATTTTCAAAGTGTCCACTTGGACCAAGCGCTAATTAGGACCAAGGAGTCGGGCTGACACCACAAAAAGGGCCCTGCATCGTAAGCGATACAAGTCTGGGTGTCGAAGGTATCTTAGATACTCAGAAAAGACACACCCCGGTGTACTCCCATAAAAACAAGTGCAGACGACTCCAACTCTCTTGACGGACACATTGATCAACAAAATAATAATATACATGTGTTGAGTAAAAGGCACTCGAGAGGCCCCTTGTTCCAATGTGAGGGTGAGAAAAATAGACACAATCCCATGTCCCTCCATCATCTGGCCGTCCATCTACATTTCAAAGTCTGACAAACTAACGAGACGGTGGACTGAAGCAAGAGTAGACTTATTCCCTAGTCTTGAGGATTAGGTCTAGAGGAGAGTCCTTGGAACTGGAACTTTGGGTGATGCATCGACTCGGCTCTCATGAAATGCAGTACACTAAATGTCATATCCTTATATTATATGTACAAAAAGAGAGTCTAATAATCAGAGAAGTTGGATTCCTTCTGACTAAGGCTTGGATAAACCCGGAATTTTAGGATCACTTAGGTCAAGGGTCTTCGATACCGGCTTCATCTGTGCCGTCTATCTCGGCTTCAATACCATCCGTTGGATCCAGTGACCTGATCAGATCACGGCCGCTCACTAACGCCTTAATCTCAGCCACACGATCTCCTTCTCATCCAACGTCTCTCAACGTGCCACGTCTCCCCTCCACCTCCACCGTCCGATTGAATACTATCCTACGCCTACTTAAGTGCCACGTCATCCACTCAAGCCTCGCCGTTCGATCTTCCCCTCCTAGCCATCTAAACCGTTCATTGGCGCCTAATCCCCACCGTCGGATCAGATCCTTTGATTTGATCTCAACCCTCCTCCCGCGCCATCAACCCGACCGTTGGATCGTTAGATCCAACGGTCCTCCACCATCGTCTTCCTCCAGCCCAGGCGTAACGGCTCGCAAGCCCATCACCCCCTTCCTTTTTTGGCTGCCATCTCCGGCTACCTCTCCCGCTCCTAACGGTCGCCCTACATTGCCCTTACTCCCACCATCTTCGCGTAACCTCCAAATCACCTCGCCATTACACCCAGCCATCATACCTCCCATGCAAAAACGTTCGCCCACCACCATAACCGATCTTCTCCTCTGCCTATAAAGCCCTTGCCCTGCCACCGTAAAGCCTCGTCCACCATTTTTGGCTCTAACCTTAGCCTCCTCCGCCCCTCCGGTGACAGCGGAGGGGCGGAATGTAGAAGCGAAGATGGGTTTTTGCCGATGTTGACCCACAGCGGCGCTCCACCGTGTCCAGGTGGTTCCAGCCACCACTGAGCTCCATGCACCGGCCGCGTACGCTGGGCAATGACCCAGAGCTCCACCGGAGCTCAATCACAGGCCGCTACGTCCGCCAACTCCTTGCTCCGGCGAGGAGACTTTTTCTTCTCACTTTCCCGATTTATCCTGCTACCTCCAGTCATTTCCACCCGCATCTGATCCACTCACCAGCCTCGCAACGCCACCCTTGTTTTCGCCGACCATCCCTTCTCTTCTCCAGACTCTCATTCGCTTCGACCCACCTCCTTCTCCATATCGCTGGAGGAGGAGCATTGGCCTCCACCTCCGATCACCCCAGGGCCATCACTCACCTCACAAGACACTCACGCACCCACACACACGCTTCGGCCATTCGTTTCTAACAATTGCAGGTTCAAAGGCCGGAGTTCAGACCGGAGCACCTTCGAGCTCCTCCCAGCCAGCGAAGCTTCATCAAGTGCCACTTCCGATCAGCTATTGACCTTCGCCGTGCATCCAAGACCTCCATCAGACCTCTCGCCGTCTTCGCCGGCCCTCAGACCTCCCTCTGGAGCTCGGCTTCTTGCGGGTCGCCGGAGCCCCGCCTCCTCCGGTGGCCCGCGGTGGAGAATGAAGAACAGTTACCGTCCGATCATCTTGATCGGACGGTTCAGATGCTGCCACGCGGCGACACCAGACGCCACCCGAGCCTTCACTCTGAACCTATAGGCTCGGGTGGACCGCGCCTAGAGCCGAACCTCCAAAAGAGTCCACGTGGCCCGAACCTGCAGGAGTGGACCCTAGCCTAGCCCTCGCATGCCTAGCACGTGAGAGCTGGGTATTTTGCGCGAAAGACCCCATAATGTATGTTATTTACATTCAGGTCCCTAGGCACGTGCCTCACGTGCGTGCCTGGGTATTTTACAGGGAGCCCCTTAGAGGTTTTGGAAATTACAAAAATGCCCTTGCGCGTAAATGGTGAAATTGCAAATGGGCCCGGGCGGTTTTTGCTGGAGGGACCTAAATGCAATATTTATCCTGTTATTTTATTGCTTTTTTATTACAATTATGCCCTTGCACTGTTTTTAGCATAACTTGAGCATCGTAGGTTCAAATTGCATGATTTTAGTGTCATTTTGATCTTTGTTTTGTCCTCTACATTTTAGCATGCTTACTTGTTTTATTTGACATTGTTTTAATTTAAGTGATTTTTTATGTGAAATATGGGACCATGTTCTACTTGTCTTGCTTGATTTGATGGCCACTTTTTAATGATGGATTAAATCGACACTGATTTCTAGTCTTATCATGATGTTCATATTTTAGGGTATAATTCTGACATTTTATTCATCATGCATATTCTCTTGCATTATTTGCCCATGCATCACTTTAACTTGCATAAAAACAAAATAAAAAAATGCATACAGCATAGCATCGCTTTGTATTTTGTATAATTTGCATGTGAACCTGAAATTGAGATTAAATCACATTGAGCTTCTTGAATCAAAATTCAATAGCTTAATTGGGCAGCCGTGTCCCTGTGTTCGACCTTGGTACACTTGCCAAGTATAAATAGTCTACGACATAAAGATCATGGTTTTTGCTGAACCAAATTCGTCTCCTATACTACGACTTATTTCCACATTATTATAGAGGTGAATTTGACGTTCATCACGGTGTATAGACCTTGGTTAGGTCATCAACCTATTGGTCTGCCAAATGTACACACTCAAACATATAGTAACACGGCTGTCTCTGGTTAAAGGATGTGTGCCTATGCTGTGACAACATTCAACATAGGTTTTTGGTTATCTCGATCTCGCTAAGTCAACACTCTGACCTAGCTAATCTAACACCTCTAAATCACTATTCCCATGTAGAGGACCTGCATCAAGAGGTCGGTCAGATGTCAGCCTTTGTGAGAAAGGATTGCCATCTCCTACTCAGCCTGGAGATCATCTCTTAGTAATCATTTAACGGTGCTTGATGACTCCTCTATCTAACTCTTTAGATATTCATCCGAACACCAGCCTCTATGATTCAATTAATGAATCAACAGTTGTATGATCATTAAGATGGCCATGGCACATAACCCTAATTGTACAGAGGGGCATATTATGCAAATTGTTTATTCTTCATTTCAGATCAGGGAATGATACGTGGACTAACATTTATTGCATAATGGCTCACCGTGGGCTCGCATGTCCAACAATCTTCCACTAGCCCAAAGAGCCATTAATGGGCTAATCATTTAAACCCACACTCATGTGACAATCATAGACTATTTTAGAAAATAGTTAGGTATGCTGATCAGTCACTCTGTTCCCGCGAGACTAGGCTAAGTCTTTTTACAACACTTGCATATCACCAGTAACAGTGCTCACATCCAATGCGAATGTTGCATCTAATGCAACCAATACTCAATCTAGTCAAAGCAGTTATAGTGTCTTTGACACTATTGCTCAATAATTATTATAATCAGTATTTCCATAATCCTTATCAGAATACCCTTATTCCCGGAGATCACTATCTCTTAAGGTATCCACAGTTAAGACCTTTTAGATCTCTATCTATAAAGTATTAACCTTTTGAAGATATGACTTTGAGATCACTATCTCAAAAAATCTTGTCATCTATGAAGATTTTGTTGTTATTGCAATCAAGTGTTTTCTCTCCACAATAGGATTAGCAACACTTTACCACTCCCACTGCATGGCAGATATCTGGCTTTTGTACACATCTAGCATACTCCTAGCTTCTCGTAACTGATGCACGAGTGCAGGAAGTTTTAGCATTCACTTCCTCAACTCTTTGAGGTGCTATCCCTTTAGATAGGTCAGTACCAAATCTTAAGGTAAGAAAGCCTTTCTTGGAATTTCCAGAAAAATGGAACATGTCCAAGGTGTACTACAAATGTGATAGTCCCAATACCCTCTTTCTCTTTGCTTCTGAACACCTTCAGAACTAAGATGCAAGAGGCATCTTTTGAGATCATATCTCAGGTGGAATAGCCATATCATAAAACACTTATTATCATCCTTATATCATTCCAAATGATTAGGATATTATATACATTTAGCACGATGAACACAATGGCACTCCCGCTAAGCTTCACATGGTATACCAAGATTATATCTGAAATTATAACATTTATAATTTCATCAAATCTTATGTCCCAACAACAAGAAGCTTATTTAAGTCTATAAATGGATTTCTTTAGCTTTCACACCTTGCTTTCCCCAATCATGAAGCCTTGGGGCTACTTCATGTGAATATCCTCAGAGAGGTATTCTTAGAGGAATGCAATCTTGACTTACATCCTGAAGATGCGATAGTCAAGTTGTGTACCTAAGGCTAGCAATATTCTGATGATTTTAAGCATGGTCACCGAAGAGCTAGTCTCATTGCAAGCAATGTCTTCTCTTCCGGTGTGTGGCTCATGATATGAACCGTGCTTTGAAGATCTCTACCTTCTCATCAGGTTCCATCTTTCTCTTGAAGATTCATTTACACCTTAATGGGTCTAACCCTTATAGGTGGATCCTCGAGGGTCCATATACAACACTTGTATACGAAGTCTACTTTAGACTTTATTGCTAATATCCATCTTTCCATGTCATGATCCTCAGGAGCTTCATCACATGAAGTCCGATCATTGTCAGACTTAATCGACACATGGAATACATCCTCAATCTCATTTGAAGAAGTATTAGTGTTTCATCTTTAATTGTCCTTTTAATTCCCGATTTCAGGAGCCTCATTATCTTATCAAGACTAAATGAGTTCCTACACTTCATTTTCATCTTGATTCTCAAGAGAGTCATCCTATAAGAATCACGTTCTCAGAGATGAGATCTTTTAAGAATCTCAGGGTTATAAAGTAGGTATCCAATACCATCCTTTATTTTCCTAATGAAGTAGCACCCTCAAGTGCTAGATTCCATCTTACATGCATGGAACCTTATCAAGGATATATATTGTAGTCTCTACTACACATATATACCTGGAAACTAAGGGATAATCATGCTAAAATTCATCACTGATCAAGTCATGTCACACATGATCTAATTGTATCTCCCTACAACTCCATTGAGTTTAGGTTTATCAGGAGGATTGAGATAGAAATGATATTCATATCTTCATAAGGTATTCTTTGAATTTTATCTAACAGGTACAAGCTACCTAGGTTAGATCAAATTCATTTCATCTTTCTTCTAACTTCTAAACCAAAATTGTGAAATCTTAGAACATTTCAAAGGTTTCTTAGGTGAAGATAAGAAATCTCATATCATACATACTCATCAATAGACATCACATATCCATAATGTTTATTGTGATATAGATGATCCAGAGAAGGGTGTATTGGACATTTTACTTTGAATATTATATTCACAAGTATGTAAGATTTGAAATTTTAGACATTCTAAAGTTTCATATCTTACTAGTCTATTGATCTCATCAACAGACATATGTCCAAAACTCGATGCCAAATCATTGTCACATGATCTTCATCCTCCTATTGATCTTATAAAGGTTTTAATTTTCAATATTAGAAATCTTAATGAACCATTCATTAATTCTCTAATTTCGTGGAGTTCACTAGATGTTAGATTACTATCTGAAATATATCCATCACAACTTTTTATGATAGGTTTATTCTAGAATTCATGTTTATTTCCAACACTTGGAAATAAAATATGAGTATATTCTAATATCCATGTCATAGAGACATTCTCTAAGACTAAGGGCTCTCCCACTGAAATCATGCAGTCTATCAATCCAATGGAGATTGTTGCAACAATTGCACCAATATCCATGTAGATGACTATTAAACCCTAAGATCAAATTTCTAATCTTCTAATACATGTGCAACACATTGCAAGTGTTGTTAGAAGATTGAGATACAATTAGTAGACTTTATCTTATCAAATAAGCAAGTCAATTTCAATGATCAAGAGTAGATATATATTATTATGATGCGCTATCTGAGTCATTCTCTAAGGATTCTAGACAGACTTGATAGTCATACTATCAACACATCAACTTATTGCAGTATTGGCATTCATCCAACTCTTTGGATGTCATATGGAAGTCACAGAAGTATAATCAACTCTTTGACTTTCCTTCTCACATGGGTCCAACCCACGCTTCCACTGTGCTCTCTTCATCTATAAACAACTGTTGTTCAAGACAAATAATCTCTTATGTTGAATTCAAAAGATTTCAATACAAGAGCATTTCAACATTTATACATGCTTCATTAAATTCATACAAAATGATTATTATGAAGCATCATGAATGACTTGAGTGTGGATAGTACAATGACGACACTCATCATATCTACATACATCTTAACTCTTAGAGACTTAGGTTCAGGTAGGTATTCAAACATTTTGAATACATCATCTCTTTCGAGCTACCATTCTGCATAATGCAGAGAACCATGTCATTCATGATTAAATGTCTAGAGCACATATGTATGCCATAACATCTTCTTAGTTTTTATAAGGATTATTTTGACAATTGCGATCATCATCGACATGTCACTTCCAAAGTACACTCGATGAAAGATCAATACTATAGAGACATACAAACCCTAAGGTGATGTCTTATTATCTTATTTAATTGTCATTCCTCATTATGTTGAGGAAACTTGCACATTGCAACCACATACATTATATGTCCAGTTGCAAGTACAATATATGGGTCATGAGTCCAATCCATGATATTTTTACTGGTTATTATTGAGTATAACATTGAGTGGGTTTACTTAAGGATTATCTGAAATAAGAAATTTGCATAAGGGTATATATATACTATATATACTTATTTTACTTTGATTTAGGAATTTTTATATCAAAGTTGTCTTGCCTTGTCAACAATGACAGTTCATTCCCTTAATCACTTTCAATGTAAGAGTTATTCTTACCATTATATCTCTAGCAAGATCTAGGATCTCCTTTCCTATCTTTGTCACATCCCAATAATATGAGAACCTGAGACTCCGATAAAAAGAAGCGGGAACACATTCCACCTTGCAAGTCCAACTTGCATTTCCCAATTCGGTCTTCAACACCTGGGTCCACCACCCCTAAGATGATGTTGACCCGTTGTTAATTGAACCAACCGTAACAGGCTTAATACTCGCTATACACAATCTAATATCGCCCCAATAATACAAGAATCCGATATTGGGGTCACTACGTATACGACCTTACTCTTTCGAGAAGCAAAGAACCCGATCCAAATAAATCATATATAGGATATGTCACTTCGGACATGCGTCTCCTACATATAATATCTGGTGACGGAATCCTTTGCCTTGACGGGAGACCATGGATGTCACTTATGTGATCCTCCTCCTCATATTCAAATTGTAATAATTAATTATCGTGAATTATATTCACGTAAATAATTCTTCCAAGGAAAATACACATCTATTCATAATAGTGTACTTTTAATTGGATATAATTAATTCAATCACAATAAATTAATTATCAATCCAACTATCAATCAACAAACTTTGAAATTTACTTGAATAGTAGGTATAATATCAAAGTACGCATTATTTCGGATTTTAATAATTAAAAAAATGCACTTTGATTTCTCCGGCATTATCAAGTCCCTACCCGATGTCATGGCCAGTACCGACGAGAGTGGGACGGACTACATACATTGCAACCCGCTATCCCAATGCACTATGACTAGACACCATATCCACCTCAGGAAAGGATAATGCCAGATAGATCATCATGTACTTTGAGATGCTCATCGGTCTTTCAACCGAAATTATACCATATAATATACATCAAAACAATTTTGATTATATTATAAGGATATTTGCTAAACAAATCCCCAATCCTATTCAAGCAAGAGGCGTCTGCATGTAAAAGTTGTCCTTCAACTGTTGTAGGATAAACTAGGGTTTTGTATGCAAACAATGTTTGTTGATGATTTCATATCAATGTCATTCAAGGAAACGATTATCATCTTTAAATATTTCACAAATACTTATCAATAATCATTTCAAAAAATTAACAATTAATTTTCATCAATTTATTTGAATGACTATCACAAGGTTCATGATCAAGTTTGTCAATTTCCAGCAGTGACCCCCAATCACTAAAATTAACTTTTCTTGATCAATTTAAATCCAAAATTCGCAAAATCAGTTTCCTAAGATTGCCAACTTTATTTACAACAGAACCTAAGTGATATATTACGCATTTTGAGGCGCATCAAAACAATAATTAACTCATTTATTTGTTGTCCCCGCAACAGTGAATACATGCTAATTCAAAAGGCCGTATCTTGAGCAAATGAAATCCAAATTTCGTAAACTCTGATCCTATGATTTTCTTATTTAATGAGGAACAAAATCCAATTGAATATTTTGTATTTAAATAATTTAAACAGTGCCGAAAAAATCCAATTAGACAGAGGTACGAAAATTGAAATGCGACAAAACTTTCGCAACCCTTTCAAACCCAAGTCGTCCATGGTCTATGGATCGTATCCAAAACCTTTTCGACCTAAGGCTCTGATACCACTTGAAGGATATTGAGAATCCTCAAAAACATCACGGAAGCGTGACGATCGCATCTCATGCGATCAAGGTGACTAGTCGCAATGTGCAGCGGAATTTAAAAGATTTAAAACAAGTGATGAAACCACATGATCACAAGAACATTTCCTGGATCGTTTCGTCAAACCACAAAGTATTAGAAATACCTCTTGAAGCGTGGTTGCGATCACGAGATCTCTAGAGCAAGAGATCCTCCTGGATCAAGTCCGATCCACGAAGACAGCACTTGCGGACGCGATGATGAGACGCGTGACTCCCGCAATCCTCGATGAAGATCCAAGCTTCGAATCCCCTGATTTCGTCCAACGAAATCCGTCCTCTTCCTCTAGAGCAAGCAATCCCAAAGAAGATGGAGATCCTCGAGTAGTCGAAGGCGAATGCGAGAAGGTCTCTCTCAACACATAAGATGGACGACCACCTTAGAGAGAGAGAGACAGCGAGAATGAGAGAGAGGGAGAGTAGGCATGTACTCTTGATTTATTCTATATCCAAAGGGATAGGGTTGCCCTCCTTATATATTAGTTTGGGATCCAATGGATCTCAATCCACGACATACATAGATCCAACGGTTAGATTGATCTATGCATCAATCAACAACCATGATGATTGTTGGTTAAAAACCAATAACATTAATTTATATCAAATCAAATATATGTTATATTATCATCAACATAATTTAATTTAACATAAATCAATTACTAAGAGATAACAAGAAAACAAAAAGGGAGACAACAAATCACCTCCTAAAATTTGGGGGGGGGGGCGTCACCAATGACTAAGTCATTGGAGACGCGACCTCATTTTGGTGGTGATTATCTCCTTCTTATTTTATCCCATTATTTCTTAATAAATTGCAATAACTTTTATTGCAATAATATCCGCCAAATTAATTCCAAATTAATTTGTGAATATTTCAATCATGCCACTGAAAAATACGTGAATCATATTCACAACCCAAACTAATTTGTAAATTACATTTCCAATTAATTACTTAATGTGAATCCAATTCACATTAATAATTAACAAATATTATTTACAAAGCTTCTCTCTCTAATATATCATAAATCATATTTATAATATATACACACATATATTATGGATAGCACTGTCCACGATCTGTATTTAATTATATTGGATAATCATTCTCACAATATGAATCTCATTCATATTATACTGGATAATTAAATCTCATTTAATCATCAAGACCTTCTTTTTTGGATACAAAATTCATTATAGGAATTATTCATGAACTCCTTCAAGAATAATGTGCTTTCTCCGCAGATACTTGGAGATAAGGACATGGCGATTGTATTGTTCCATGTATAGTGACTTGGATGTTGAGATCTCATCTCAAATCCAGATCCCATGGACCTCCCATAGATGCTTGATTAAATCAAGACCGTATACTTAATCTTCTCATTGCATCTGAATCTCATTCAGATCAATGTCCAACACTTGGACCAAGATCAAGTTACTTCTCTACTGAGAGGTGTCATTAAAATCCAGACATGTTTCATCACTCCCTCGGACTGGAAGCTTCATGGTTATACAATCGTTTATGATCGCATCACCCTCAAGTATTCCCAATACCTGCACATCCTGCATACTGGAAGACCTATGATCAACCTGAAGATTAAGATCAATTTTACACTGTCTTCTTCAGGGTTTGATTACCAAGTTTCTCAATCTTGGTCATTGGGAGTTGGTATCGATCGTATGCTTTCTCAAAGCATATATCATACCTTCAAATTCTTGTCATGCTTCCGAAGCACGACGACCATGCATGGAATTTGATCGTTCCTAGTACCTCATGAGTGAGCTCATGTCTTCCGGTTCATGAGTGAACATGTATGATCCCTTTGAGAGATCGTATTACTCATATGCTCTTACATGCACACCAGCTCACCGGTGTATAGACCTTAATTAGGTCATCAACCTATGGGTCTACCAAATGTACACACTCAGACATACAGTAACACATCTGTCTCTGGTTAGAGAATGTGTGCCTATGCTGTGACAACATTCAACATAGGACTTTGGTTATCTCTATCTTGCTATGTCAACACTTTGACCTAGCTAATCTGACACCTCTGAATCACTATTCCCATGCAGAGGACCTGCATCAAGAGGTCGATCAGATGCCGGCCTTTGTGAGAAAGGATTGTCATCTCCTACTCAGGCTGGAGATCATCTCTTAATAATCATTTGACGGTGCTTGATGTGTCCTCTATCTAACTCTTTAGATATTCATCCAAACACCATCCTCTATGATTCAATTAATGAATCAACAGTTGTATGATCATTAAGACGGCCATGGTACATAACCCTAATTGTACAGAGGGACCTATTATGCAAATTATTTATTCTTCATTTCAGATCAGGGAATGATACGTGCAATAACATTTATTGCATAATGGCTCGTCGTGGGCTCGCATGTCTAACATCGTTGAAGTTTGCCCATCCTTGACGTTGCCACGATATTTGATTCACTGGTGTTGACTTTCGTGGGTTAATTCAAAGTTGTAAAGTATATTGGTGTGTGATCCAGAGCTTTGGAGATGGTAGACTCATACATGCAAATAACTTGAGGTAGTGAAGTAGTTGATTGGCTTGGATGATCGAAAATACTAAGTCAGAGGATTTGCATCACAGTTTCACCTACCTGTATGTAAACATCTCTATGCATGGAGGTAGATTATCTGGGTTACCCATGATGTTTAAAATTTGGAAATTATTTTAAATTACCATAAAATTTAGACATTACCATCTAACCCATGGTAGTGGTGCAATCGATGTGCACTCTCATATAGTATCGAAGAGGATTCAAGTGGAGACCGATGTAATTCTCCTCAACACATGTGGGAGCAACAATAGGAAGCAATGACAATGATTCCTTCAAGATTAGTAATTCATATACCATGGTAGTTATACCGCAAACACATTAACATGCGAAGGGTGTCGACGATGGCTGAAGGGCATTTACAAGAACAACACGATGATATAAATAGAATGCAATACAAAAAGATAAATACATGTTGGTGGATATATCACTCTTCAATAGATGTTAATGGATGTATTTTGGGAATTCATTTTTTTATTAGAAAATGTGAAATGTGGAATCTGAATAGATAAACAAAGTAAGAAATACAGAAAGATAAACATGAACACGTGGATTTTTACGTGGAAACATGCTCCTTGAGGAGAGGGATGAAACCACAAGAGAATACCTCAAAGAGATGATGTGTTCATTGCACTTTCTCATTTGGTACAGGAGGTCCAAGGCTTCTTATATAGCCTCCACAGGCCCTCCAAGTCTCATCACTGGTAAATGTGGGACTAAACATTGGATGTGGTAAATGGATCCTGGACCATCTACACAAGGAACGCATATACCCCGACACTTCCCCTCAAGCTGGAGCATGCAATGCTCAACTTGGACAAACATAAAGAAATCTCAGACTCACACTCTAACCTATTTTTTCTTCCTCATCTGCATGACATGAGAAACAATGTCCTCGACAACAATCAACAATTGTGTGTGCGTTGAGTTGATATTGTCTGCAGTGTCTTGTAGTGTGAGGTTGGGATTTCTTTCTGTTTGTCCAAACTGAGCATTGCATACTCCAACTTGAGGTGGAGTGTTGGAGTATGCCTCACTTGTGTAGATGGATAAATGGATCCCAACATAATCTATTTATCACATCCACTGTTTAGTCCCACATCTATCAGTGGTGGGACTTGGAGGTCTGTTGAGGCATACACGAAGCCTTAGACCTCTTGTATCAGATGAGAAAGTGCAATTGAACACATCAATCTTTGAGGTGTTCTCCCGTGGTTTCATCTCATGGTTTCACCCGCTTCATAGTACTATTCATATTTCCATGCATAAGCGTTGATGTAGAAAGAATATTTTTTGCAGCTCCAAACAAGCTAAATATTTCCCTTCCAAAATAATAAAGATTGTCCTCATAATAGTTAAAAAATGTTTATTATTAAAAAGCGACAGCTGAAGTTGTATTGCGATGTCACTATCCCTTCTAATGAAGCCAATGTAAATCTTGTTATCTTCTCTACAAACAATGTGATCATTAGCATGTTTGCACATAAATTCTAACACACAATTATATTAATTATTGATGATATATTTCGTATCTTGCTAAAAAATAAATCAGTGTTTACCAACCACACATTGCCTTACCAAATCTAATTCTCTCTCAATACAATTCTCAAAAATTCCGATTCGTGTTGATTCTTCCCCCAGCTAACGAAGAGATCTTGGTGGATTCCCTTTGCACGTGATGTTCACTTTTATGAGTATGAATGTACTTGGATACCCTTCATCTTCGCTTTTACATTTTTATTACCGACTTCTTATCAAGCTATGGAGGGGCTACATGTCTTTCTCGAACTACCGTCCTCTCTATAAAGCAAGACATATAAAATCTCAATACTCCTCAGCAACATGTTTACTATAAAGAAGGCAAAGAGGAATCTCCCTATAAAGTATATATAAATACTATGACATTCAAAACACACAAATCGCATGATATTGTTATTCAATGTATATATGCACATTTCGTTGTTATTATTGTGACTTCACTCCCAAATTCTCTCTTGTTTGTTTACATTAACTCTGGATAACATCAACTTCAAGGAACAAAAGACTGTACACATTGGAATTCATAGATGCAAGTGAAATGATTGTATACAAGAAAGTGGAGAGGACATGAAGAAAGCACAAATTATCACATATAGTCGTATACTTGTTACACTCGATACAATGCATCCCAACACTTGCAACACAATTTAGAGACTCATAATTAATTAACTATGTGGTGGGGACAACTATTAGGTCCAAAATAAGAAAATTTGTTTGATTTGCTATTGTAATCATAACCATTTTCATTTTTTATACTAAAGTCAACCATGACCATCAGAAATTTTCAAGCTCAATTTTATATTGGTTTTGGGCTTTGAAATGGCACAATGTATAAGCATTTTCACCCTAAGCGCTATCCTTTTTGATACTGGGTTGGGTACCTATCTACCACGCTTCATTGAATTGACGAACGAAAAACTACCGGACCCTATGTTCCTCCAATAGTTGACCCAAGGGTGATTCATATTTTGGCATGAGTACATCATCTATAAAATGATATCCATCTTGAGAATGATTTCCGGATTTTATACGATTTTCATGATTTCTCTTGCTTTGTAGTTTAATACACACAACTCAACATATTCCTTGGTGTTAGTTATGTAGTGTCTATTGTTTCCACACTTCGACCGTGAGATGATATCCTAAGCAGTAAGCATTTTGGACCTTTTTATGCAAATGAATGCATATCAGGCTCCATGCAGCTTACTTCTCGACACAATTTCTTTAAAATTTATTAAATCACATGTAAAGATCACTGAGTACCCGCTATCATTAAATATGCACCTTCTCAAACTTTGCATGCGTGATATACATCCTTTCTAATTTCTAAGCTATCCCAAGCATGCAACCACCACTACCATCGGAATATCGCAACGGAGGATAATGCGATTTGAAATGAGGGAGATTGTAACACATCAAGCATAGCCCCACATCTAATACTCATAAAGTTTGAATTCATGTTCTAAGTAATGTGGAATACTACTTGACAACATGTGCTCGAGCATTTCAGGGTCGTTGCCAACGTATAGCATGAGACATTACAAGCACTGAAAAGTTGGGAGTAAACGACTGAATTTATGTGTGGATAAATTAGATACCAAGGTCCATTCTTTAAAACTTAAAGGTCTCGATGCCTCTGAATTAAAAGATACATCTCTTAATAAAAATAATTAGTAACTTCCACTGCAATAAATTGATTGTAATAAAAAACATATGTCTGAAATATCGCTAATAAATTGAATACATGTGCTGGTTAAATGAAAATTTAGACATGTAAATCAATTAATTGGTTAATTCTTTAAACCGACAAAACCAATAATTAATTGAATATAAAGCTGATGAACCAAAATCTATCTCTTTTAATAATAATTTTGAATTGTAGCATAAGAGGCAGAAATCAATTCAACAAAAACCACACTTTTGAATATGTGACAAATTTTATTTGGTAAGTGTATTAAGGTCGAACTCAGGGCCAATGAATTTTTTAGTTCTGTGGTTTAGGTTAAAATATGTTTCTAGTTATGCTAGTTTCTGGTTCATGAAAAATGCAAAAAGAACGAATTAAGATTAATAGGGTGATAATAAAATAGAGAGAAAAGAGATAGATCTGTGACGATGAATTTTTATCCCAATAACCCGATCAATCAAACATCTAATTAATTCATAAATGTAAGAAAAGATTCAACAATGATTTATTAATCATCGCTAAAGTATTGCAAGTTAGGGAAAGTCAATCAAATTAATCATGCAACATTAATCAAGATCAAAATCCCTTCCTCGATTTTCTTCTTATTATTGATTCCCAACGGATAATTTTAGTCCTTAACGATCATGAAATTATATTCTTCTCAATAAAACCTTGCAGAAACATGTCTATGTTTCTAGTTATGCTAGTTTCTAGGTCATGAAAGAATGCAAAAAAGAACGAATTAAAGATGAATAGGGCGACAATAAAAGAGATAGATATGTGATGATGAATTTTATCCCAATAATCCGATCAATTAAATCTCTAATTAATCCATAGATGTAAGAAAAGATTCAACGATGATTTATTTATTATCGCTCAAGTGTTGCAAGTTAGGAAAAATCAATCAAATTAGTCCTACAACATTAATCAATATCAAAATCTCTTCCTCAATTTTCCTATTATTATTGATTCCTCAACGGATAATCTTAGTCCTTTTGATCAGGAATTTTTATTCTTCTCAATAAAACCCCTGTAGAAACATGTCTAGTATCCCCAAACATGATTGCAAGATATTCGTCAAATTAAGCATGCATAAGAGATTTTAATCCTCAAATAATAATTGAATTCAACATGCCTCTTATATGTCCACACTATACATTGCGATAGAGTAATGAAAGAGCTTTAAAATGATATATCATACATTTGAATAGAATATGCGAAAGACACATAATGTTGAAGTTCCAAGGACTAGAATAAATAAAATAAAGTTTTTATTCATTCCAGATCCTTATGATGACCCTCTTCCTGAGTCTATCTTCACTTCTCTAGGGGATGGTCACACATTGATCAATCCCTTTATCCATTCCATTCTCACCAGGGATAACCTTCACCTTGTTGAGCTTGATTTGATTTTAACCTCTTCCAGCCTAAACCAAATTTTTGATGAAGACAACACGGAAGATTCATTTGTGATGATGCCTCCAAAGAAACATCTTGAGGACGAGGATCGTGATGAGCCCTTGCATGAGGGGGTATTTCTGCAATTTTTGAAAGGTGAGAGGGCTTGGATGCAAAAGTTCCTGACGGGCGCATGCTTTGCGCGTAAGGGGGGCCTACATGCAAATTGCGGAAGCTGAAGGGGTTATTCTGAAATTCCCCCAGCCCATGTGCCTCCTGCACGTGGGGGCTAGGCTCGGAGCGAGGATCGGAGGAGGTAGACACGTGGCAGAGTGGGGAGGCTCTAGAGGAGCCTCGGGTGGTCAAGCATGGAGGTGCGGATGGAGGTGTGGACTGGGATATGGACCATAGATATAATGTGCTCCAACGTTCCAAACACGATGCAGGGATGGGATGTGATGATGGCTTTCAAGGGAGATAAGAAGATCGAAGCTCCATGTGTACAAGCATTGATCCAACAGTGTCTGCTCTTCATTCTCCTTCGAGAGTGATAGTACATGGACAATGCTTCGACGAGCCCTCCCAAGCGCCGATGAGGTCCTGCAGGTGGTCTAAAGTGCAGGGAGCTCGAGGAGGCCAAGGCGAGGATCATGGGAGTGATGTGGAGGTCCGACGAAAGATGGAAGGTGGAGGCGGTGCAATGTTGTTGGAGGTGGAGGAGCAGATCAGAGTTGTCTGGCTCCTTCCAATCGATGAAGCTCGAGATGGCCTGCAAGGTTAGAAATCGAAGGCGAGGCGAGGGAGAATGGAATGGAGGTCTTTGGTGCACGAGAGGAGGCGAAAACCTGAAGCTATAATTCTGTGCAAGACCCGGAGGCAGGGCGAGGTGGAGGGGGTCGTGGAGAAGAGTAGAGGCGATGGTACTGGGTTGACGAAGATCGTGAGTGTGAGGTGAAACTGATGTGGCGCCCAGATGGGCTGAAGTGGTTAAGGCACATGTGTAAAAAAAGGAGGCATACAAAAGGCATGAAGATTTGGGAGGGTACCTTGAGGTGTGCAACAAAGATAGGCTGAGAGAAGCTGGAGCTTCCAGAGGTGACGTATAGGTAAATATGGTGAAGGATATCGCCTGGTGAAGGAGCATAAACTCTAGAGTCCTTGCTCAAGATCTCCGACGAGAAGGGCTCGAGCTCTGCAGCTGATGCGGGTCGAGCTGCTACACGACCGAAGGAGGAGGGGTCGTGGATTGCAGCAATCCTCAGCCTTGTCATCACCCATCGAGGGTTCCTCGGATATGTCACTGGAGAGGAGTTTGTGGCTAGATGAAAGGGGCTTCTACAGTGGTGGATGGGCGACAAAGCAAGGAGTAGGAGAATGTTTTATAGGGTGTTGATAAGGGGTGTAACAACCACCGATGAAGGGTTTGATGACTAGGCGAAGGTGGTGGAAGTGAGGAGGTTACATGCATGGGTGATGATGGTGAAATAGTTGAGAGAGTCGTGAATAATCCGAGGGAGAAGGATGTGCATTCACGAGGTTTGGTGTAATGTTTGAGCAGATGGGGCGGTTGACTCGAGTCAAAAGGGGGAAGGCATAGATTGGCCACGAGTGTGCTGACACGTTGGAGAGAGGAGTGAGGAGGTGCTGGCGTGGTGCTTGCGTGGGCCAATGGGAAGACACGGAGCTTGCTGACCATTGACCAAGAGATAAATGGAAAGAAAAAATATGAAATAAATAGAAAGAAAAGTGAAATGTAAAAGTGTCAACATAAAAGTTGTTGGTCTCATTGAGAGATACAACTTTCACGAATGATCCAAAATCAAAAAAGGTCATCTGTACAAAATACAATTTTTATATAGGTAATACTTGTCAATTAATCCCAATATTTTTATGTTTTTTGTAACTTTTTTGTATTTTTATTTTGATAAAGATTGACATACACACAATATGCACAATATTAATATATTTTTTATGGATTTGTAAAAAAGGTGAAATAAAAAAGGTCAAAGATAGATCATGTACTATATATACATGGTTAAAACTTCTCTTTTTTCTTTTACTTTTGTGATTTCTTGTAACATCCAAATCCGCACAAATCTGAACTCGATCCGATTTAAGTCCGATGAACCTAATAAAGTTGTTGGTCAATACCAAACAACCTAAAATGATCAACTGATCGTGAATCAAAAGTCGTTCGGGCGAAATCGACCAAAAATCGACCGCTTCGTAATGCGTGCCGTGAAAAAGGCACAACGCAAATTCGAATATCACAAAACGAACCAAACTGTCATTAGATCCGATTCGATGAAACAACACCAACGGAATCGACCGTTCGTCAATTGGAGGTCATTTGGTATTTTAATTTCACAAAATTTAATCCCAAACCGAAACCGTATCTCGAAAATTTCGGGCATCCAAACCCAATCAAAAGTAAATCAACATTATACTCATTTCGATCGTCATTCAGAGACGGTCAAAATGAGACATTGCGCATCAAAATCCGACAATCGAGGCGCGAATACGGACGATTTTTGTATCTTAAATAAGTAAGAGAAATTGGCAAAAATAAAAATAATTTTTTTACTGACTACAACAGACTATTGTATCCACTTTGCTTCCAATGACCATTCCACTTGACTTTTAATATGGCTCCACTTGGCAACCAATTAAACCCTCAATCTCCCTATATATATCAACCATTCCCTTCTAACTTCTTTCACATTTCTACCGTAAAGAGCATTCCATTCTTCAAAACTTGTTGGGAAGAGCTGTTGTCTTCCTCCTTCAGCAGTTGCATTGGAAGGTTTCAACCCTCTTGCAATTGTAGTTTCTGCTCCAAATCACCAGCCATGGCATGCATTTATATCTCCATTTTAGAGATCTAATCAGGTACACTCCCTTTTCCATTCTCTCTTGCTGCCACTCGTGTTCTTTGCACAAATTATTTCATTGTAATTAAGGATTTGGGACTGGAATGAAGAACTCTGAAAATTTGTTGGAAAACAATTATGTGGTTCCATTGCTGAAGTGAATCCATAATTTCAACAGTTCTTGCATGCCTAATTTTCTTCAAGTTAAAGCAAATCCATGTGTACAATCCTAACCTATATTTGCTGCCTAGCATGTGCAAATTTTATTTCCTCCCCCATGCTGCTCCTGGAAACATATGTTTGCATGCAGATCAAGCTCAACCCTCTTGCATCACCCAAAATCTGCTGCATGCAGACATCTTTTCTACCAATTTGGGAGATTTAGGTGCAATCCAAAACCTTTATCCAGATGCCAACCATGAATCTTTGTTAAAAAATTGATTTTTTCTACCACCATTTACTGGTTACGGTTGCTGAAATCATACAACAACCACAGTATCAAGTGTAGTTTTCTCCATTGCCTTTCATTTTTGAAATGTCATGGCATTCCTATAATATCTCCCTTAGGACCACTCCACTATACCAAGGTATGTGGAAATCATAGTTGACATTTTCATTATTAAAAGGCTCATTGCAGATATGTGTAGGTTGAAGATTTGGCCTGACATAGTCAGATAAAAGATAAGATTTCATAAGCAAGCTTGTGTGTCAAATTGGTTTTGGAGAAAGGGGGTTCTAAGGTGATCATTCATAAGAAATTTTGATGATATCCTCCTGTTAATAACGTGGATGTAAATACATTAGAGATAGAAGAAAAACTCACCAGGAATAAAGTGGAACTAAGATATAATTATGCATATTTTCCAATAATTTGCATGTGCCGCTAAAAGAGATATGGGAAGAAGTTGTGATTATAGCATTATCATGCTAAGTATTATATGAAACAGACTTTTGGAGATAAATTGTGATTATAGTAAATGATTACTTGAATTTTATAGAGGTTTTTTGAAGATGTATCAACTGATCGGATAGTTTTCCATATAAAAAGAGTTAGGTACAATTTATGATTACCTAAAAAATGAGACTATTATGTTTTAAGCAAGTTATTTTAGTTGCATACGTGAATGTTATTTATTCTATGTGCTTATGTCAGAATATAATCAATACATTTCTTATTAAGTATGAACATGTCTGTAATATATTATGCACTCAACTTAGAACTATGCTTTTGTTAGAATGGATAATCTTTATAGTTTAGAATATATAATGAGTATAAATGATGCATATGCATACATTTGGGTAAAATTATAAAAAATGATACAACCAATCAGAAATCATATATTATATGAAGCTACAGGAGAAGATATGACGCGTGAGAGATGAGGAAAACCGTACAAGCATGATCTTTCCAATACAGTATTTCAAGGATAAAAAGAACAATAATCAAATCAAAAGTAATACAGACATGCAATAGAAATCATAATCTGGACCTGTGTAACTTGTTCATATGTATAGAAGTTGTAGATTAAACAAGTTGATCCTTTAGAAAATTTACATCACTATGGTTAGGTTGTGAGAAATATATAGATCTATAAAGACAACCAAGAGATATTGAGAAAAGAGTATGAAATCAAGTGCATCAGTATGATGGGGAATCAATAGTAATAATTAATAGTGCCAGTCATGATGACCCTTACACATGACCGTACGAGGGCGCGATGACCCTCAACTGGGCGGAGGAAAGGAAGTCCAGTTCGGGCAGCGGCCGCCAAGTGCGCGGGTCTAGGATCCCAGTCCTTTTCAAGGTTTTTACGCGAGCTCGCAGTGTTTTTACGCCTCGTTGGGATCCTGAATTTAGACCAGCTCCGTTGACCCTCGGTTTTAGTTTTTCGTATGAGCTCGGTTGCCCGTTATCGGTCGGGCCGTTTTTCTAGAGTGCCTTTTTCGGAAAGTCTCTCTCACCCATCTCAGTGGCGTAGTTTGGGAGTAGACCTATCCCTCTATTGGACCACAGTTCCAATTAGAGGGCGAGACAGAAGAGCCATTTGTAGGCTACTTCACCGCTTGAGTTTTACTTTCACCAACAGACTTGGCGATTTACATCGAGATCATCCATATCTACATCTAAATCATTTAGAGTTACATCTGAGAAAATTCCAGTTAAGGTTGGAGAAAATTACAATTAAAATTAAGTTGGTTGGAGGTGACTATAATCTGATTCGAAATCCCTATAAGTTAATGGACGTGTTGGGAACTTAGTTAGGCTGCATTACACAACACCGCATACATACGGAGGCACCCAACCCTAAGGTACTTTTAATACCTTAGAGTCATAGTGTGAGGTTACACACAGACCAAGACCACAGACTATCCACTAAGTTAAAAGAGTAAATAGAATTAATGATCAAATCAATCATCATCATATTAGTCCATTATAAAAAACAATGACATAATCTCAATGACAAGAAATTAGCATTTACATGTGCCATCAAATTTATATATATAGGATCCACAACATGATCTCCAAGATCCAAAATCATGATCTTTAAAATACAGAAAATCATTATATGTCAGGGTTTGTCATCTAAACTTTATATAAATATATATGGGAAGAATGAGAAAAAAGGGGTGAACATGTGAACTACATACCAAACAGTTGAAAACCATTCTCTACGCATGTAGTGGTAGATTTTTCACCATATATACTTTTCTACTTGCTTGCTTTTCAAAATAATTAAATGCCTGTTATTTTTATAAGTTTTTAGGAGGTACCAACAACCGCTGACGCCTCTTCTTTCCTAAACATGTTTTGGCATGTAAAAGGTATGCTGTTCAGTAGTTATTCATGATTCCATGCGATAGAGTTTGCACCAGACGGTATGCTATTTTGTTTCAGTTTTTGTTTTGATTGATAATGTAATATGCTTCTCTTCTGTTCAATCAGATTTTTGTTGGGATTACTGTATGTACTGTTAGATACTGTACATGTTGTAAAATAAATGGAAGTTAATGAAACAAAATTTTGGTGGCATTTGTCTCTATTAGCTTGTGATTATGAATGTGAATGTGAATGTCATATGTAAATATAGAAGCGCGAAAATTTTTCCTGTTTTTCTGTAGCTTGTGCGATCTCATGTGAATGAAATACCGCAAAAGTAGCGTAAACGGGTACCCAGATCCTCGGGGGTTCACATTTCTTGATTTTTAATTCTTTATGTCAAGTTAGTAAAGAATTCAAATAATTTAAATGAAAAATAATTGGACCAAAATAATTAGTTTTTGTACATTAAATAATGAGCACACACTAGCTAGGTATTAGGTTATTTATACATATTAGCCCTAATTTCACATATTATTAGCATAGTCAATTAAATCAATTTAGGTGGTTTATACAATGATTTGTTAAGGAGATTTTGCTAAGATCCTTATATAAAGTAAATGAATCATGGATTCACCATAAGCCAAAAAATATCCATTGAATAAAAAAGGTTTAAACACCACTCTAACTATGGGGTATTTAAGGAAAAACTATTAGATGTGATAGTATAACTCATCCCATATGCATTAAGTGTTCGCACATATGAATTCGACACTTTTAAATATCAAATATTTTTTACAGATTAATGTACATATAGATTTTATATTATACCAACAAACATGATATAATTTATCACCACACAATAGCGCACCATTACTGCAAGATCAAGCAACCATAGTTCTTGCACTTGATTTTTTAATCTTATTACTAATTAAGGAAATTAATGTTGTTATAACTTGACCCATAACATTTGTCGCGTGATATTTTGGTTATTAAATTTGTGCTCTATATTGTATTTTAAGTGCACATTGCTTCGTGGATCTGTTATATCATCTTATCATATTGATGTGAACTTGAATAGTTTTAATTAATATATGAATTATGTTTTGCTAGGGAAGCAAATATACACCCAACAAATTATTTTCCTCAAGCACTAATTAATATGTCTAAACTAAATGTTGATTCCAACTAACGTTCTAACATGACATGTACTTTAATTGGAGCATCAACAAAAAGAATGTTTTATAATTATAGGCTAATAAACTAGTAGATGCTCATTATATTAGCTAGTAGATGCTCATTAATTTGTAACAATTATTAGTTTAGTAATGAAACAGAATGAATTGATCGAACTCTATTATATAAAAAAATAACCAATAAAGATTCCATATACTCATTAAGAGACACGTGAGCCATACGAACTCAAGAAACCACACCTTCCACATATGTATACTTCAAGGAAATATAGAGATATAAAAATAATTTTCTTCAATCATATCTACACTATCATGTCAAGTCAAAAAACCTCAAATGCGAACCACTGAAGTGCGACAAGATAAATCTACGAAAAATCATGTAAGAATAATTTAACAAGAAATGAAACAACAATTAATTAGTATGCGAGAAGGTTTAAAAAACAAACGATTCGTTTTACATCTCATGAATATCATTTAACGTGCCTCTCGCAACTAAATATAAATATTTATGTATTATACCAATTCACGAAGAAAATTAACACATGACAAATTGGGAGCGAAAACTAAAATAAGCATGTGATAAACCAAGAGACGTGACAATAACTTGCCAATGATAATCAACTGTATGGAACTCAAGAGAGATTAAAAAGACAAGTGAAAATCTCGTAGATATCCCCGATAAATACCATGCATAAGGCTCATGGAAAATTACGTTCTTTCATTGTAGATGAAAGACACTTCGTATCATGCTTAATATATTTTACTGTAAATATGTCAGAACATTCAAGTCGATAAATAGCATGCATAAGGCTCATGGAAAATTACGTTCTTCCATTGTAGATGAAAGACACTTCGTATCATGCTTAATATATTTTAATGTAAATATGTCAGAACATTCAAGTCGATAAGGCTTAATGCACGGATTCTTGAGAATGTATTCATATCCCTTAAAATAAAAGATATATAAATGTATTAGTTATTTGTTAATTTCTAAATCTACCTTGCTAGATTGTTAGAATTTTTTCATGGATGATCATTAATTACCTTCCAATTATTTAGATGGAATAGTAGGGGTATTTCCATGGCTCCTCCTTCCCCTTCCACCTTCGTCCACCATCCGAGGTCTTTCTATCTCTCTCCCCTTTCTCTTCTGTCTCTATTTTCTCCTCTCCAAATAAAAACGAACCGTAACAATATATGCTAAGTCGCGTGGCCCTTCAGCGGGGAGTGGAGCAGCAGATCTGAGCCAAGTCCCCGATCCCTCGAGATCTCTGCACGAGGAGAGATCGATCACGCGGCGATGAGGTCCTTCGACGATCTCCCGCCGATGGACTTCCTCCGCTCCGAGCGGATGAGCCTCGTGCAGCTCATCGTCCCCGTCGAGTCCTCCCACCGCGCCGTCTCCTACCTCGGCGACCTTGGCCTCCTCCAATTCAAGGACGTAAGTGACCGGTTTATTGGATTGGTTATCGTCGTTTTCTCCGTGCCGCTGTTCTGGATCTCTGGGACTGGAGTGTCGGTGTCTTCGTGGTGTTGTTTGGAGCTTCTGATCCGTGTCGTCCTTCGGCCAATGTTGTGGTTGAGATGGGCGTTATTGGAGAAGTGGGTGGAGCGAAATATCCAATTTTAGGGGGCGGTGCCTGTTTTTTTTTTTTTGAGCAGAGGCTGATGGTGAAGTTTATATGTGATGGAGTATAACACTGTACTGCGTGTTGCGGCCAATGTTGAGGGTGCGATGGGTGTTGTGGATTTATAGAAGTTGGTCGTGGGAAGATCCGATCCGGGGTTGTAATTCCCACCCCCGGACTTGGTGTTGGCCGAGTAAGTGGGAATGACACTGGAACTAATGCTCGATTTAGCTCAGGAGTTGTGTTTATTGTTTACATAGTTGATAACTTCTAAAGTTGCTTTTTAATGCGCAGTTGGCTGTGAGAGATAGATGTCATAGTTAGACAGTTAGCGAAGTGTTAGCATGGACTTTTGATCAGTGTTAATTTTACTTGACAATGGGGTGATACTTGCATGCCAATATTTTCATAAGAAATTTGCAAGACGAGCATACTTATGAATATGTATGTGGGTAGACTTGGGAAAAGGGTAATGAAAATGACACAGGGAATCAGGATCACGTTTTTTTGTCTCTAAAAGGCGACATTGGTCCCATGGATATCTAAAAGCCAATGCTTTAAAATAGAATACTGATTTTTTAATGGGAACATCAAACATGGTACGGATTGCAGTAAAAAAAATACTGCTGATACCAGTAAAACCATTTACCTCTTCTGCATTACTTTCATGGTCATCCTCATGCATGTAGTTAGTGCTTTGATGCAGCAAGCGAAATGTGCAGAAGTGCGAATCCATTTACTTTCTCAGGTCATTACATGGTGTTTTGTTGATTAAAAGTGGCTTTTCAAATCTTGAATATCCAATTGATTTTGGGTGTCGAGCATCCGATGTTTCCTGAGTTTTTCTTAGCTGCTTGAGTTTTTATCATGATTTCATACTTCTGGTCTTTATCTTATTGGGTATATTTCTCAACAGCTCAACAAAGACAAGAGCCCTTTCCAGAGGACATTTGTCAATCAGGTAAGGGTCGGACTTTTGAGCAGTTGAACATTTTCAAGAAAAGGTTACTATCTATGTTGATTTTTTTTAAAACAGAAAAGGGACTATATGCATTATGATCCACTGGACTAAATACATGTAATTGCATTACTTTTTTTATTTGCAAATCTACATTGTTAGAATTGTATTAATGGAGCTCTAAATTCATGGATAACTTCTTTTTATGGATTTTCTAAGAAGATTTTTATAAATGCTCATTGTTTACCTTCCAAGTATTAGTATCACCGTCGATATCAGTACATGTAAATAAATACTTGCTTTTACTTCCATACGTCAGATATATTACAAAGATCTGAAAAAGCTTCTAAGAATATACTTCAATTAAATATATCCGATGGATTAATTAAAGGCAACTGGCAGAGATTATTTACATCAAATCCCGTGGACATTTTCCATGGCTCCCCCTTCCCCTCCGCCTTTGTCCACCCTCCGATGTCTCTCTCTCCCTCCTCCCTTTTGTCTCTATTTTCTCCCCTCCAAATAAAAATGAACAGTAACAATAGAGGATAAGTTGCGTGGCCCTTCAGTGGTGGAGTGGAGCAACAGATCCGAGTGAAGCCCCCAATCCCTTGATATCTCTGCGTGAGGAGAGATCGATCATGCGGCGATGAGGTCCTTCGATGACCCCCCATGGATGGACTTCCTCTGCTCCAAACGGATGAGCTTTGTGCAACTCATCGTCCCCCTCGAGTCCTTAGACCATGCCATCTCCTACCTTGATGACCTTGGCCTCCAATATATTGACACGAGTTTGCAGGTTATTGGATTGGATCTCTCTGCTTTCTCTGTGCCGTTGCATTGAATGTTTGGGACTGGAGTTGTCGGGGTGTATTACGTTTGTTGGTATCTTTGGGATGAGGAATACATTGTATATATTTCAATTTCAATTTATTGTCAACTGCTTTACCTATTTATCAAGTAATGCTCTAACTGATTTTCCAACTCCTTTTTCATCGATAATATTTAACACAGTGATTCACAAGACCTTATGTGCAATAAGTTCAAATTAACAATCAGATTCAGATACCCCATGCAATGCATGAAATGACTACCCCACATAATCTAATTAATACAAAATTAACTGTGAGCTGGATTTAGCAGAAAAATACTACAAGATATTAGGCTTCAATTAGATTAAAATATGGAAAATAATCATTCTAGCAGTACTAATATATAGCGCATGTAGCAAACTAATCTAAATATCCAAAAATATCCATACATATAAACTGAGTGATGCATGATGCACCAAACCACTAGTGAAATGGAGCAGCTGAGCAGACCACTACTGTGAAGGGACATTTGAAAGCAACAGATCCCTTGCAACAAGAGAAGCTTGAATAGTGTCAACTTGACATATGAAAGTGAATCCCAAGTGGAGATTGTCGGTAGAGTTGCCTCCGGCACAAGGAAAGGTTGAGGCTTAGTTTACAATGGAGGATTGGGTGATATGTTTAAGGCGATGTGTTTAGGCTTAGGGTTATCGACCTAGGAAGTTTTGGAGGGGAGAGGAATCTGGATATCCCATTAATTGATAGAATCCAGTTATGGGAGGGAAAAAAGAACTCTTTGCTAATGAAATTATATCCGATTAACCGATTTGATTCAATTATAATCTGACCCTCATTGCATTAGAACACTTAAGTGGCTGCATATGCACTCTATGCAGCCCTTATAAGCGCATTGGATGCTTATAATCCCGCTTCAAGAATGCATTGCAACTATATGGTCGATTACACATGCGACCGATTTCTCGAAGACTGGATGGATGTAGCCGTCTTCTATTGAGGAGACATGGTATGTGATGAGTGCTCCAAGATGGACTCATTGCAATGCAGACGATTCTGATTAGTTTTGATGCATATTATAAGATCCTTGTTTTCTATCTAATAGATCATCATTCCAGACTCCATCCCTATTGTTGAACGTGCTTAGTAGCATGATTTGAGATGGATCTTTGTTGTCATCAGCTACTGAACATGCGCATGTCGAGTCGAAATGTTATATGTTGTCATGTATAGTGTGGATCGGTGAGGGCATTCCATACTTCAGCTTGAAAGAGTGTTGAGAGAGACTATGAGTTGGTTAATTATATTTTATTAGGATCCATGTACAGTAAACCACGTCGATCCTTGTTTAGTCCCACATTCTCTAGTGGTATGACTTGGATACGCTGGCGGGTCATACAAAGAACCCGCACATTCATTCACGATTGTCTCAACCCACACAAAAACATGTTTCTTTTTCATTTTTTGATTTGGCGTAATCTGTTTTCTATCTATGCAATTATTTCTGTTATTGAATTGAGAACTTAGTACAGATGAAACATCTATTATAGTTTGTGGGCATTGTCTTAGCTCTTTGGAGTTTGAGGTGATACTAGACACGTTATTTTGTGTTTAATTACTCTTTTATCTTTTTTCTAGTACCTGGATATGAATCATATGATTCTATATCTGCTACAACGAAACTGGTCAAGATTGAAGCATAGATTGGAAATTTGTTACAAGCACACTGCTAGAGGAGATGCATGTTTGCATGTTAATGAGTAGTTTCGTAGGGTATAGATGCAATTATAACTTAGTAGTGGTAAACAGTGCAATTCAAAGTTTCACAAATAGAATATAGGCAAATATTCTTATAAATATCCAATAACCCCAAGTTAACAACCCTCCGCCCCCACCGACATTACACACAAATACACACAATTTACAGTTTGTGTTGATAAGGAGTTACTACCTTTTTAAAAGTCCTCATTGCATCAATTTTCAGTTTGGATACTTATTTTGAAATGGAACACCAAATCTTATTTCATGTCTCAAATGCTGCAAGTTTTTATAATCCTGTTTTATAAATCTTGAATTCTAAATCCTGAAGTCAAGGACTGTCTTTGTTACATTTCAAAAACGAGGACCCAAATTGGGAATTGATGCATAGGTAAGGTTCTTTTTTGTAATTACTTCTTTGGTCTTTATATTATCATGAAGGTTGAGCCCATACTATTTTTTTGAGGTTTATGATGCATAAGATCACCTGTTATGCCATTTCTTTATTTAAATTTCTGATTGAAATCTCATCCGTGATTTAGGTCAAGCGATGTGGCGAAATGTCAAGGAAATTGCGCTTTTTTAAAGAGCAAATAAGCAAGGCTGGCCTTTTGTCCTCACTCCATTCTGATATGCAGCGAAATGTAGATCTTGAGGAGTTAGAAGTAATTCCTCTAAACACATTCTTACCTGCCTCTCCTTTTTTCTTGTGATTAACACTCTCTTACCTGCCCACCTTTTTCTGGCGATCAACTTTAATTGAGCAAAGTGAAATAAGCATTGCCATCTTTTTTCTTTAGATAAAGCTGGGTGAGCTTGAATCTGAACTTCTTGAAATGAATGCAAACGGCGAGAAGCTGCAGCAGGCATACAACGAACTCTTTGAGTTCAAATTAGTTCTATTAAAGGTATAATTCAGAGATAATTCTCATAGTTATGTTTCTTTTAATTCTACTCCTCTCTTTTAGTTAAAATTTTTGATTTTTACTATGTGTCCGGAGTGGGTTTATCACGTTGATATAAGGAATTTTAAGTTCTTGAATCACACCATTCGAATTCTTCTACTATCATCAAATGATCTTTTTAAAATATTGGTTGCGCTTCTATTTTTAGCAATTATGAGTTGCTCGTCTGATTCCCCCCTATACTATTTTGTTGATTTCAGGCAGGCAACTTCCTTATTTCAGCCCAAAATCGAGCTGCCTCTGATGACCGAGAATTAGAAGAAACTGTGTTTTCCACGGAAGGATACAGGGAGAGTTCATCATTACTTGAACAGGTTTCATATCCTAATGTT
The DNA here is from genome assembly GCA_037367405.1 of Ottelia alismoides. Lineage (NCBI taxonomy): Eukaryota > Viridiplantae > Streptophyta > Magnoliopsida > Alismatales > Hydrocharitaceae > Ottelia > Ottelia alismoides. The sequence goes on along the minus strand of JAZKJV010006322.1, from coordinate 264,404 downwards.
ATTTCTTCAATATATTTTTGGTTTTGTTTCTCGAAAAGTTTTGTTTCTGCAGGAAATGCAGCCCGAACCTTCATCTAAAGCTGGTCTGAGGTTTATTAGTGGTATACTATGTAAAATGAAGGCTTTGAGCTTTGAACGGATGCTTTTTCGTGCTACAAGAGGCAATATGTTTTTTAATCAAGCTCCTGCGGAAGAATCCGTCAGGGATCCCATCTCTGGTGAAATGGTCTGTCCTATGTTGTCTCCACTTTTCCATGATAATCCTTTCAAAGATTACATTTGAAACTGCTGGTTTCTTGAAATAAGAATAATACAAAAACACCAGCAATATTATGATTTTGCTGTCTGGAAATCGTAATCTATTGGTTTTTTCCGCCAAGTCCATAACAGATGCACACAGGTTAATTATGCATATGCCTTTATCCATTTCTTCTTTTTTATATTGCAGGTTGAAAAGACAATTTTTGTAGTCTTCTTTTCTGGGGAGCAAGCCAAGTCAAAAATATTGAAAATATGTGAAGCTTTTGGGGCAAATTGCTACCCTGTTCCCGAGGATATTACCAAGCAGAGGCAGGTGAAAAGTGAGGTATGGTATCCTTTCCCATTGCTTCTTAAGGACCAGTCACATCATTTTTGAATAACAATTTTTCGTTCTTCCTATATAAGCCTATCAAAGCTGTCACACAACAAGATTCGTGTGCTGTAAACCTGTAATGACTTGTATTAGCTCCTAGTTTTATTTGTTCATCGCCTTCATATTTTAGTTCCCAATTTGCCATGAACTGCTTACTGCATTTCCTGTATTGACCATAAACCCTTTCTCTGTTGCAATGTGGACCAAGTATTTACTAATAAATCCGCAATGATTATTTCAATATCTTATTTTAATAATTGTCTCTTGCATTATACTTAGGGAAAAGTGGCTATGGTTCCTCATTTTAGAGAAAATCTTATTAGTAGAGGTTATACATATATTTTTTCTATCTTTGGCGCATTATATAGGTATCAAAGGGCCAAATTTGAATGATCCTGGCCAAATTTGAATGATCCTCCTTCCTCTTCCACATGACAATTTCAAAAGTTGCCTTATCTTATATAGCAGTTAGATGGCGAATCTCTCTCACATATGTATTTGAGAAAAAATGGGTTCTCTCACGCATAAATTTCTAAGAAGGTTCTTGTGGAGGGGGGCATGAACAAAAGAAAATGGAGCCAAAACAAGTCTCTTTGACATAGAGAAGACCAACCGCTTTATACGTGAGATCTCAAGTAACGATAGACCCATCCGTACTTGGATCTATCTGATCGAGTTTGGGGAAGAAACAAATAGTTAACAAATTCAACACTCCTTTCCAGAAAAAGACCAAATTTAGTAATGATTTTTGCCTGATTTTTTTTCTTATTCGCATGTTTCTTTTTTTTGGAAAGGAAAAAACGCGAGCACAATTTAGGAGTACATTATTTGTATGTTTCTTCCTCATACCATCTCACCAAATTTCTCCCTTTCACCTTTCTCTTTCCATTTTCATTTTATTGTTGCACATTGTTGCGTCCTTGTGTTTCTACAATTAAATAGAAACAACAAAGTGTAGGGCATAAAGCATATAGAGCGTAAATGCATTAGAGAAGTCATGGAGAGGAGATGAGAGGAAAGGAGGAGAGGGGGCATCTCCGTCGCAGCCTTATCGTTGGTATCTGGCATGTGAGCCATCGAAAATAGGACGAGTTCAGGGAGAGGAGATCGAGCTCGCCGCTATGAGGTGGGTTCTGGAGCTTTGTGCATGGGGGGTGTCATGGATAAGACAAGGTCTGGGGGAAGGGAGGGGACCTGAAGGGCCATTGATTTTTATGAGGAGATTGTGGAGGGGGGATGGATTGCAGTTTCTCACTGTAAAAGTCATAGATTCGGTCTGGTTTGCTTCCGGTGTGGATGTCGTGGTCATTTGGTGAAGGCATGCCCGTCTTCATCGAGGTGTTTCGTGTGGTGTTTGTGAGGCCATTGTCGGGAGGCCTGTCCTTGTTTCACCCATTGACTTTTGACAAAAGGTGGTGAGCTCTTGAATCGTACTCCTACGTTTCCAACATTGGCGTAACCGTAGGATGCATGAGATCATACTCAAAGGTGGTGAAGAGAGCTTCCTTTGATCCAGAAAGGTCGACCGTGGTGAGGGGTATTCTCGTTGGCGTGGACTATGGAGGAAAGATCGGCTTGGAAGTTGTGAGGGTAGATCTGCACGCCAACCCTAGGCGAAGGCTTTTTGGGAGATGTTGTGACTTTGAAGGAGAATAGTTGATGTGCTCGGGGCCTTTATGTATTGGAGGTTCAAGTGATGTTGTCTAGGGCATCATCTAGCGGAGGTTTATAGTAGAGGAGTCCTCACTTTGCAGATGGGGAACTGGGGGGGGGGGAGTTTCGGGTGATCCATGTTGATGGAGTGTCGCTCCTCTCCCGCTCACTGGAAGTGTTGAGACCAATTTTATGTGAGCGTGCTTCATTTGAAGAGATCCTCTTTGATGGACTTTCGCCGTTCAGATGTGGAGAAGATGGTCCTTCTCCTCCGGGGAAGAGAAGTCCCATTAGGGAAACCATTAGAGATGAAGGTGGCCGTGTTTCCTTTACCCTTTGAATGGTTAAATCCATTCCACTAGGGTCACCAAACTCCGCTCGAATTCTGGCAGTTGCCAACCTCTAGCATAAGCGGTGGCTTTTCCTCCGCTCAAGAAAGCGAATTCTATGAGATTTTCAAATCCAGTGTTTCGTGGATCTCAGCGAGATTCGGGGACTTCGTTTAGGATTTTGAAAAAAACCTATCTCTTTACAGGTTTAGTGTACGACGACAACTTCGATGTCAAGTGGGCCAGTTTTGGAAGCCACCTAACCCGCTTTGGATTCGATTACCACTTCTACGAAATCGTGTGCTTTTTTCGTAGTTCCAGGTTTGACTATTGCTACTTTGTTGGACCCCTGTGTGGACATTTTTGAAGCCAACTCAGATTTGATTGTTTTTGTTGCACCTACTACTTCCGTAGTGTCCTATTTCGTTCGTGAGGCCTCTGTGCTACAAACGAACTCCATGAATAGGGGATTTGGTAGCGACAGAAGTAAATCCCCCTCCTCGACGACCGAAGGGCAAAAGACAGAGGCGTCTGAGGCCTTTTTTGTTATTTCATCCTCACGCAACTAGAAAACACAAAAAAAGGGATCTGAAATATCCAGAGAAAAAAGTCGGGGAAAACTTTCATTCCAGGATTTGCAGTCCAATACATTTCCATTATGTTACCTAGCCAAACAACCTGCCACCTCATCTCGTCTTCTTCTTCTGAGCGGGAACCTGATCAGGTTGTTTCGCCTTCGATACATGTATCAAGATTTGAGAGGTCATCTGAGGTTGAGATTTTGACCGAAAGATCTGAGATTGAAGGAACATGGGGTAAATCAAAAAAATATATACCGCAGAAGAGATTGATGCATGGTGTGGGGAAGTTTATGCAAAGAGATTCCTCCTTCGTGCCATGAGATGTGTCGAACTTTGATCTTGCTCAGGTGCCACCCTGTGAAGACTTTCACTTGAAACGCGACATTGCGAAGGAAGCTGGAGCGGTTGTTTGCCACCACGGGTAACTCATTGGGTTGTAAATGAAGGTCATCTCTTGGAGTGTCCGAAGTCTCGAGGACCCGAAGAAATGGGTTTTGTTACCGAGACTCTTTTCGGAATGACAAGGTGACGTGGTGCTTCTACATGAGACCAAGATTCATTCCTGGACCAGTTCTTTGCGGGCTTTTTGGGGGCTCCGGACTGACAGAGTTTAGATCTATTGATGCGATTAGCAGTGCTAGAGGAATACTTGAGGCGTGGAAGGGAGACTACTTTGATTTTATCTCGGATTTGGAAGGGGCACACATGATATTTGTTTTGCTCAAGGAAAGGCAAACTAGGGAACTCAGGGCCTTTACGAATGTATATAGGCCTACCGATTCAAGTCTCAAACTGAGAGTTTGGGAGGATTTGCGAATCGCCAACCAACATTTTGGTTCATTGCCTTGGTTGATCAGAGGGGACTTCAATGTCACTCTATTTGCATTAGACCGTCCGCATTTGCGTGGAGGTGAAGATGTGGGATATGAGGCATTTGCAGATACTATACAAGAATTGCAGCTGGGGTTTTAGACGCAAGGGACTATCACTATACTTGGCGAAACTTGGGTTCAAGGTCGAGAATTGACCGATTCCTTTGTTCATCGCGTTTTTTAGTCGCTCTACCACTATCTCATGTCAATGGCCTCCCGCGCTCGCGCTCAGACCACACACCTTTGGTATGGATTTTAGTTGAGGGAGTCATTCCACGCTCTTTCTTCTGATTTGAAAAGTTATAGCTATTAGATGATAGGTTCAAGGAGAAGGTTAGGGATTTTTGATCCCGGCTCTGCAATGGTAAGATTGGTTCGTAAATTGAGGCGCTGAGTTCTATGCTTTGTGAATTCAAGAAGGAAGTGCGGGCAATAAGGTGAGCGCGTATGGAGACTGCACAATCTGCTGTTTCTTCTTTGGACATGGTGGAAGATGCTCGAGATATTTCTTCGTCTGAATTGCAGGGAGAAGTGCTCACCTGAAGATTATCTAGAAGGAGGACGAGAAGATAGAAATTGAATGGAGGCAGGGGTTGAGACAGTGTTGGATTAAGGAGGGGGATGCTAACATGAAGTTTTCCACTCCATTACGAAAGGAGACATCGCAACCACATTGGTTCAGTGAGAGTTGGGGATGACCTCTTTGATGGAGATAAAGATGTAGGTAGGGTTGTTGTGGTTTTTTTCGTAATATCAGCAAGAGAGGACCAAATTGCACTTGGTGTTGGAGAGGCGTATGAGTTTCCATGTTGAATGAGGAGCAGTGAAAGTGTACTTATAAAGGTGTTCTTGATGGACGAGATTAAACATGTTGTTTAGAACCTTAATGCAGACGGTTCCCCATGACCAGATAGCTTCATGGTGTTCTTTTTTAAGGAGTTTTGACTCATGGTGAGTGGTGACATGTTTGAGATGATGAAAGAGTTTAGAACATGCAATCATGGTTTTGGTAGATTAAACTGCTCGTTGTTCCTCCTCATAAAGAAAAAGGTTGCGATGCGATTTGGAGATTTCATGTTGACCACACTCTTTAATGCTATCTATTTGATTGTTGTAAAAGTCTTGGCAAATCGCCACTGTTACTCTTGATGGACTAATAGATGAAGTGCAAACTACTTTCATTCCTGAGCGGTTGATGATTTCATTCTTGATCGGTTGATGATGGACAGTGTGGTTGCAGCCTCGGAGATTGTTGGAGTCTGGAGACGTAGGAATGTGAAAGGACTACTGTGGAAGATTGATTTCTTGAAGGCTTACGATTATGCCTATTGGTTTTTTTGTGGGGAGCCTTGGTGAAGAGGGACTTTTCATATCTATGGATCTCATTGATGAAGAGATGCATCACCACTTCTTCGTTATCCGTCCTGACTAACATAAATCCTAAGGGAGGCTTTTTCCAACCGCAGAGGGGAGTCAGGCAGGGATGTCCCCGCACCCCTCTACTTTTTGTTCTTGCTGTGGACATTTTGGCTTAGATGGTTAGGAGAGTGGTTCAGAGTGGCGGCACCGATGGCTATTGCAATGAGGATATTTCTATCCCATTTCTACAATATGCATATGATACCATCATTTATATTGAAGACAGTTCTGAGAAAGTCAAGGAATGAAGTAATTGACTTTTTTAGGGAGCTATCTGGGCTCAAAATAAACAAGGCTAAGTCCACTTTTGATCCCTTTGGCCTGGCTGATTACAAAGTTATTGAATGCGCATGAATTATTTCAACACCTAAGTGCGTTTTCCAATCAGCTATTTGGGCCTACCCCTTACAAGAGAGAGATTGTGTCGTTCGGCCTGGCTATCGGTGGTTGAGCGACTTGAAAAGAAGTTGGTAGGTTGGAAGGCTAAATGCCTTTCACATGGTGGACGCTTGGTCCTTTTGAAGGCTGTCCTGGCCTTGATTCTCGTTTTTTTTCGTGTCAACCCGTGTCCTCCCGGTGGGGGTGAGAAAAAGAATTGGAGCTTGTATGAGATTTTTTTGGGAGTCCTTCGAGCGGGAGCTCCTTTGGTGTTCCTTTGATTGGTTGGGATACTATTACGCTGCCCATGGACCATGGGGGATTCGACATCCGTAGACTAGCTAATATGAACAAGGCACTTCTACTCAAGTGGGCGACTAGAATTTGGGGTGTTGGTACTGACCTTGTTTTCCGTCTGGTTAGGAAGGTTTACGATCTTCCCTCGACCCCGCCCCTCTATGCGCCACTGCATCATTTTCCTACGGCATTCTGGAAAGGAATTTATGCTTTTCTGCCTGAATTGCATGCTCAAGTTAAACCTTCCATTGATGATGGTTCTTCTTTCATGATCTGGTTGGATGATTGGACGAGTTTCGGTCCCTTGTGTCTGCGTTTCGTGCATTTTTTTGCTTTGGTTTCCAACCGTGATGCTTGTCAGAGAGATGTCTCGGACAACAATAAGTGGGCCCCGCCTTTTTCTGCAGGTTTCTTAGATCAAAGGGTGGAGGTTTTTATAAATTTATTGAGCCTTATATCTGATGTCACATGACCAACAGAAGGGAGAGATCACTGGACTTGGCATGATAGAAATTTCTCAGTCAGGAAGGCTTATGTTGTGCTAACTGCCTCCCGCGGTTCTTCTCAGATGGACAGAGAATGTGACTACAGTTTTATCTGGACATTGTGAATCCCTATAAATTGTTTTCCTTTGGATTTAGCATTGGGAGAGTATACCGACTAGGAGTCTATGGGCCTCGTTTTAGCCCATCAGGGATGATTCCTGTCCTATTTGCAATTCGGAACCCGAAGATCTTGGCTACATATACAGTCTGGCAGGTTTGAGATGCAGCAAGGATTACTTGGCTAGATCCTACATCTCATTTATTTTTTTGGATCAGTCTTGTGGCAAACAATTTAGAGCTCCAGTGGAGGTTTGGAGGCCGATTGTGGTGCTTTGGGCCATTTGGCATTCGCGAAATGGCGTTATGTTTAAAAAAGAGCAGCGTTATGCGGAGAATGTTATATCACCGTCCTGATCTCTCCTTGAGACTTGGCTTCACTTGGCTTCTATAAGTTTTTACTGCTCTAATAGATTCTGGGGTGGGCACCGGTAACGGGTGTTTCTCCCTTTCTTGATTAAAAAAATAAAATAAAGCATATATTAAAGCTAGAGGGTTTCATCCCACTGTCTTCTTCCTTTTCTTGGAATGAGGAGCAATCCACATTTCTGAACCCTACACGCGTACACCAAGGATAGTTGCTTGCTTTATGGAAAATCTCGTGGTTGATGATGCTGTTGTTCATGAGTACTAATTGTTATTTAAACAGAGATGACAAAACACCCAAAATGGTGTGTGCCTACTCTATATATTCAAAAATAAACAGAACAGGATACAAAAGCCAAGATAAAGCCAAATCCATGGCATGGTTAACCACATTTTCCACCTAAAATCTATCTTAATGGAAAACTCTCCCGTTGGAAGCTAGTCACATAGTCCATAAAGTGGCAACAATTTTACATGCTTACTGAGAAATCTAAATCGTTGTCATGTAGGGTAGCCACGTAGTCCATAAAATGGCAAACAATTTTACATGCTTACTGAGGAATCTAAATCGATTGTCATGTAGGGAACTCCAGAAACTCCCTAGATGGATACATCTAGCCACTCAGGAGAAGCATCAAATCCAAGGCTTTTCGCCTTATGACATTTGAAGAATAAATGCCCAATGTGCTCATGATATCCCACACACAATGAGTACAACACTTCCCTGCATTCTGGCTTTATGCACCTTCCATAATTGTTTCCTGCCTTATCCACAAACATTTTCACCCTAAGCATCGCTTTACAACTCCACATCAGTCTGCAATGTTGTCGTGAATTGCCTGGATCAAAGGTGTAGAAAGAACCCTATAAGTCTTCTTGACTGACTACTCATCATCGATCCAAGCCTAAAGTCTCGACCCACTGCTCCTCAATGGCATCTAGGACCTCCATCAATTGTAGAAATTCTCATCCTCTCATCTGAAAAATTAGACCAAAAAGTAGGAATCGAGACCCCATCAGACCAAGCATTCTTCGCATAGTAACATTTTTGGGAACCACACACCCAACATCATCATCTGTCTAGTTGTCATTCCAGAAACGATACAAACTGCCATTACCTGACATAGGGCACAACAAAGGTGCAACCCGGGGCAAGACAAGGCAAATACCCTTCTAAAAGATCGAAGGTTATCTGATCTGCTCTCTAAGTAGAATCACGCTAGATGAGACCTTTTAAGGTTTCCTTACCAATTGACAAAGCAAGATCCTCACTTTCCCCTTGATCCTCAAGCCCACTTAGCCAAGAGGCTTTATCCATCTCTCTAAGCTGGACGACACCCATCTCGACATCATCAAACAATTGCATAATCGACTCCCATTCCACCGGGCAGATACTTTGGGAATCATTCCTCGTGCTCGTGAACCTCTTTATGGTACACTTCAGCCTGCTTCGAATCCTGTCAGTAGAAGACAAATGGGGATGAAGAATACTGTAATAACAGAAAAGATAGAATTCCAAAGAGCTAGACGACCACCCTAGAAAGGCAAGATGCCTTCGAACTCCTCATTTTTGCATGCCATCTTCAAAACCAAAGGTAACCAATCATCGTGACAAAGCTGACCACACGATAAAGGAAGGCCCAATCTCCCAGGTGGTAGCATCACTTTTAGAGATCTAAATTGCTTTCTTATTTGCTATTGTTGTAGATCTCATCTCATCACCAATTGTAGATGCCATCTCACTTATACAAACATCACAAATTTCCCGTGTTGTGATGCCTTGCTCACGATCGCCTCTACATACCATCATTGTTTGATACCTTTAGTTTCTGTGCTCCGGTCTTGTTGTAGCTAAAGAATGTATTCCAATCGCGTTGCCAGCTAATTGCCGCATAAGCATGCAAACAAAAATATGAAATGATTGTGTCTAAGAGTTGATTATAGTATAATACATGATCTTAAATGTCAACGTTGGAACCAATTTGTTAAGTTTTCAAAGGGAGTATGCAATTGGCATGTTGGTGAAATCCCAGATTCGTAGATAGGGCCCTGAATATGGGCATGAGTTGTCCTGTATGTAACTTGGAGCTAGAAGACATCAAGTACTTATTCTTCAATTGCAACTCGTCTGAGAAGGTGTAGGATGAGGTGGGATTATCATGGAACGACCTTTCCTCCTAATGGGCGTTCCGACTTGCTTTGGGGAGAGGAATTTAGGGAACTTTGTGAGATACTGATACCCAAGAGAAATGGCCATAGTATTTGTGGAATCTGGTTTTTAAATGAAATAGTAAAATATTCATGGGTGAAAGACCATATTTTGATATTTTTTTTGCCTTGTTTAGAAATTTATTGACTTTATGGGCCACAACAGGGGTAATGCAAGTGTCTTCTACTTGACTTTTTCTTGTACCCATCCGTGGGCGCCACCTTTTAGCGATTTGCCAATGAATTAGATGATTACTAACCTCTATCACTTATCCTTCTTTCGCTCCTTTATGGGGATAAGTTTCGGGGATATTGTATTATTTTCAAGTTCTGATTTTGGATCAAATCGAGGCATGGAGGTGCTTTGTGACCTTTTTTCTAGGCTCTTCAAGTTAGCACTAAATCGAGACATGAAGATGGTTGAGACATGGTCGAGTTGAGACATTAGCAGAGGTTGATGGAGGTTCTTGGCATGGTTAAGTGACCCTCTGAAGGTCGGGACCACTAGATGTGGTTTAGCTATTCTTTCTCGGTTAAGATTGGCAGTATGTTTTTGGGAACACATTTGGTGTTGGTCCTAGGGTTTGACATCAGAGTAAAACTCATCTAAAAAATTATTAGAAATTGTCTGTCAATTGTCTATTAGGATTATATTAAAAAAAGGTCTTCCAATGCATACATCTTAAGAAAAGCACTTCCTTTTGTTATTGCGGTTCAAAATTCCTCCACCCACGGTCCCAATATCCGCGGCTCACCATTCATGTCATTGAGTACGACATGTTTGTCCTTGTGAGAAAACTCTTTGAGCAGCTTGATGTGAATACTTCTAGGTAAATAAGGGAAAAGTGACTTGAACTCTTCAATGTTGTCTTTCTCTTCTTTGCGCCTTCCTTCCTCAATTGGTTTGTTAGCTATTCATGAATCTTGCACACTCCTCCCAAATTCTGCTTTCGACATCATTATGGATGTCAAAGTCTGGGAAAGTTCATGTCAAAAAAAAAGTCTGGGATAGTTATGAAGTTTGACTCGATGCTCCTCCTTGTAAGCACCCCTGAGAGAAGAACACTATAAGGCTTTTGTTTGCAGCTTAGCTGCACATTTTCAGAAGGGCTGATGTCACACAATTTAGGATTGTTTTGAACTCGAAACTACTGACATACCTGGAAGGGGTATTTCTGTTGGAACTATTGATTCTAGTCGAATTTAAGGAGATTTGAGAGGGAAATGAAGATCCACATAAGATCTTTATTACAAAGATCGCCTCTGAAGCTAGTCTCCTTACCCTGGATACACTGTATGGGTGGCTTGCTTCGTACTAATACACTTCTTTAATTTTGGGATAGCCCTAGTCTGTTGCAAAGACCATCGAGGAAGATCATTGATAGTACATAATGAGGAATTGACTTTCACTAGGTTTGTCTAATTAAGGTCGGTTGTGAAACTTGATTTAAAGAAACTTAAGATAGATTTCATCATCATAAAAGTAACAGGCTTACAAACTATTACCCTCATGTTTGGAGAATGTCCCTCCAATTTGCAATCCTTGCTGCTCAAAAGGAAACTCCTTTTAAAGTAATTGTTGGGAGGTAGTTGTGAAGTCAAAAAACAACAATGATGATATAGCTAGTAGGATGTATATTAGGATGTCGAATGAGATGGAAGATAAGTGGGCCAATTGTTGGACATGTGAACCCACAACGTGATGTTATTGCATTCCTTAATCTGAAATTAAGAATAATTAGTTTATCTAATAGGCCCCTTAGTATAATTAGAGTTATGTACCATGACCATCTTGATATCATACAACTGTTGATACAAAAGTTGGATCATATATGCCGGTGTAGGGCTGAATATCTAAAGAGTTTGATCGAGCACTCAACCATACCGCTAAGTGATTATCAAGAAGGGATCTCCATCCCGAGAAGGAGATGACAATCCTTACTCCAAAGACTGACATCCGACCGACCTCTTGATGCAGGTCCTCTGTATAAGAATAGAGATTCAGAGGTGTTGGATGAGTTAGGTCAAAGAGTCGACTTAACGAGATCGAGATAACTAAGACCTATGTCGTATGCTGTCACGTATAGACACACATCCTCAAGGTCTATACATCGATGAGCTGGTGTGTATACGAGGGTAATACGATCTCTCAAAGGGATCATACATGTTCACTACTGAATCGGAACACATGGGCTCACTTTAGAGATATTGGGATAAACCAAATTCTAGTTGGTCGTCTTGTTTTGGAAACAAGACATGATTTGAATGTATGATATATGCTTTTGGAAGGTATATGATTGATATCCATTCCCAGTGATCGAATGAGAAACTTAACGATAAAACCCTGAATGAGACAATTCAAATAAGATCAGAACTTCGGAGTTATTCAAGGTTTTCCAGTATGCATGATGTACATGCATTAGAATACTTGAAGGTGACACGATCTTAATCGATTGTATAACCATGCCACTTCCATTCCCAGGTAGTGATGAAACATGTTTTAGTGACTCCCACTCGGTAGACTAGTTATCCAATCTTAGTCCAAATGCTAGCCATTAATCTGAATATAATTCAGATACAATGAGAAGATTGGATATTATCTCTGACTTGATCAGACATCTCTGAGAGGTCTTGTAGATCTGGATATGAGATTAGATCTCACTATCCAAATCACAGTATGTGGAATATACAATCAATTTATCCTTGTCTCCAAGTATCCGCGAGAAGACACATTGTTCCTGAAAGAGTTCAAGAATAATTCCATTATTGACGATATCTGAGCATTGAAAAATTGATGATTAAATCGAATTTAATTATAATTAATAATGTGGATATGATTCATATTATTTAGATACATGTAGAGAGTTGGATAATTAAATTGGATTTGATCATCATAGATGAGATTAATGTGGATAACACTATCCATAATAATCATGGATAATGTGGATGTGATGATACACACTATCATAGAGAGAATAAATTGTGAAAAGGACTCACAATTTAAATATTAATGTGAATTGGATCCATATTGAGCAATTAAATGTAAATATGATTTACATTTAGTTTTGAATGGATGAATATGATTCATAAATATCAATGATCTATTTGCAATTGTCACAAATAATTTGCAAATTATTTGGTGATGTTTTATTGATATCTAATTCTATGAATAAAGATTTAATGTAATAAGGTTACATTAAAGAGATTACAACAACAACAAAGCCTTTTCCCACAATAAAGTAGGGCCGGCTACATGGATTCTTCGCCTCTATCTTGGGTCAATCCCGGGCTTATATCCACAAAACAAAGATCCCTTCGTATGGTCTCTTTCCAACACTTCTTGGGCCGTCCCCGCCCTCTCTTAGCCGGTTCAACATCCCAACACTCGCATCTCCTAACTGGTGCATCAACTGATCTTCTTTGCAAATGACCAAACCATCTTAAGCGGTTTTCTCGCATCTTATCCTCGATCGGAGCAACACCAACTTTCTTTCTGATTGCATCATTCCGAATCCGATCTATACGTGTGTGTCCACACATCCACCTTAGCATTTTCATTTCTGCTACAACCATTCTCTGCACATGTCTATGGTTCACAGGCCAACATTCAGATCCATAGAGCATAGCAAGTCTCACGGCTGCTTTGTAAAACTTTCCTTTAATTTTTAAAGGAATTTTCTTATCACAGAGAACATCAGAGGCTCCTCTCCACTTTAGCCAGCCTGCATTTATTCTATTAGTAACATCTCCATCAATTTCCCCATCATGTTGCAAAATAGATCCCAGATATCTAAAAGAATCTCTCTTCTGAATATTATCATCACCTATCTTCACTTCAATTCCTTCACCATTGCTTCCATCAAAGGTGCACTCCATATATTCTGTGTTAGCCCTGCTTATACGAAATCCTTTACTCTCCAACTCATGTCTGCAGACCTCGAGCTTCTCATTTACTCCATCTCTAGTCTCGTCAATCAACACAATATCATCATCAAATAACATACACCAAGGTAACTCATCCTGAATGTGACTTGTCAACTTGTCCATAATCAAAGTAAAAAGAAATGGACTCAAAGCTGAACCTTGATGTAAACCAATGTTGATGTCAAAATAGCCAGTCTTCCCAGACGGTGTCCTTACACAAGATAAAGCCCTATCATACATGTCCTTTATGAGGTTAATGTATAGGATCAACACTTGTCTCTTCTCCAAAACTCTCCACAATATCTCTCGTGGGACAGAATCATAAGCCTTCTCCAAATCAATAAAGATCGTATGGAGGTTCTTCCTTTTAGCTCTATAAATCTCCATTGTTCTCCTAAGCAAATGGATGGCTTCAATAGTTGAGCGACCTGACATGAATCCGAATTGATTTTCTTTGACATTGGAAACTTGCCTCAACCTTCTCTCGATCACACGTTCCCAAATTTTCATAGTGTGACTCATCAACTTGATACCTCTATAATTTGAACAATTTTGAATGTCTCCTTTATTTTTATTAAGAGGCACCACAATACTCCTCCAATCTTCAGGCATTTTCTTGCTTCGCCAAATAACATTGAATAGATTTGTAAGCCAAGTCAAACCACGCTCACCTAAAACTTTCCATACTTCTACAGGGATGTCATCCGGTCCTACACCTTTCCCAGGTCTCATAACCTTCAAAGCCTCCTCTACTTCCTTTCTTTGAATCTGTTGATAGCTTGCATGATTCAAGTAACTTTCACTACTAGCTAGATCACCCAAAGTGATCTCTCTATTTCCTTCCCCAATAAAAAGTTTATGGAAGTACTGCTCCCATCTAGTCTCTATATCCTTCTGAGTAACAAGCACGTGACCTTCCTCGTCCTTAATGCATCTCACTTGAGAAAGGTCTTTGGTCTTTCTTTCTCTTGCTTTGGCCAACCTAAATATATCCTTCTGGCCCTACTTAGAGTCGAGATTTTTATACAAAACTTCATAAGCTTTCGACTTAGCTTCGCTTACAACCTTCTTTGCTTCCTACTTTGCTATTTTGTAGTTTGTGACAGTTTCCTCTGTTCTATCCTTAGACATAGCTTTAAAGCATGCTCTTTTAATTTTTAGCTTCTCTTGCACCCCTTCACTCCACCACCAAGCCTCCTTTTGACCTGGGGCTCCTCCCTTTGACTCGCCTAGCATCTCTTTGGCTACCTTTCGGATACAAGATGCTACTGCCTCCCACATCTCGTTTGCACTTCCACTACAATCCCAAGATAAATCTTCTAAAACCTTCTCCCTGAAGCTCGATTACTTCAGTGGAAGATTCCACCATCTAGTTCTAGTGATCTTAGGAACCCTCCTTTTGTTTACCAGCCCTTTTATTTGTACATCCAAGACTAACAAGCGATGTTGGGTTGTCAAACTCTCTCTTGGGATTACTTTGCAGTCTTTACAACACAACCGATCTCTCCTCCTCAACGCAAAGTAATCTATCTGTGTTCTCGTTGGCCCACTCTTATAAGTAATTAAATGCTCCTCCCTCTTCTTGAAGAGAGTGTCCACCCTCCAAAAGAGGAAGGAGGCTATCTCCTTTCCACATTCTTGGAAGGTGGCTCTCTTCTTTCTCTTTATTCATGATAATGAAATTGATTTTAATTGAATTAAACTTGTTGAAGAATGTCTTCAGCTTATATTTCTTTTTAAATTAATTATTGTTGCAAGCTGTTGCAACAAAGTCTTGACCATTGATTCAATTAGGATTTCCATTAGGAGTGCATCCTATCCATTCAAATTTGTATAAAAGAAGGGCTAACTCTAGCCCGGTTATACACACAATTAAGTTGAAGCAAAAGTTGCAACAACCCTTTCTCTCTATATGAGTGCTCTCTCTCAACTCATGGTTGCCATCCACCTAAGTTTTGTTGAGAGCTCCATCGTTGTCGCGCTATCGTCGTGCTGCTGGACTAACTGCTTGTGGATCTCCATCTTCTTCGGCGCCCCGTGCTTGTGAAGGAGACTCAGATTTTGTGAGATGAAATCAGGAGGTTCCTCGCTCGGATCGTCGCTTTGGATTGTGGGAAGCATGCATCTCATCCACACGCCCACATGTGCTCTCTACGTCGGATCGAACTTCGGATAGGATGTCTCTTCACTTAGAGACTCGTGGATCACGATCACGCTTCAAGAGGTAACCCGTAATCCTATTATTCGTGTGATCTTAATGAAACATCATTGGAATCGTTCCCATGTCTTGTGGTTTCATCTAAAATTTTTTAATTTCGGTTGCCCCTTATGACTAGTATGACTAGTCAACCTAGATCATATGCGATACGATCCCCACACTTCTATTATACACGAGTCCTTATTGACTCCCTTCGTCAGTAAACTTGCAGTAAAATTTTAAGAAGTGAATGGAATTCAAAACCTTCAACAATTCCTTGGTTGATTTTAACTAGAGCAAAATGAAAGGTATACCTCGATGTTAGATAGGGGGCCATCTATGTAGAGTAAATTTGCATGTGGGGACCTTCCATAGGCAATTTGAGTTGTATGTGCACTAATGAAATCGGAACGTTATCCCGGGCGAATATGTTAGCTTATCCAATTATTTTTAACTGATATAAATGTAATATACTTCGAGGTTTACGTCTTTTAGGTACAACCTAGAATAAGGCAGACATGGATGTCAAAGGTGATGGAAGAGAAGCTGACTGATACACCGATATATTTGGTGGAGCTCATATTTAATAAATGAAAGATATGTATCCCTTTCGGAAATTCTTTGGTTGGTGTTGACTGGAGAAAAATGAAGGATATGGCGAGCGTACGCAAGGGTCCATCTGTTTAGAATAGAAGTGCAAGAGGACCTTCTTTAGACAGTGGGAGTGGTCTGAGTATAACCACTAAGTATTCCTGCTATATACTGCTTTGCTTATTTCAGTGAAGTCCTGGGTGTTATTATAGGCATCTAGTACCTTTTGCAATAGTTTTGGATTCGGGGGTTTACCTTTTAAATGCTTTTTATTCATTTTTTATAATAAGAAAAATCCAGTTTAAGACTGGATGGCTCTTGTGCTATCTATCTTTTAACTTGAAAAGCACAACACGTTTCTCCAACTTAGCTATCATTTTTTAAGCGTAATTATAAAAACGGGAGTCATGCCAGGTCGCTCAACTATGGAAGCCATCCACTTGCTGAGGAAAACAATGGAGATTTACATACCTAAAAGGAAGAACCTCCATATGATTTTTATTGATTTAGAGAAGGCTTATGATTCTGTCTCAAGGGAGATCTTGTGGAGTGTTTTGGAGAAGAGACAAATACCTGTCCTATACGTTAACCTCATAAAAGATATATATGATAGTATTTTATCTTGTGTAAGGATACATTCTGGGAAGACCGACTATTTCGACATCAACATTGGTCTGCATCAAGGTTCAATTTGAGTCCATTCCTTTTTACTTTGATTATGGATGAGTTGACAAGTCACATTCAGGATGAGATACCTTGGTGTATGTTATTCGCTGATGATATTATATTGATAGATGAGACTAGAGATGGAGTAAATGAGAAGCTTGAGGTCTGGAGACATGAATTGGAGACAAAGATTACGTATAAGTAGGGCTAAGACTGAATATATGGAGTGCACTTTTGATGGAAGCAATGGTGAAGGATTCATGGTTAAGATTGGTGATGATAACATTCGGAAGAGAGATTCTTTTAAATATTGGGATCTATTTTGCAACATGATGGGGAAATTGATGGAAATGTTACAAATAGAATAAATGCAGGCTGGCTAAAGTGGAGAGGAGCCTCTACTGTTCTTTCTTATAAGAAAATTCATTTGAAAATCCAAAGAGAGTTTTACAAAGCAGCTGTGAGGCATGCTATGCTTTATGGATCTGAATGTGGGCCTGTGAACCATAGACATGTGTAGAGAATGGCAGCAGCAGAAATGAAAATGCTAAGGTAGATGGTGTACACACACACACACGTAAAGGTCGGATTCAGAATGATGCCATTAGAAGGAAAGTTGGTGTAGCTCCGATCGAGATTCGAGTATAAGATGCGAGAGGATCTCTTAAGGTGGTTGGCCATTTGCAAAGGAGGCCAGCTGATGCACTAGTGAGAAGATGTGAGTTTTGGAATGTTGAGCCAGCTAAAAGAGGGCGAGGAAGGCGCAAGAAGTTTTGGAATGAGACTATATGAAAGGATCTTAGTTGTTTGGATCTAAGCCCGAGAATGACCCAAGATAAATCTGAATGGAGGCAAAGAATACATTTTTTTGATTAAAAGGGAGGATAATCTCCCAAGGTGGAAGTTACCGCAAGATGGCATTCATAATGAAAAATATATTACATTATCGAGATGTTTAGAAATTATAAAGCTCTCTACAATGCGAAACCACATTTCCGAGTAGAATCTCTGGTCATTAAAAATCAGGTCATTCCGCCCAAGCCAAATCGCCCAAAGACCTGCAAAGGCGACCGACCCGGCGTCCGTGGAGTTAGACCCCACCGTGCGAACCGACCTCCAGAAGCCCTCCAAAGCATCTGCCTCCATCCAAGAGATGCCGAGCTCCCTCCAGATTAAAATCGATGCCGAGCACTTGAAAAAAGGTGATCTACATCCTCTATCTGCCCCTCACACCTATCACAGAATATATCCTCCGTCTCGAGCAGATGCCCCCTCCTTTCCTTGACACACAAGCAGTCTCTTCTCAAACACCAAAGGAAGACCTTGATTCTGTTTGGAATCTTTGCTGTCCATACCACCTTCAGATCCTTGTTAAGTTCCTCATTCTGGTCTGCTGCCGGTATGCTGAACTCTTCAAAAGCTTTCTTAGTCGAGAACCTCCCCCCTTCCCATAGGAAATGGTCCGCCATCTCGCTAAAATCACCCGGGCGTGGGATCTCAGCCTGCATCCGAAGAAAATCTTCCAACCGTTGCTTCGATAGCTGCGTCACGAAACTAGGTGACCACATATCTGAGCTCGCCACCTGTGAGAGCGTCCCCTCCTTCATCGCAGCCAAAGCAAACAGTCTAGAGAACCTACCTTCAAGGGAATCCTGTCCCGTTCAATCATCGCGCCAAAATCTGAATGTATGTCATCCCCCAACACTGGCCGCAACTTGTGTGTCAGCATAGGTAGAATCCGACGCACCCCAACCCATAATGGTGACTCCAGTCACACCCTTCTCGCCACAAACTCTCCCCGCTCCCCATAAATTTTCCGGACTAGCCTGATGACAAGGGTGGACGTAGGTTCCCATAACTGAATCACCTACTTTGCCAGCATTGCCTTGTTCATGCACTCCACGTCGCGCATACCTAAACTCCCTTTCCCATCCCCTTCGTTACCTCCTTCCAGTTTACCAGATGCAAACCGGTCTTCTGCTGCTTTCCATCCGACCAGAGAAACCTTCTCATCAATGCCTCAATCTTCCTTTTGACCCCAACTGGCAGTAGCCACATTGCGTAGTAAAAAATGGTGATGGCCGAAAGGACATGCTTTAGTAAAACAAGCTTTCCTCCTCTCGATAAGGTGATCGCCTTCCAACTGGCTAGTCTTTGCTCAATTCTGTGAATAACATAGTCCTGATCAGAGTTTCTAAGCTTCCCATCCACCAACGGCATCCCCAAGTAAGAGATTGGCAGTTTGCCCAGCGGGCAGTCCACCAACGCAAAAATTCTGGCACTCTCCATTCCGTCCATCCCAAAAGTGATGACCACGGACTTGTTTATGTTAACCTCAAGGCTAGACAACGTGGTAAAGATGTCTAACAGTTGTGCCGCGTGACTCGTCTGTTCATCCGATCCTCCGAGCAACAATAGGGTATCATCCGTGTATTGGAGCAAAGGAATTGATATCTCTTCAATGCGAAAACCTTCGCACCAACCCATATCCACCGCCTGCTCGAATAGCACTGCGAAAGCGTCCGCCACCAATGCAAAGAGCATAGGGGCCAAAGGGCATCCCTACCGGACGCCCCGCTGCGGCTGAAAGTGACCCCCCTCCGGCTTGCCATTCACCAAGACCAAGTATGAAGAAGTAGTGATGCATCTCTTCATCCATCTGATCCAAACATCTGGGAAACCTCTTCGCCTCAACGAGGCCCACCGAAAATTCCAGTCCACACAATCACATGTCTTGGCAAAATCGATCTTCCATAGGCTTCCCTTTTTCTTTGCACGTTTCCACTCAAGGCAGATCTCCGTACCCATAATCAATCCGTCCGCCATCTGCCTCCCCGGGATGAAAGCCGACTGACCTTGCAGAATGACCGAGTCCAAAACAGCCTTAAGCCTGTTCGCCAAAGTCTTAGCCACAATCTGATAGTGCCCATTGGATAGCGCTATCGTCCTGAAATCATCAATCCTCACCGGAGACTCCTTCTTGGGGAGAAAGAATAACAATGCTCTGTTAATCTTTTCAAAACCTCTGTTTCCTTCTCTGAATTCATTAATCACTTACAAGACCTCCCTTTTCAGCATATCCCAGAATTCCCTGTAAAATAGAATTGGGAAGCCATCTGGGCCAGGAGCCCCGTCTGCGTTGAGCCCCCAAACCGCCCTCTTCACCTCCTCTTCTGTGAAAACCGCTTACAAACCTTTCGCTTGCTCTCCAGAAAGCCGCTTGCCCCTCTTCCCAGCCATGCCCACCTTTCCCTACCGCCTCACCTTTGCGATGCCTCCAAAAAATGGTCTCGGATAGCGCGACCAATCTGGGCCTCCCCCGACACCCGCTCGCCCCCCACCTCAATCTCGTGCAGGAAATTCCTCCTCCTTCCCGAGGCCATGGAATGAAAGAAGCACGTATTGGCGTCGCCATCTCAACCATTTCTGTCCGGATCTCTGCCTCCACTCCAATTCCTCCTTTCGATCCTCCATCAGCAACTCCTCAAGTAGTTTCAGCCTTTCCGCCAGCTCTCCATGGTCGAGGCCTCTCTCGTCGTCAAGCCCATCTAGGTACGTTACCCTGCCTGCACCTCCCTTCGTCTATACCTGCACCTCGTCTTACTCTCCCTGCCGAAAGCAGTCGGAAAAGTCCTCAACAGTAAAGTTTCGCCGCGAAACGTGAGACCGCTGACCCCTCAATGTTCCAACCTCCCCACCGAGATGTAACTTCATCCCGGAATCCATCCTCCAAAAGCCAGCTTCGCTCAAATATGAAGAAATACCAATCTTTTCTTCACCGGACGACCACAAGATACGTGTGTGCTCGGAATGCGCTCGCGACAAAGCCCAAGCGCGAGAAAACGGAAAGGCCTCCATACCTTCCGTGGACCACAGAAACCTGTCAAGTCTCGAGCGTGCCCTCGCATTACGCCACATATACGAGCAACCAACCACATCAATGATGGAGAGGGCTAGGGAGTGAGCTGCCCTCCGAAACCCCTCCGATCCCGCATCCTAGCCTCCCCTTGCTGTGACCGGTCTCCAGACAGTAGCGTGAGGTTGAGATCGCCCCCAACAAGCCAAACACCGTTCTCCGTTGACACCACCAACGCTTCTAACACCACAGACAACGGCTCTCTTCCGTGCCCTGTGGGATCGTACACGTTGGTGATCCACAGCTTGATACCAAATGCCCTTCTCTTCAGCGCCACATATAAGCATCAAAGCGACCTCAACTCCGTAAGAAACTCGAAATTGTCAGACTTCCACCCCATGAGCAAACCACCAGATGCACCCTGTGCCTCTAACATCTCCAGATCAAAACACCCAGAACTGCTTAGCTCCCCGGCTGATATTCTCCGACACACGTGAAAGTTTCGTCTCCTGGGAGGATGAAAATATCTGCCTCCCGCCTCTCGAACCAGATTTCTGATCGCAAACCATTTCTCGGGGTGGCCCAAACCCTAACATTCCAAGATAAAACTTTCATTCTTGCAACTCTTTGTTCATCGACTTAGGCTGGATCACTCCCAGATGCTCCGCTACTCCCTTGTCTAAAATGCTGAATTGGTTCAGAAGTACCGGAGGGGTCAGAGTCGGCACAGGCGCCATGAGACCGCTTTCGTCGCCTGCCGCAGCAACAAGCATTGCCGCCCTCCTCCTTTTTCTTATGGTTCTGGGGCCGATCCTTCGTGCGTAGAAAGATCCAAAGCGGGACTCCACATCCCCGACTCCCCTCTCTGTAGCGCTCGACGAGAGCCCCCTGGTTCCTTGGCCTTCCCTCCTAAAATCGCAAGGCTCCTTATCCCTACCTAGGGTTCCCGAAAGCCTCGCCAAAAGTGTCCTATTCCCCAACGCCCTGGCAAGAGCTTCCACACGCTCCGGTTGGAGACCTTCGTTGTTTACCATGGCCTCTCCGCCACCCTCCTCGTTATGGATGGCCAGGAAAGGGTCCAATACTCCTGTTTCATCCTCAGGCCGATCCCCACCCAAGCGGTGTGGCCCCGAATGTTTATGACCAGGAAGCGAAGAATCAACCAACCCGTTTAGTACAGTCGAGTCCTTCACTCGGGTCCCCGATTCCGAATCCAGCACGGGGTCTTCGGGTCATCGGGACCTCAGGTCTTTGTGTCCTCGATTTCGAATTTAGTACCGGGTCTTCGAGTCTAAGCATCTACTCCGGCAGGGCGGCATGTGAATCGATGATCGTCGAGATGCCTACTCCTCCGTATTGCGTGCCTTTTCGAGGAAGAGCAACCGTCACCGCTGCAGCAAGATGCGATTGACGCCTGCAGAAAGCGTCACAGTGAAAGGTTTGCGGGGATTCGAGGCGTCATTTTCGGAACCATTGCCGCACGACTCCTCGTCTGCCCCGCCGCCCGGCCGTCGTCGACACAGGTCACCAACACCTTAGAGCTCCCCTCCTTGGAGCATACGTGACGCTCCTGATGGCACATCAAATGTTTCCTTGCCGACGACAACTCTAGATTTACCGTCGTTCCGCCCTGAGCTATCTGCCACCATCCTAGTCTAGATGGACTGAGAGCTTTGACTTTGACAATAGTGTCTAATGGCTCACCCAGGCAACAACCATTACTCTCAACTTCTACCACCTCTGCAACTCCTTGAGGAGTGCCTGAACCCTTTTAAGATCGCGCATGCCATACGGAACTCCACGTACTTCCATGCGGTCTAGCCACCCGTATTCCAGGTCGCCATCATCTTCATGAAAATGGTGCCATCGAAGCTTCAGCCTACCCCCAGGAGACCTTCGCAGCAGCTTGCCGGACTCCTCCGCTGATAGCCCTCTCACTACCACCCTCGAAGGGCTTGCCTCGATGATATCCCCCCGAAATCCTGCCGCCGACACAAGTCCCACGTCCGACGTCCCAAAAATAAAGCTTCGTACCCACCACCTTCGCCAATGAGCATTCCTGACCACTTTGCGCACTCCCGCAGTCCTGACCACTTTGCACACTCCTGCAGCCTCGGACATGCTCTGCTCCTGTGACCAGAGCCCCGACACAAGAAGCACCTGATCGGTTCCCCTGCAGAGCCTTGCCCAATGTGCAAGCGAACTGCAATGATAGCAACCCCTCCAGAAAGGATTCACGAGACGAGCACGGCGATTCTCGGCCAACGAAGCGCCTCCACGAGCACTCCTCCATGGGCTTTTCCCTCCGTGCGGCCACCTCCGCTCCTCCTCCTCAACATCTTCACGCGAATCCGAGGCAATCTATGTAGCCGACCCTACTTAATGTGGGGAAAGGCTTTGTTGTTGCTGTTGTAATTACAAAAATGGGACTCAACTATGCCTTTATTCTCAATTAAGGACCTCGTTTTTCAATTGTACCATAGAGGGGCCCAATCTTATGTCTTTGTCTCAAATACAAGCCATCATAAGCTTCAACGACCCTTATATGTCGACGCTAAACCCTTAAGTTGAAAGTCCAAGTCCCTATTTGTTACAATTGAAAAATGACGCTTTTAATTGAGAATCGATGCATAGTTGGGGTCTTTTTTTTTGTAATTTTCCCCTTTTTAAAATTCTGGAAGATTTTATTCCCTCAAATTGGTTACCTCATTCTTTTTTCCTATAATGCTGGTACATTATTGTGACTGCAAATTATGGTTTTCTTTTGGCAGTGCCTAACCACTAACTTGTAGTAGGTTTTACAACGCCTTTCTGACTTGCAAGATACTCTCAATGCTGGTATTCGACATAGAAATCAAGCACTTTCTTCTATTGGATCTACTCTTCAGCTTTGGACTGTGCTGGTATGTGGATACATCAGTTTACTTATTACAAAATTTCTGTTATCATGCATTTCTTACCAGTAAATAAAATCGGGCAATGTGAAAATAGAGCTAGATCAAGAATCCATGACTGTGTGTGCATGGATCAGTGAGAAAGACCAGGCTGCTTCAAAGTGTGAAACATTAATCTGGTGCCTTTGTAGTCTTTGAAAAACAGACTAAAGTAGTAAGCATATTACAAAAAAGGGGAAAATGCTTATATTAGTTGCCTTACTTCGGGCTAGAGGTATTGTAGGGATTGCATAATCTGGTCAATTTAATTTTATTTTACTCTTAATACTTGCCACAGGCTCAAAGAGATTGTGGTGCCAAATCCACGTTCGGACAACCTACATTTCCCTATTAAGAGGATGTTTTTGTTTCCAGGTTAGAAAAGAAAAAGCTGTGTATGATACTTTGAATATGCTGAATTTCGATGTTACTAAGAAATGCCTGGTTGGTGAAGGATGGTGCCCTACATTTGCCAAGTCTCAGGTTATTTCATTTAATAAAAATAGGAAAGCCGTACTTTGCACTTAACATATTTTTTTTTACACTTGTAAAGGGCAAAAAACACAAGCACAACTTTTGACTTGTTTCACTTTTCAACAGATTGAAGATGCTTTACAACGAGCTACATTGGACAGCAATTCTCAAGTTGGAATAATATTTCATCCAATGGATGCCGTGGAGCCTCCACCCACGTATTTTAGAACGAATCGCTTTACACATGCATTTCAGGAAATTGTTGATGCCTATGGGTATTGTCCTTAAACCATATCCGTATATTAATTTCTCTTTTACTCCTTTGCATGACTTTTCCTGTAAAGATCTGTAGTGTTGAAATATTGCAAAATTGCATCCCCTTTCTTATAAAGTTGGTTATATTTCTTCAACGGAACATTTGAGTATAATTGCAATTGCCCTGCCCCAATCCCTCACCACCTGACAAAGACATACTATAGGCAGCAATATATCACCTATGAACTTGCAAACATTCTTAAGATGGACCATATCTTCTTTCCATCCCAAAATTGGATATGGATAAGGGCCCTTAACTTGTAGTCGCTGTCACAATATTGATTTCTAGGAAGGCAAAATCATTGGCTAGGAAAATGCCTTTGTGGAGGGTTGAGATTGGTTCCATAGGTTAAATATTATCGTTGGATCTATTATAGGTAAGGTTCAGAAAGTCGGTATGCGGTATTCGTTCGGTCAGGCGGTCTGAAGCGAGTAAGCCGGCATGCGGAAGTATATGTGGAAGTATATGCGGACTATGCGGTTTCTATTATTTTAATTAAAAATAGCAATATAATAATAAATTCAAATACTAGACATTTTATATTTTTAAAAAATAAATGTAAGCATTTTAATGTGAAGATTTTCAACCCAAGGTCGAAAGCATTTCCAAAGTGTCTCTTTAGATAAAAAGTGGATCATAAGATTCATAGCAAAATATTTATGAATGACAGCTCAAAAAAGGTTCATAAAAGTTCAAAAAAGCTTCATAGTTCATATACAAATAATCAAACTCCTAATCTAAATCGTCAAAAACAACATGAAAGAATTTCATCATCACTGTCAGTGTCTGAATCCATGATAAATTCTTCTTCCTCCACAACACTCGGTAATGCATCCATGTTCCTTTGGCTCCTCCTATGCTGCACCAATTCATCTGCTCCACTTGCCTCGACCATCAAGCTCCAAGTTAGTCCTGAGCCTTGAAATACCTCTTCTTCGTCTTCCTCTTGTCTGATCCACTCACTGACATACATCCTATCCTTAGAAACAAATGGGTCTCTTCCTTTTTGAGATTGTTGCTCCCTCAATTTTGAGTTGAATTTCACAAAAACCAAGTCATTCAGTCTCTTGGGTCAAGTTTATTCCTCTTCTTGGTGTGAATCTGCAATGCAATTATTCAATGTTAATTAATTAAACAAACATTAGTCTACTCAATTATTGTAAATCCTAAATATGGTAGCCTATCACTGCAAAAGAGCTCCAATTCCTCTCACATCTAGAAGAAGAGGATGTTATCTTCAATATCTTTATTGCCATCACCTTCATGTATGACGTGTCACCACCAAATAGGGACCACCAATTAGCTAGAAGGAAAATTAAAGTCAACTCCTTATTCTTTTCTTGTACTTGAAATATGTATAAAACATATATTAGAAATGACACATGCTACTACCTGGATCGAACACGTCTTCTTTGACGGATCTCAACTTGATAGCAAGGGGTTATCCAAATGCACTTTCTCCATTTTGTAAAGAACCATTTCTTTTGTTGTGACGACATCTTGAACGTCCAAATCAGGGTAAAATATCTCCAAGCAATACAAAAATCCATTTATGACAAAGCTATCTTCAGAAATAGCTTGATCATCATCCCTATAGAAATAAAAGGGGTTGAGATAATAAGCTGCAAGGTGAAGCGAACTATCTAACCTCCCTCATGACTTTGAATCAATGGCATCAATGTACGACTTATATGAATGCTCAACGTCTTTAAAAAGAATCTTTATCTCCTTCTTTGCATCTTCAAGCCCTCCATACACAAAACTCAATGATGGCCTCCGATCACCATCAACAACACGCAAGAGACGAACGAGCAGGGAAAAGATCTTCAAGGTTAAGGACAATTGGCTCTAAAATGTTGTACTAAGGATAATTGATCCAGCAATTTCACCTTTCTTTGTCCTCTACCACTTGCACTCTCTCCATTCTTCAGAAGAAAACATCAATCTCAACTTCTCTTTTTTTTTCAAAGACACTTTGTAGCGTGAGAAAACAAGTCGCAAATCTTGTTTGCTTGGTCTGACTATCTCACCCTTTTAGGTAAAGTGTCGCATCAAGCTGAGCGTCTTTGCATGGCTGTAGACGAGAATAGTCAGTGTTCTGGCCTTTGCTATGCAATTTTTGACCTTCGCCTCCTTGCCAATTTCTTCAAGCATGAGATCTATACAGTGAGCAGCACTAGATGGCCAAAATATATTGGATATTTAGTCTTGAGGAGCCTCCTAGCTACCATATTAGTAGAGGCGTTGTCAGTTATAATTTGCATAACATTGTCTACTCCAACCTCCTTTATGCAATCCTCCACCAACGAGGATATATATATATATTCAGCAGTATGTGCATCGGTTGAAGCATCAACAAACTTCAAAAAACATGTGCCCAAGCTGTAGTTAACGCACAAGTTCATTATGCTTCTTCCCCTCATGTCGGTCCATGCATCTGTCATGATGAAACATCCACGAATTGTGTTAACAGAAGGAGATGGATGGAGTGGCGTGTGAAGTCTCTCGGAAGTGCGAGGGGCGATGGTGCGAGGGGCGGCGGTGAAGGCCCTTCGGTGCACGCGAGGGGTTGCGGGGGGAAGGTGTTTGCGACGAGGGCGAGGGGGAGCGAGGGGGGAGTTTCGGAGCAGGCGGGTGTCACGACTGGAGTGGAGGGGGAGGTGCGGGTGGTCGGTGCTGCAGCGGAGTCTCTTGGCGGGGTTGGTAGCTGGAAGTTGGTGTTGCATAAAAACGGGGAGAGAGGTGTTTCCGATGTGGCTTGCATGGTCATCTTGCTTCCTATTGTCTTCTTCCACCGCGATGTTATGCATGTGGGGAGGGTTGGCCATAGGAGCTTCTCTTGCAGGGTTTCTTCGTCTTCTCGTGTTTTCTCTACGCGTCAACCTCCGTCGGTGGTGTCGCATGTGGTGCATGGCAGCTGCGGCGTCAACTTCGGCGGGGCTGGATCGCGTTCTTTTGCTCAGGTGGTTCGGGGGGGGGGGGTGCAACGGTGGAGCCTCGGGGGGGTGCAGCTGTGGCGATGCCGGCTGGAGTTGCGGAGCGACAGGGTGAAGCTGTGGAGCCTCGGTCTTCGTCGTTGGGGCGGGATGCTGCTCTTGAAGGAGGGGAGTCTCTACATGGGAGACTCCTTTGGGTCAGATGGAGCCTGGAGTGGCGGACTGCCAAGCGGATCATGGGGTGGAATATTATGCGGTGGGGAGTTCTCATGCCGCTGGTGGCCTCGTGGTGGTGGGGGTCATGCAGCGACCTGCTTTGTCGTGGGATATGGTGCGAAACAACGTGTTGGCGTTCCTGGGCCCTCAGTTCGGTGGGGATTTCGTCGTGCTGGATTCGGCCCGCTGCTGCATTCGTGGACTCTCCCGAGACCAGCGGGAAAGTCTCCTCTCCTCCAATGGCGATGGCGTGGTTCTGTGGCGGTGCTTGAGGGTGGTCGATGGTGCTTCTGTGACAAAGGAGGTCTGCGTGGTGGAAGTTCGGGGTATTCCTTCCTTTCACGCACGGTTGCGGCACTTTCGCGTGCCATCGGTGCTTGGGGGGAAGTGCTGGCAGTTCTCGACGATGGGTTATCTCCGGGTGGCGATTGGACTTGTACAAAAATACTTATGGAATGCTCTTCGTCCTTCCTTGCAAAGGCGGTGGATACAATCCTTTCGAGACTTTGAGGATCGACAAATGGTCTTTTAAGGTGGAATTCCTTATTCTTTCGCCTTTGCCGGTGCCGGCGGCGGAGCTCTCTTCTCCGGCTATCATGGTTGCTTCTCAGTCCCCAAGCTTGGGGATGATCGTTTCGACTTCTTGTGGCCACGTGTCAAGTTCAGGTGGCGAAACGAGGAGACGCGGGCCCTTTCGTTTCCATCTGGCCAGTTGTTCTTTCACTCTTCTAGAAAGACGTACTCAGATTCTATCAGGCGCAATGTATCTGCTTTTGGTGCGGGTCGAGGTCGATTCCTATACCCTGCAACCGCCGACTCTGACGTCCGCTGGCTCTCTTATTGACGGTTCGGGTCTCGTGCGCAATCATGCAAGCTATCCTCTAAACGGATCCAGGCGTTTCGGCTCTTGGCCTCAGTTGCGGGTTCATGATGACCCAGTTATTTCTTCGGAGCCTTTGGGCGATATGCCTTTCGGCCTCGGTGGTTCAGTGATGAAGACTCGGCGGATTCTCTTTGAGGAGTTCGACTCCTCTCCAGTTTTGGCTCAGGCTCCCCTATCCCCTCCTGTCTGGACTCCCACGGCTATCTCTATGCATCGAGAACCTCTCGATCCTACGATGGAGGTACCCTTTAATGTCGATGTCGCTATTGATCCAGGGGTTGGGGGAGCCCTCTCTGCGCCTGCGGTCTCTACCTGCTCGCGGTTCGGCATATGTTACAGCAGGAGATCTCGCCTTGCCTCTTCTATGGTCTCTTCTTGCGCAACTTTGCGGGATGCGGTGGCGGAGGCAGCCAGCCTCACTTCTATTGGGGCTCGATCACTGGGTTGTTAATGAAGATCCTCTCTTGGAATGTTCGGGGCCTCGGGGATCCTGACAAACGACGGGCCCTGGGATTGCGCTTCAATGAATGGGAATGTGATGTTGTGTTTATCCAAGAATCAAAGCTTTCGGGTTTCGATGGCAATTTATGGCGATCCTTTGGTGCTCTTGCTGTGGACGAATTTAGATCCGTTGATGCCAGTGGCGCCTCGGGTGGTATTATTCTTGCATGGCGCTCTGGGACTTTCAATTTCTCATCCATGCGTGCGGGGAGGCATTCATTGACAGTGGTTTTGTCGTGCTTGGATTCCAATGTAAATATTGCGTTTACTGCTATCTATGCTCCATCTTGTCATTTGCATCGGAAGGACCTCTGGGAGGAGTTGCGTGGGATCGCCTCTGATCTCGCGGATACCCCTTGGCTCCTGGGGGGATTTCAACGTTACCGCTCTTTCGTCGGATCGGCCGCGGGGCCGTGGCGGCCGGGACCCAGGCTCCGATGACTTTATCTCTTTCATTTCCGATTTGGCCCTGGAAGGGCTCGTGCCGACTGATATTGCCTATACGTGGCATAATAGCTCTTTTCGCTCGAGAATCGACAGGTTTTTGGCGAATGGTAAGATGTTGGATTTATTTCCTTTATGTTGGGTGGAGTCTCGGCCGTGCTCCTTTTCGGATCATAATCCAATTATGTGGGACTCTGGGGATGCGTTGCCGCGCAGGGGTATCTTTCGTTATGAGAGGTGTTGGCTCTTGGAGCCGGGATTCAAAGAACTGGTCAGTAACCATTGGTGTCAATCCGCCTATGTGGGTACCGCTGCTGCTCGCTTCGATCAGAAATTAACTTCGCTGCGTACGGTGTTGGCGGGTTTCAAGAGGTCTACATGCCTCGCGCGCGTGGAGGTTAGGAATGCGGCGGAAGCTGTTATTGTGCGCCTGGACTGCGAGGAGAACATGCGTGAACTTACGGAGAATGACCTTATGGAGCGTGCTTCTTCCATTGATATTGTCAAGACCGAGGACAAAAAAAGTTCCATTGAATGGAGGCAGCGGTCTCGTTTGCGATGGTTAAAGGAGGGGGACACGAATATTGCCTACTTCCACCGGGTCGCCAGTGGGAGGTGTCGTCAGAATTCATACGCTCTATTTACGTTAATGGCTCCATCATATCTGGTGATCGGGATATGGGTTCTGCTTTTGTTGATCATTTCAAACATGCTTTTGGCACCAGGGCACCTCGGCGATGGCGGTGGCTGGGCCAGGGGGGACCTTCGCTTTCGGATTCTGAAGCTTCGGCCCTACTGCGGCCTTTCTCGGTGGAGGAGCTTAAAGCAGCGCTGTGGACCTTAATGTTGATGCCGCACCGGGCCCGGATGGGTTCTCGGTCGCTTTTTATCAAGATTTCTGGGATCTCGTGGCTGGTGATGTCTTGGAGGTGGCTCTTGAATTTTACAACGGCAACAGTGGTTTTGAAAAGATTAACAATGCCCTAATCGTATTAATTCCCAAGGTTCAACCGCCTTCCCGCATTGATGACTTCAGGCCGATTTCTATTTCAAACGGGATTTATTTAATCATTGCTAAACTTTTGGCTAGGCGTCTTGCCCCCTGCTGCCGTCCCTTGTCTCGCCTACGCAGGGCGGATTTTATCCGTGGAGTCACATCTCTGACTGCTTTGCTGTGGCTTCCGAGCTCGTTGCGGCGTGGCGTAGGTCCAATTCCAAAGGGATTTTTATGGAAGATTGACTTTGCTAAGGCCTACGATTGCCTTGATTGGAGTTTTTTGTGGTCCGTTTTGAGGCGGCAGGGCTTCCCCTCGACGTGGATTGCTTGGATGCGGAGGTGTGTGTCCACGGCCTCCTTTTCATTATTGCTGAATGGGGGCCCAATTGGGGGCTTCTTCCAACCGAGGCTGGGAATTCGTCAGGGCTGTCCTTTGGCCCCTCTCCTTTTTGTCTTGGCGGTCAACGTCCTACCACGCATGATTGAGGGCGTGGTTTCGGCCGGTTTAACTCGGGGCTGTTATGTTAAGGATCTCCATGTTCCAACCATTCAGTTCGCTGACGACACTTTGTGTTTTGTTGAGGGGGCCCCGATGTTGTTGCGGGTATGGCCACTACTATTGAACTCTTCAGTGAGGCTTCGGGCCTGGTGATTAATGTGGCGAAGTCCAAATTGGTGCCTTTCGGTATGACGCATGAGGAGACTATGACTTGCTCGCAGCTCCTCGGTTCTGGGGCTTTCCTCTCTCCCTTTTGACTATCTTGGCTTACCGCTTGCGGTTGGTCGTTCTCGCCTTCGTGATTGGAAGGCTGTCGTCGAGAAGATGGAGGGCTGCCTCGCGGGGTGGCGTGCGGTGTTGCTGTCCAGGGGGGGCGTTTGGTGCTTCTTAAGTCCGTGCTTTCCTCTATTCCTATATATTCATTCACGGTCCGTGGCATGCCTAAGGGGGTTCGCCTGAGGCTTGAAAGGTGTATGCGTGGATTCCTTTGGGGCTGCACGAGGGAGGGAAAAGAGGGGTCCACCTTGTGGGGTGGAACGAGGTGGCGCGGCCCAAGCACTTGGGGGGTTTGGGTGTCGGGCACCTGCATTTGGCTAATGAAGCTCTCCTTCTCAAGTGGCGGCTAGGGTGTGGGGCTCGGAGGATAATTTTTTGCTTAATGTCTTACGCGCTCTGCTTGGCCAGGATTTCATTGAAGGCTTTAACAGGAGCTCTATATGCTCCATCTCTCCTTTTTGGCGTGGTGTCACTACTGCTTTCTGGAATTATCGCTCCTTTTTCTCGCCGGTGCTGGGCGACGGCTGCTCCTTTCGCTTCTGGACCGACGACTGGTCTGGATTGGGTGCTTTTGGCAGATTTTTTCCAGGCTTTTTGCTTTGGTGCAGGACAAAGATGCGTCGGTGGCCTCTTGCTGGGACAATGGTAGCTGGAACCCTCAGATCGCGGCGTCCTTGTCCGATCAACGGACGCAAGATTATCTTTCCTTGCTGACTCTTCTTGGTGACACTCCTCGACCGTATGCTATGCGCGATCTTTGGGCTTGGAAGGATGGGTCCTTCTCCTCTCGTAAGGCTTATTCTGCTCTCGATCTCCCTTCCTCTGCCGATGACGATAATTTGTTGCGCGATTGTCGATTCTTGTGGGGCTTCAAGCTTCCGGAGCGTATTGGGGTATTTTTATGGCTTCTTCGTCGTGGGCGGCTTCTGACCCGCGATCGTTGTGCAGTTCTCTTTCCGAACGTGGACCCCGTGTGCGGGCTTTGTGGTGTGGAACAGGAAACAATATCCCACTTATTCTTCGAGTGCTGCCACGTGTGCACGATTTGGGGGGATCTCCCTTGGATCAATCCCAGTTCGTTCCCGGCTATGTGCGGCAGTATGATTAACTCTAGGAGGTTGGACAGGAAGCTTTTACTTGTTCCAATCGCTAGGGTGTGGAGCATCTGGCTTAGGAGGAACGAAGTGATCTTTTCAGCTCAGCGTTTTACAAGGAGAATATCATAATTCGCGCAAAGCGACTTATTGTGGATTGGAAAAATGGCTAAATTATTGACGGTCTTCGGGGGGCTCCGTTTTTAGTGGCGTGGGCCGTCTTTGTACAGTTTCTCTTTTCTTTTTCTTTTTGTAATGTTTTCTCCTTTCAATATATTGGGGCGATCACCACCGAGTGACTCCCCCTTTTTTTGAGTTTTCAAAAAAAATGATGAAACATCCACTTTTCTTCTATGCATACCTCCACCCTTTCAAAAATTCTTTTGTTTCTTCCACTTCATCCTTCAACAAAGGCTCTGCAATTTCATAATAAGATGGAGGCTTGTCGCCGCTTCCGTATTGGCCAATTGCTTCGCACATGCGTATGAAGGAGTTCTTGGTCGCCACATTGAAAGGGGTATGACATTCATAGAAGAATTTGGGTACATATTTGTTGACATGCGCACATTCCTCCTTGGCTAGTGTTTCCTTGATAAGGGATTGACGTATTGTGCCAATTGTCCCAATTTCAGCGTCGGATGATCGTGGTCTTTTCCCAGGACATGTTCCTTCACATGGTGTTGTGGAAGAGCCTGTCGCTCTAATAACCACCTCCTCTCCCATTTCTTTCAAACTGATAGCTTTCTCGTTCTTCTTCTTCATAATTCCCTCAACGTAATCACGTATCTCCTTCTGCACTTCAGAATCCGCCTTAGGACATGATTTGCAATTCCCTTTGATGTGATCAAAGTGTTGTTTCATTCGGTTAATTCCGCCTTTCAAGACCTTGCCACACAAGCCACAAGTCACGAAAATCGGACCCATCTTCTCCATAAGATACACATTTCCATCCCCGATCGGTAGATCCAGGTGGAGTAAAAAACACATGTTCCGCAACATGAGTTGGTTCCAAATTCATGATAACCTAAATTCATGGCAAAATAGTTAATGAACTAAAATTGCACTTATAATATAAGAAAGATAGGGACATAATTGCGCTTATAATATTTTGTAGAAGTAGAAGTGTAAAGTTTTCAAAAGATACCGGAATTAAAGAAAAAATCCAAAGTATTCATACAACCAATGAAAAAAGATGCCCAAGAATAAGATATCTAACCATTGAATTTGATGGTCTTCAATTAGAATACTGCTGAAAAATACACACATACGTGTCCGATGAACAAAACTAAAATAGCTAAGCAAGATAAAGATGGAGGTTCATGCTCAAACCCAAGGAGTTAAAGCTAAGATGTTCAACACCAAGACAAAGAACTTCACCAAGACAAAGAACTTCACTGAATTTTTGCCTTCAATAAAATTTCTTTGGATTTTCTCATGAGATTTCCCAATAAATTATTCATGAATCCAATAAGTGTTTAATTATTATCATTGATAATATGCCTATTTTCTTATGGTGCATGTATATCGATGCTATATTGTTGTTTAGTATAGGTATAAGAACTATGGATGAAGTTAATCATTCTTGTAAATATATTTGAGATAAAGGCTATATTATTAGTGATTGACATGATATCTATCACCACCAAGATGCACAAGGATTTCTGGTTGCTAGCATCAACGAGAAGGTTGTAAAGAGTCGGAGGTTACCTGCATCGTGCCGGCAGAGTCGAAGATTTGCGGAGAAGCCAGCAGGTCCAACACACGTCGGAGCGGCAACAGTCTCCTACGAAGGCTGCGGAGCAGCCTGCGTCGCAGAGAGAAAGCGGCGGGGGGAGAGCAACCTGCGGTTTGGGCGTCGCGGAGAGAAAGCGGCGAAGGGAGAGCAGCCCGTGGTTCGGGCATCGCAGAGAGAAAGTGGCAGAGGAGCAACCTGCGTTGCGGTGAGAGGGCGGAGGAGCAGAAGCCAACTTGAGGGAGGGCGGAGGAGGATCTCCCTTCGCTAGGGATTTTCTCGCGATGGCGGAGGAGAAAAGGGAGGCACGTAGGGTTTCTTTTGCGAGGGGTTACGAGGCTTATAATTTTCAAAAAAAATTAATCTAGAAAATTTGAGGGAGTTCTATTACGAATTCTGGTGCATATGCGGCATACTCGGGACACATATGCACTTTGAGCGCCTTATGCACACCTATCAAATGCTCGGGACGTTTGGTTGCCAGAGTACGCATATGCGGCCGCCTAGGCCACCTTTCTGATCACTGACCGCAGGAGCTTTGGCACCCATGTAATTGAGATAGGTGCATAAGAAATCACTGCTTTGTAAGGGGGGTTCCATTTGTTTTTGAATGAGCCCGTTTCATTGATGTAAAGAGGAATCCGTTATTGGTGTAGTAAAATGGGATGTATTCATCCACCTAAACAATATTGAGCTATAGATACCGTGAGTCAAGCTTGCATGCCCTGTAATTCAGGGTTAAAACTTAAAAGGACAAGTGATGGAGGATAAGTTAACCCTAGGCGTGAACCTCAAGCAATATTTGAATATTTGATTGTTTGTTGAATAAATTGTCAGGCAGCTGGACATCTCATATGTTACAGATGCTTGCAAAAGTTAATATAACCAACTAAAAAATGTCCGTAATTAAGATCTGTGTATAGTCCATACCAACCACAAATTTTATAACCCATTTCATTAACTTGATGGGTTACCCCAATTACGCAGATCAATCTATGTTGTTACCCAATCCCAAGCCCACAAGGTTTGATGCTAAGGTTGGGAACTGAAGACACATTTTATAAATCTGAAGACGTATTTCATAATTCTATAAGTTTTTAAAGTCCATGTGGTGATGATCATTTATGTCGTTGACTTGTTTCATTTTGAAGGGACGATTTCACAATCCCCTAGCCTCTCTCCTGGATATGAATTCAAGAGATATCTAGATCTCTGATGTTGCACTCATTACATTAATCAATATCGCAATGACCTCACTTTCAGTGGTCATGGCTATTACTCCTGACTGTATGAGCCTGATGATCTAGTTACGTGATAGCAAGCTAAACAAGATTCTTGCTTTGGAGGGAGTATTTGTGTATGTTTTCCCATGTTTTGGCTTGGAGTAGGATGAATGTAATTACTATTGATCAGTTAAGAAGCACTTTTACTAGTTTGTATTTGCATTAATGGGTCAGATACATATTATGACATTTGAAGTGCCTCACAATCCCACTTGCAGATCATGTTCTTTTGAACACGAAGATGGTATACAACTATTTATCCATCATTTTATGAAAAGGTCCCCCACATGTTATGAAAAAGTTTCACTATGTAGATCATGCTCTGAAGATGATCTACGACTACTTATCTGACTTGCTATGAAAAAGGTCTCACCATGCTTTTCAAAATAAGTAGACTATGCTTTTGGGCATAGTTATAAAAATCAGCTGATTAGGCCGACTAGTCGAGTTAGTAGGGTGGCTAACTGACTATTGACAACTCAGTCTATAGTCGGTAGTCAGCCAATTTTAAGGGGACAAACTTCACTTCTTTTTGCTTCTTCCAAAAAGCAAACTTAAGCTTACTATTTGATTTGAATTCAATTGTTTCATTTATTTCATTATGTTAACATAGAAAATGTATAAATCTATGTAAACATATAAGAATATAAAAAACAATTCATATATTTAAAATACTTAAATAATACAAAACCAACAATAGTTAGACTGACTTCGATTAGTCGTCTGACTTCCGATTAATCCTTATTCATGACTTGGCAGACTAAATATGGACTAAAAACTTTTGTAATCTTTATTTTTGGGGACATATGATATGAAATATATCTTTTGTGTGATGTAGGATGGGAAGGTGCCTTTATCTTTTTTTGGTAGCTATAAAGGTTATTAATCCTATAATATGCGTGCTTCACTGGAAATAGGCTATGTTGAAAATGGCATGTGGAAGGAAATTAAGAAGACCAAGAATATGATTTAATTTTTACGCGGAACCTTGCTCCTAAGGAGCAGGATGAAACTACGGGAGAAAGCTCCTAGGGCTAGATTTTCTATCAAGTTTCTCTCAACGTGTACATGAGGTATGTGGCTCTTTATATAGCTCCGAACATTGTAGAGTCCCGCCAACAAGCAATATACAGGTAAAGAGAATAGTGTATTTGGATCCTGGAAAGGTCCAATTATCCATTTAGCACATACTCTAACGCTCCTCTTTAAGCGGGAGATGAGAAAGCTGCAGGCTGCAGCTTGTTACGAAAGAAAATATTTAACTCATCTTCTCTCGGAGCATCTTTAAAGGAGATGGGAGGAGACCCGCTTGAAATAGTCGCTTGTTGGGAGGAGACTCGCGTAGAGGAAGTCGCACTAGGAGGAAACCTCTGCCTGAAGTGGATGCTTGGTGAACATGGCTGGTAGGCATTACTTGGGATAGAGTGCAAATCTTCAAGAAAGTTTGATATATGCTTGTAGGCGTGAACTCTGTAATTGAATAAGCTTCGACCCTGAATAAGATAGTTTTGCACCGGGTCTCCTAGGCCTTTCCTTGAAATCAATCTTTATCCAGTCAACAAACTTTATAATAAAGTAGACTTTTTCCTAGTCCTTTCCTACCTACACCTGCCGGGATCCTTGGCACTACATATACTTCCTTAGGACTATTTATTATTTAAGGGTTCCATCCGGGCCCCAACTCATACTACTCTTGATGGAGCTTTCTTCCTGCAGTTGCGCACGGGGGGATCACCAAAGGAGAAGGCTGTGTAGGGAGGCACGCATGTGAAGGGAGTTCCAACATTGGGAACTTCAAGCTTGCAAAAAACGATCGACTAGGTCGTTTAGTCTAATCAGGGGAGGGGCCGAGGGGGCTAACCAACCCGGCTAGGACTAATCAATTACAAGTCAACCAACTGACTAGTCGGTGGACTAAGTCGATTCGTAAGCCGTTTTAACTGGATTTTGTCTTTTTTTACACAACAATCTTAATCTATGATTCTTAATGTATGATTATAATTTAATTGTTTCTTTTATTTTGTTATGATAATATAGAAAATGTATACTTTAAGTAAATATGTAGGAATATATGTATAAAAATGATTTATATTTTTAAAATAATATAAAGAAATAAATACAAAAACCGATTAAAGTCTGACTAAATACATTTAGTCGTCAGAATGCCAATTAATCCTTAATAAGTGACCCGACCGATCGAGTACCGACTACTGACTTTTTCAACCTTGTGGAACTCACGAGAGTTTTGCTGGAGGAATGCATGCGCCAACGGAGCTCCAGAACTAGGGTCATACGAGGGGTGCACTGGAGTGTAGGGGCTCCAGTGTTGGGATTGTGCAGTGCAATGAGGTATTGGCGGTGCCAGTTGGCTGTTATGGCAGCAACCCTTGTGCGAGAGAGGAGGCGCCATGCTTGGAGATGGCATGCTTGGATGGATCGTGCGCTAAGCAATGGCACTTAAGGGTCATGCACTTGGAGATGGCGCCTTTGCTGCTGCTGTAACTCCGACGCTCGGGATTGAGGGCCTCAAAGGGTTGGGGCCATGGTGGAGATCTCGCCATGGCAGGAAGGGATTGGAAACATGGACCCATATCTTGTGTTGGAGTCTTTGCGGGAAACTGATGGTCGTGATTTTTTCTTCTTCACAAGATGTGGAGGTAAAGAGGGAGTTGGTGATCCATTGATCTCCTTTCACAGGTCCAGATTTATGTTATCAATTGAGAATGCTGCATTCTTTAGTTTCACCTTCTTTTTCTTCTCAGATTTTCTTCTTCGATGACAACATGCTACTCCCTAAGGAGGAGGATGAAACCATGGGAGAAAGCCTCTAGGGCTATGTTTCCTATTAAGTTTCTCTTAACAAGTACATGGGTATGTGTCTCTTTATATAGCTCCTACCAACATTGTAGAGTTCCACCAACATGCAATATGTGACTAAAGAGAGTACTGTCTTGGATTTTGGAGAAGATCTAATTGCCCATCTAACATATAGCCCACATGCTCCTTTGTCTCAGTTTGAGAGTTGCTCTTGAGAAGTAATTGCAAGCTTACAACTACATTTTTGTAAGAAAACGGTTGTCTTTTTGATCCATTTTGTGGTTTATTTAGTTTGCACGGATTAAAATGGTGTTGTAAGGGATATCATTTTTAGTCATGATGTAGCTCAAGAAGCACAAAATAAAGTACACCCCAACTTAGTAGTTGCCATGACAAGTCATGGTAGTTGGCATCATTGGATTAGTGAGTAACATAATTGTTGACGCATATAGTAGTGCCTTGTATCTCTTCGTTAATTTTGTTTTCAGTTGTATGCTTTATGTAATTTACCCATAGGCTACTCTCCTATATAAGAGAGCCTAGGGCGTATGGAATAAACAAGTTGTTCATTTTCCCAACATGGTATCAGAGCGACGGTCCTAGACCGGAGTTCTCGAAACCCTAACCCTACCCAACCCCACCCGCCGGCCTCTCCTTCTCTCTCCACCTCATCGGCGCCGCCGGGGCTCACCGCAGCCGCTCCTGCACCCTCGTGCGGCGGTGTTGCTGCTCCTACGCGCCTGCGCCCCTGCGCGAAGAGCACCACTGCGCGAACAGCGCCCCTGCGCCTCTCCCTGCGCGAAGAGCGCCCCTGCGCCTGCACTGCGCCTCTGTGCACTGTGCACTGCTGTGCACTGCGCGAGCACGCTACCACTGCGCCTGGTAGCCCTCGTGCATCTCCTCTGCGCGCGATCCAGCGCTGTGCGCGTGCATCTCCTCTGCGGCTGTAGCCTCCTCTCCTGCGCCCTAAGCACGTGAGATCCAGTTGCTAGGGCGAACCAGTTGCATGTGCGCGTGTTCTTGCACGCGTGTACGTGTCCGAAGCCCTAGGGCACACATCTTCATCTACATGGGTTTAGTTGCTTGAGGTCTACACGTGCAACTAAACCCGTCTATGTCATCGTAGACAAATCTCATCCTCTGTCAATCGCTCCAGTCTTCCATCTCCAGTATGTCAGAAAGCAAGGCGGATATCCCATCTATTGGCTCCTTTCGTGGTCCAGCACCTATTTTTTTTTTGAAGCTCAAAAGCGGGGGACACACTCGATGGTGCTCGCCCCAAATTTATTGAAAAAAAGATAAGGAAAAAACTTACAGCGGGTAGACGTACAGAAAGGAGAGAAAAACATAAGAAAAACCGAAGGTATCACAGTCTGATACCCTCAATACAACAATGAACCGCTACGCATCAGACCAGTCACGAGTGAGACGTGAAGCTGAGATTAGCACGTTTTCCAAGTAAAATCTCTGGCCAGCGAACAGGGCTTCATTTCTACCAATCCAGATGCACCAAAGTCGAGCAACAACAGTGAGAATGTCGTTCCTAGCCCTAGCCCGAGAGCGAGCCAAGCTCCCACAAAAAGAGGAAGAGTCCGAGACGTCAAGCCAATCCAGGTCCGCCCAGATGTCATTCGTTTTGTCACAACGGAAGAAAAGGTGGTCGATAGTCTCCGTCTCCAAATCGCACAACCCACAAATGGGCGAAACAAGAGGGAAGAGGACGGCACACCGGCTACGAGTCAAAAGGCGTCCACGACGGAAGAGCCATAAGAAGATGCCAATTCGTTCGGGAACCCTGAGGCCCCAAAAAAATTGACAATCCCGAATCAAGTCATCATCTGCCACAGCCAAAGGAGGAAGAATAGCGCGGTAAGCCGCGCGAGAAGAAAAAGGGCCGTCCTTCCAAGACAGGTGGTTTAGGGTTTAGGGTTTAGGGTTTAGGGTTTAGGGTTTATCTGCTGCTAGATAGAGCCTCCATCTGCTGCTACTTTGGATCAACGGTTCGACGATCTAGTTGCCCGTCTGAGGGGCATCATTCCACCATCTGGTCCAGCACCGACTACGGAGAGTCAATCTGATGCCGCTGCTTCTGCCTCTGCGTCTACCAGTGCTTCAGGTAGCATACTTGCATTCACCAGTAGTAGATCAGATACATTACTATGGATTATGGACTCGGGCGCTACACATCACCTATGTGGCGACCAGAGTTTACTTACAGGATACACTCAGATTCCTCCAGGCCGGACAATAGTAATTGCCAATGGTACACATTCCCCCATCACTGGTCAGGGGGAGATTAGATTGACATCTTCTATGCAGCTAAAGAATGTGCTACATACACCTGATTTTTTAATGAATTTGTTGTCAATTAGTCAGATTACGAAGGATCTACATTGTCGGGCAATTTTTG
This sequence comes from Ottelia alismoides, assembly GCA_037367405.1. NCBI lineage: Eukaryota > Viridiplantae > Streptophyta > Magnoliopsida > Alismatales > Hydrocharitaceae > Ottelia > Ottelia alismoides. The sequence continues at coordinate 224,020 of JAZKJV010006322.1, read as the reverse complement.
ATCCATCTTCTTTGATTTTTCAGGACATCCATACGGGCAACGTGATTGGTCGTGGCTATGAGCAAGGAGGCCTCTACCGCCTGACTCAGACCCCATTTACTGGAACCTCATCCCTTCCCACTGGACAAGTATATGGCATCTGCGCTATGGACATTTACCGCTTCAGAAGTTGCGTCACGTGTTACCTTATGGTCTTCCTCACACACCTATTCAATGTGAGGCATGTCAGTTGGGAAAGCATCACAGGTCGTCCTTTCCCAGTCGTCCAGGTCGGAGTAGTACCTCCAAGTTCGAGTTATTTCATATTGATGTCTGGGGTCCGAGTCGTGTACATGATCATCAGGGACACAGATTTTATATAGTTTTTATGGATGATTTTTCTAGAGTGTCATGGGTATTTTTGACGAAAAATAAATCTGAAGCAGGAAATATCATTATCCATTTTCTGAATGAAATACAAAATATTTTCTCCACATCTGTGAAGTTTGTGAGAAGTGATAATGCTTTAGAATTGTGCACCAATGTTCTTGCTAATTATTACTCCTCAAAAGGGATTGTTCACCAAACATCTTGTGCTCATACATCTCAACAAAACGGAATTGCTGAAAGGAAACACCGTCATCTTCTTGATGTCACAAGATCACTTCTTATACAGAGTCATGTTCCCTACTCCTACTGGGGTGATGCAGTTCTCACTGCATGTTACCTAATCAATCGTATGCCTTCTTCTGTCTTGAATGAACAGATTCCGTTCTCCCTCATCTATCCTGGGAAGGATCTGTTCACCCTTACTCCTCGTGTGTTTGGGTCGGTTGCCTTTGTCCATCAGTTATCGCCTGGTACTGACAAGCTCTCTCCTAGGGCTGTCAAATGTGTTTTCGTTGGGTACTCCAGAACTCAAAAGGGGTACAAGTGTTTTGATCCTCTGCGTCGGCGGTATATGGTCAGTGCAGATGTTACATTTTTTGAATATGTTATGTACTTTTCAGCCTCGGGAGACAAGCAGCTACCACCTCCATCTACTGATGCCATATACATGACACCACCACCACCACCACATATACCTGTCTCACCGCTACCGTTCCATTATACCCACAAGCCTCCTCCTGCTCATAGTCATGACTCATCTACTAGCTCGCCTATGGTAGGTAATGAAAATATGTCTATTGATGGATCTGACGACATTTCTGAGCAGGATATGTTGCAGGGGCCAGATGAGGCTACAACAGATTTAGATGTTCCCATCGCTCTACGCAAATCGAAGAGGAGCTGTGTTACATATCCATTGTCAGCATCTGTATCTTTTGAGAGACTATCTGGAGATTTCAGGACATTTGTGGTGGCACTGTCAGCTGTAGATATTCCACGGAGTTATCAAGATGCTCTGCAGGATAGTAGATGGCGGCTAGCAATGGAGGAAGAAATGGCGGCACTTCAGTCCAGAGGAACTTGGAGTTTGGTTCCTATACCTCCAGATGTGAACTCGGTGAGCTGTAAGTGGGTGTTTACAGTGAAGCACAATGCAGACGACTCTATTGATAGGTACAAGACACGTCTTGTTGCACGTAGCTTTACACAGACATACGGGGTGGATTACCTTGACACATTCTCGCCTGTGGCCCGTCATTCCACTCTCCGGATCTTGTTGTCAGTTGCAGTTGCTAGAGACTGGCCGCTCCATCAGCTGGACGTGAAGAATGCATTCTTATATGGAGATTTGCAGGAGGAAGTCTATATGCAACGACCACCCGGTTTTGCTGTTGAGGGGGAGTGTTCCAAGGTATGCAGATTACATAAGGCTATCTATGGCCTTAAGCAGAGCTCCAGAGCATGGTTTCAGAAGCTCTCAGACCTCTTCGAGAAACAAGATACAAACGCTCCAATGCTGATCATTCCTTGTTTGTACAAAAGACTGCTAGAGGTATTATTGTAATCATGGTTTATGTAGATGACATCTTGATTACAGGAGATGATGAGCAATGCATAAAGCAGGCGAAAGAAAAACTGGGAACCGAATTTGTCACCAAGGACGTGGGAATCCTTAGATATTTTCTGGGGCTGGAATTTGCTAGAAATCCATATGGATTAGTAATGTCGCAGAGGAAATATGTTACATATTTGTTGAGTGAAACATGTATGCTTGGGTGTCGGCCTGCTACGACACCAATGGATCCTAGCATGAAGCTCTATGATGATGACACAGAGGAGGTGGACAGGAGAAGATACAGAGAACTGGTAGGCAAACTATTGCATGTCACGATCACTAGACCTGATATATCATTTGCAGTGAGTCGCGTGAGCCAGTTCATGGAGCAACCACGTCAGGTCCATATGGATGCAATACACATGATTCTGAGATATCTAAAATCATCTCCAGGTGCAGGTTTGCTATTTAAGAAGGGAAAGGAGATCTCTATCTCAGCATGTGCGGATGCAGACTATGCAGGATGTCCCAAGGACAGGAAGTCCACCTCAGGATTTGCAGTCTATGTTGGAGATGCTCTAGTCTCATGGAGGAGCAAGAAACAGACAGTGGTAGCTAGATCCAGTGCTGAATCTGAATACAGGGCTATGGCCCAGGCTAGCACAGAGATGATGTGGGTGAAAGCTCTTCTTACGGATCTATGTCTTGATATACCGCTTCCTATGAAATTAGAATGTGATAATCAGGCAGCCTTGTTCATTGCAAACAACCCAGCATTCCATGAGAGGACCAAGTATATTGAGGTTGACTGTCACTACATACGTGACATGATTCAGAAGGGGTTCATTGCTACATCTCATGTTACCTCAGAGAATCAAACTGCTGATATATTTATCAAGACATTACTTCGAGGCCCATTCCAGAAGTGTGCGTCCAAGCTGAGCATGATTGATATCTATGCTCCATCTTGAGGGGGAGTGTTGACGCATATAGTAGTGCCTTGTATCTCTTCGTTATTTTTGTTTTCAGTTGTATGCTTTATGTAATTTACCCATAGGCTACTCTCCTATATAAGATAGCCTAGGGCGTATGGAATAAACAAGTTGTTCATTTTTCCCAACAATAATGATGAGGGAAGAATAACCTTCACAAAGGCACACAAAACAAAAGAGACAAGTTGGAGACAATAGACGAATTCATGCATAAGGACCTAACCTTAATGGAGGACCAAGCCTGTGCATGAGTAAAACACAAGAGTCCGAACCCTAAAATATGTCATTACCAAGCTAAAGTTGCCTCGGCCATATAACCTCCATCAAGATGGCTCAAACCAAAATATAGGTTGGTAACAAGGAACCCTAAAAGTATTTCAAAGGGCAATGTAAAAAGCCTGGGCAGGAAATGCACACAACTATGGATGAAAATGAATATGGATAATGTTGGAGGAAATGAGCAATCTATTATTTCATAGAACCCTAGGCTCTCTTATATAGAGCGGACCCATGGGTAAATTACATAAGAGTCCAGAAGGAAAAAGAAAATATGAAACAATACAGAATAACATAACATAACATAACATAAATCTCTACACTCCCCCTCAAGATGGAGCATGTATGTCAATCATGCTCAGCTTGGAAGAACATCTCTGAAAGGGTCCTCTGAGCAATGGCTTGGTAAATATGTCGGCAGTCTGATCCTCTGAACTAACATGTGAAGTAGAAATCAAGCCTTTCTGGATCATATCTCTAGTGTAGTGGCAGTCTAGTTTGATATGCTTTGTTCTTTCGTGAAATGCTGGATTGTTGGCAATAAACAAAGCTGCTTGATTGTCACACTGAAGCTGCATGGGTAAAGGTACATCTATATGTAAGTCTTCTAATACGGCTCGAACCCATATCATCTATGTGCTCGCTTGCGCCATGGCCCTATATTCAGATTCAACGCTGGATCTCGCCACAACAATTTGTTTCTTGCTTTTCCAAGAAACTAGAGAGCTCCCCACAAAAACTGCAAAGCCTGAAGTAGACTTATGATCCTTAGGACACCCTGCATAATCTGCGTCTGCACAAGCTGAAATAGATAAATTTGTGTTCTTTCTAAACAACAACCCTGAGCTTGGAGAAGACTTTAGATACCTTAGTATCATGTATATGACATCCATATGAACCTGTCTCGGCTGCTCCATAAATTGACTCACCCGACTTACTACAAAAGCAATATCGGGTCTAGTTAGTTATATAAAGAAGCTTACCCACCATCTCTCTATATCTTATCCTGTCCACCTCTTCAGTGTCATTGTCATACAGTTTCATACTTGGATCCATAGGAGTGCTCGATGGTCTACATCCAACCATGCATGTTTCGACCAGCAAATCTGTAATATATTTCCTTTGAGTCATCACCAGACCCTGTGCATTCCTGGCAAATTCCAACCCTAGAAAATATCTTTGGGTACCAAGATTCTTCATGACAAACTGACGGCCCAAGAATGCTTTTGCCATCTCTATTCCTTGAACGTCATCTCCTGTAACCAGAATATCATCAACATATACCATGATGACAACCGTACCTCTAGAAGTCTTCTGAATGAATGAGTGATCCACATTTGATCTTTTGAATCCCTGTCGTTCAATTATGTGGGAAAGCTTCTAGAACCATGCCCTTGGACTCTGTTTAAGACCATATATCGCCTTGTGAAGTCTACACACCATTTGATTCTCCCCCTCAGCAGCGAACACCGGTGGCTGCTGCATGTAGACTTCTTCCTGCAAATCTCCATACAAGAATGCGTTCTTGACATCAAGTTGAAATATGGACCAGTCACGTACCACAAAAACCGATAGAAGAACGCGAAGAGTAGATTGTCGAGCCACTGGAGAAAATGTATCCAAATAGTCCACGCCATAGGTTTGAGTGAAACCTCTCGCAACAAGTCGTGCCTTGTACCGATCAAGACTGCCATCTGCATGGTACTTAACTGTGAACACCCATTTGCAGCTAACAATAGATGCGCCTGATGGAGCGGTAACCATGCTCCATGTACCGCGGGACTGTAAAGCATGCATTTCTTCTTCCATAGCCAATCTCCAGCAGTCAATTTTCATAGCCTCTTGATAAGCCCGTGGTATCTCCACGGAAGACAAAGCCGCAGTAAATCTCTGAAAGTCACCTGTGAGACGGTGAAAGGAAACCTGGAAAGCAAAGGGATAAGATGCACAAGTCCGTTTCTACTTCCGAATAGCAATAGGGACATCAAGATCACCATCTACTGTACTCGATGGTGCATCCTCCTCCTGCACATGCACATTATCTGACCATCATTAGTAATAGCATCTGAACATACCTGAGGCGTGATGGATGCTTGACGTGCCGCCTGTGCAGGACCCGACCGACGTGTATAGAATTTAGGTAATGGTGGGATAGGTGGTTGTGGTGGTGGTGATGACGTCGGCGTGACAACCGAGACATGAGTGGACACAAGTGTACTCAGACTAGGAGGAGGAGGAACATAGACATCGTCATTAGATGTGGAAGAAGCCAACCTGTCACCTGCAGGGTCATAACATGTAGCCGACCCAAGATAGATCTGAATGGAGGCGAAGAATCCATGTAGCCGACCCTACTTAATTGTGGGAAAAGGCTTTGTTGTTGTTGTTATTGTTGTATAGGGTCATAACAACGATAACCCTTCTGAGTCCGAGAGTAACCTACAAAGACACACTTGACGTCTATAGGAGAGAGTTTGTCAAGTCCAGGAGACAAGTGGTGAACAATGGCAACAGTACCAAAGACACAAGGGGTAAATGAAAACAATTCGTTATCTGGGAAAATAACGGAAAGAGGAATTTTCTCACCAAGAACAGAGGACGGCATGCGATTGACAATGTAGCAGGCTGTAAGGACAACATCCCCCCCAAAAGTGATAGGCGCACAACTCTGGATAAGCAGGGTTCGAGTGATATCAAGAAGGTGGCGATGTTTTCTCTCTTCCACTCCATTCTGTTGAGATGTGTAAGCACATGTGGTTTGATGAATAATACCTTTGGAGGATAAGAAATGGGAGAGAGAGCGAGTGCAGAATTCCAATGCATTATCCGTTCGAACATATTTGACAGAAGAAGAAAAAACATTCTGCACTTTGATGATAAGATTTTTAATAACATCCCTTGCTTCAGATTTATTCTTTAAAAGAAAAATCCAAGATACACGAGAAAAATCATCCACTACAACCAGATAGAACCCGTGTCCCTGATGATCAGGAACACGACTCGGACCCCAAATATCAATATGAAACAACTCAATGGGGAGCTACTGCTCTGACTCTGACGACTAGGGAAGCTAGAACGATGATGCTTTCCCAACTGACAAGCTTCACAACGAAACGACGAATTCGGAGAGATCTGAGGCAAAAGATGACGCATCTTTTGAAGCGGGAGGTGACCAAAGCGTAGATGCCAGGTGTACAGAGAGACTGATCCGGCTGAGTGGGAAGGGACGCCATCATATGAATTCCGGACCAGACGATAGAGACCATTCTGCTCAGAGCCACAATCAATCACCCTGCCCGTTAGTCTGTCCTGAAAACTGAGAGATGGGTCAAATATAGCGCGACAGTGCAAATCCTTCGTAATCTGACTAATGGATAATATATTCATGGAAAAGTCAGGAGCATGTAGAACATTCTATAAATGCATAGACGGTGACAAGGTGATCTCCCCCTGTCCAACGATTGGGGAATGAGTTCCATCGGCTATGAGCACTGAGCGTCCAGGTGAAATGTCTCTGTATGACTCAAGTCTATCCCAGTCACGACAGAGGTGATGGGTGGTGCCAGAATCCATAATCCAATCTGAGAGATCATGACAGGATGTAAAAGCAGTAGCACTACCTGAGGTACTGGCAGCGATAGAAGTACTGGCAGATGCTGAGGTGGCAATATCTGAAGATCCACCTGGAGAATCAGTAGACGATTGAGGCATAATATCACGCAGGCATGCCACAAGCTCTTTGAACCGGTGATCTGAAGTGGATGCCGATGGAGATGTAACATGCTCGGCTACACGCGTCGATGCTGGAAACCCATGCTTAGAATGGCATTTATCCTCGGAGTGACCCGTGCGATGACAGAAGGTGCACGGTTGGCGAAAACGGCCTCCTCGGCCACGAGGTCCACGAAAGGAAGACTGACCACCTCTCCCTCGCGATACAACCATCGCCGAAGGGGGTGGAGTAGATGTGCTGGAAGAAACAGAGATGTGGTTGAGCCTCCGGTATACTTCCTCCATAGGAGGAATAGTAGCATCGGCAAGTATCCGAGAGCGGGCGACCTCATACTGAGGATCAAGTGCTGCTAGTAGAACTCTAACCATGGTAGCATTCCGGAAGGTCTTCTGCTGCTCAGGAGCAACCGTGAGGGGTATAGTGCTATATAGTTTCTCATGCATCCCTCGCAGTGACGTATGCAAAGAATGGAGCGGCCACCCATTCTGCTTCATCGTGAAAATGTCATGCTGGAGCTGTAACATCTTGGTCTCGTTCCGTACCTGTGAATAAGTGGCAACCAGTACATCCCACATCGCCTTGACGGTGGTCTGATGGAGGACATCATTGGCAATCTCCATCGACAGTGTTCTTGATAGCCAAACCTGGGCATAAGAATCATCAGTCTCCCAGGAGGCATAGATCCCAGTCTTCTCTGCCGGCTCATCCTCGGTAAGTATATGCTTCTTACCGTTCGACTTCATGAGACTCATGAACTGCATCGCCCATAGCTCATAGTTCATCCCATCCATCTTGACTATTGGCGCTGGACCTTTGAATGCGCCTATGGAGGGCATATCGACTTTACTTTCTGATATGTTGCCGGAGACGAAAACTTGGGATTGTAGACGAGAAACCAGTGTCTACATAAACTTGATTGGATTTGAGTGCATATGTAGATTTTTATGCACTCAAATCCATGGAGAGATAGTGGCCGACGGAGGAAGGGGTGTCGGCTCCGGAGAGAAGAAAACCCGGCTGTGTGGGTTACCTATAACGGCATTGAAGGGCCGATGTCGTCAAAGGCCGGCAGGGAGGTTTGTCGGCGGGAGTGAGTTGTCGGCGAGGGGGCGGGAACCGACAACTATGGGGCGGAGAGGAAGGGGGTTGCCGGCGAGGAGGAGGGGGGGGTGTTGCCGGTGAAGAGGAGACCGGCGACGGGGCTGGAGGGACCGGCGACGGCGGCCGAGGGTTGGAGAGAGAGACAGAGGGGCGACGGCGGGATGAGGCTTTTAGGGTTAGGGTTTTGGCTCTGATACCATGTTGGAGGAAATGAGCAATCTATTATTCCATAGAACCCTAGGCTCTCTTATATAGAGAGGACCCATGGGTAAATTACATAAGAGCAGCAGAATAACATAGCATAACATAACATAAATCTCTACAGATAATATTAATTCGATCATATTCATATTCTTTTGAGGAGAAGATCATATGTATATCTTCATTTAGGTCTGGCATATATATATATGATGTTAGGGAGCTTGCACCATGGTGCATGTAACTTTACATGCACCGGTGCCATAAACGTCCAACTTTTGATTTTTTTTTTCGAAATGAAACCATGTGGGATTTAGATCACTATATATCACCATGACATCATTTAAAAATCAACTTAATTCAAGACTTCTAACCCATCCATCAAGACTGCGACATTTTAACGGTCTCAGAATTGCTGAAATTTTGCTCTTCCAGATCGACAAGTTAGGAATGCATGATTTCTACGAAATTTGAAACACATATTCCACTAATAGGTCTAAGTAAATCCCCAAAGGTTTCATTTTAAAAAAATATGCGTTTGTGGCACCGATGCATGTAAAGTTACATGCACCATGGTGCAAGCTCCTCAACCTCTCTCTCTCTCTATATATATAGATATTCAAAATTACATATGACGAATACGAATATATACGCGAATGCCATATTCTATACTTAGATGAATAAAGATGGAAAGTAAATAGCTGTGAATATGGATGCTTGTTTTTCTTATTTATATTATATAAATATAAATGCATATCGATTTATAGGATATTTCTTTTATTTCTTTAGATGATAAACAAATATATAAAATTTGCAGTGTAGAACCAAGCCATGTTAAGAAGTTCTCCCTCCCAAGTAGCCATCGAGTGCAGCCATCTACTCCGCTTCACTAGTAAAGCTAGTTGTAATCTCTATTGTCACTTGTCACCATGTTTATGTGCTCTTTGTTATATAACGTTTTTTAGCATCAATAATGTTAGGTAATAAACAAGTTAGAAATGCTTAAGATTCATGGATAATTCATATGGATTTATTAAATACTCATATTCTGATCATGAATATTTGTTTTGCTTTCATATTTGTATTTTCTTGATATAAAATTTCTACCTATATATTCATCTAAAATCCATAATCGTATTCATATTTGAATTTAAAAAATAGATAATAATATGATAATACCTAAATTCATATCCATATTCGAGTATTTTCATCCTTGTATGCAATGCTAAATGATAAAGGCTTACATTATTGCATGCGCTAGAAGGATGCCATTCTCCGTAAAGCATGGATGAACATCTGATACAAAGCGGCGTGTTGAGTAAATGCATGAGTGAGAATACACTAACAACAAAAAGAGGAAAGGTCGCCGTGTGATGTATCGGGTTGAAGTATGAAAGGGGGAGCCCCTCGTGAAATGTTGGATGGCTCCTCTCTCCCATGAACCACCCTCAAGTTCAAGAACAAGACATGAAAAAGATGAAGAGGCAAACGGAATGACACCATAGAACGAAAGCAACCCCATCTTCGTCTCCCATTTGAGAGAGAGAGAGTTAGAGATAACTCATGTTGCCTTCTCGATTTTGTAAGGGAAACAACCATCCTGAAAACTCCCGTAGCTGAGTTCCATGCATCCTCCGGCTGCGGGAGTCTCTATAACCTCATGTAATGTGGGGACCATGTAACCTCAATGGATTTGTAGTGGAGCAGTTTGAGGAGTTGGATCTTGATAAGCGACATGGGATTAGTCCCACATTCCACGGGGGACATCCTGTTAATTGACTGCACAAGTTCAACAAATTCTTGATGGTAGATGAAGTGTACCGACCATGGCATGCTAGTCTTGCTAGATCCCATTATTTAATGTTGTTTACAGGAAACATGAAGCAAACCACGTTAAACTGACGAAGAACCGGCCTTGAGGGTTAGCCTAATGACTAAGAAGGATCCAGGAAAGAGCACCCAACAAGCGACTAGGGCAATCCCACGTCTCGGTATAAATAACAAGGGTTCGAGAGGATCACCCTATCCGTTAGGCGGTCTTCGAGCTCGAAACAACGCCCTCTGAACCGTTGTTGCAAGTCATTTGGTGTTAGGACAAGCTAACCTCAACCTGGATGGCCACTCCAAGTGTACCAATGGAGGGATCTTTCTATGCTAGGCATAGCTTCGAGGAGGTTTCCACTCAACTGACAAAAACAACGAAAACAAAAGGGAAAGCCATGTTGGGTTGCATGCGGGCTGATCGACAGAACTCAGGTGCTTGACCTCCCGATGCATGTGGGGGAAGGATGACAATGGATCGATTATAAGGACCAAAAGGGCACCTTGGCTGTAGGGCAAGAGTCTGACAACTACCTCGATCACTCGCATGGGAGACACAAAGTTATAGTTACCTCGAGATGAGCTTCCCCGGCTCATCCTATGCAGGTCGATAAAGGCAGTGCGTATGCCAAAAGATCATCTCGATGAGTCTCGGATGTTATAGGGTACTCATAGAGGGATGTAGTTGGACCCCTGCCTGTCACGTGCTGATTGGGTGATGGCCAACAGAAGAAGCTAGGGAGCTAAGCCCCCTATGATGGTAAAACATCCAAACGTCGACGAGGACACACCTCCTAGCCCTCAAGGATCCAAGAAAGAAATGTAACTGATCGAGGTTGCCAGAGACTCACGAGTACGGTCCCACACCATCTTACGATCCATATTACTCACGACCAACTTGTCACGAGTTGACAATGGACGAGCGAAGATGCACCAAAGGACCGCTAGAGCATCATGCGAGAGAAGAACATGGCAGCGAATCTGTGACCATTGTGCTACACAAGGACATATTGGCTTTGCACTGGCAACGGACGTAATGAAGGCTTGTTAAAGGACCACCTTAGGTGTCTTTAGAAAGCTATTAAGGCTTGCAACTGCTGAGCAACACGAAGAGCCATTATCGAGTTAATGGTAGACCGAGCGAAGACACATCTAAGGACCCTTACAAGCTGCTAATGTTCAACTAACTTATTGAGCTCATTATAATATTTTAACGAAGTTTATATCCACAAAATTTCCTTCAAGGTAGAGTTTGAAAGCCCAACTCCATGAGTAAACAAAGGTAAAGGGCAACAACTGGTAATCGATCAATTGTCAAGCAACCATTAACAATTGACCAATTGCTCGAACTGAGTGACCCTTGTTAATTGTGACTAGCTACAACTGAGCCAAAGTAGGTCGTTAATGTAACTACTTAATGGAAAAGGGAGATTGCTAGTAGTGGACCGTTCATCTGAGCAACTGTGGGTAGTCGACCAGTCGATCAAACTTAGTAGTTGTTGGCAATTGAGCAATTGTAAATGACCTAAAGTTGGCACCTAGCCAACTGCTCAATGGCAAATGACTATCCCTAGTAGTCAACTATTCGCCTGAGCAACTGTTGGTGTTGGGAAACGTGAAAATGAGAGTTGTTTATTCCATAGCCCTAGGCTCTCTTATATAGGAGAGTAGCCTATGGGTAAATTACATAAAGAGGATAACAAGAAAATAAAATAGCCAAAAAGACACAATAACTAAGATAACTAAGTATGCGTCAACACTCCCCCTCAAGATGGAGCATAGATGTCAATCATGCTCAGCTTGGAAGCACACTTCTGAAATGGGCCACGTAACAATGCCTTGGTGAATATATCTGCAGTCTGGTTCTCTGAAGTAACATGGGATGTGGTAATGAATCCTTTCTGAATCATATCACGTATGAAATGGCAATCCACCTCAATATGCTTAGTCCGTTCATGGAATGCAGGATTGTTTGCAATGAACAGAGCAGCCTGATTATCACACTCCAAGTTCATAGGAAGTGGTACGTCTAAGCATAAATCTGTCAGCACCGCTTTCACCCACATCATCTCTGTAGTAGCCTGGGCCATAGCCCTATATTCGGATTCAGCACTGGATCTAGCTACCACAGTTTGCTTCTTGCTCCTCCATGAGACTAGGGCATCTCCAACATAGACAGCATACCCTGAGGTGGACTTCCTATCCTTAGGACATCCTGCATAGTCTGCATCTGCACATGCTGTGACAGAAATCCCCTTTCCTTTCTTGAATAGCAGACCTTTACCTGGAGAAGATTTGAGATATCTAAGTATCATGTGTATTGCATCCATATGCACCTGGCGTGGCTGCTCCATGAACTGGCTCACACGGCTCACTGCAAATAGTATATCTGGCCTAGTGACCGTGACATATAACAATTTGCCAACCAGCTCTCTGTATCTTCTCCTGTCAACCTCCTCTGTGTCATCATCATACAGCTTCATGCTAGGGTCCATTGGTGTCGTAGCAGGTCGACACCCTAGCATACCTGTCTCACTCAGTAGATCTGTGACATACTTCCTCTGTGACATGACTAATCCATACGGATTTCTGGCAAACTCCAGCCCCAGAAAATATCTAAGGACTCCCAAGTCCTTGGTGACAAACTCAGTTCCCAGCCTTTCTTTTGCCTGCTTAATGCCCTGATCATCATTGCCTGTAATCAAGATATCGTCAACATAAACCATGATTACAACAATACCTCTTGCCGTCTTTTGTACAAATAAGGAATGATCAGCATTGGAGCGTTTATATCCTTGTTTCTCAAAGAGGTCTGACAGCTTCTGAAACCATGCTCTGGGACTCTGCTTAAGGCCATAGATAGCCTTATGTAATCTGCAAACCTTGGAACACTCCCCCTCAACAGCAAAACCTGGTGGCTGTTGCATGTAGACTTCCTCCTGCAGGTCGCCATACAGAAAGGCATTTTTCACATCCAGCTGATAGAGTGGCCAGTCTCTAGTAACTGCGACTGATAAGAGGATCCGCAGAGTGGAATGACGAGCCACCGGGGAGAACGTGTCAAGATAATCTACTCCATACGTCTGTGTGAATCCCCTTGCAACTAGGCGTGCTTTGTACCTGTCAATGGAGCCATCTGCATTATGCTTGACTGTAAGTACCCACTTGCAACTTACCGGGTTGACATCCGGTGGTATAGTAACTAAGCTCCATGTTCCTCTAGACTGAAGTGCCGCCATCTCTTCTTCCATTGCTAGCCGCCATCGAGAATCCTGCAAAGCCTCATGGTGGTTCCGTGGAATATCTGTAGCTGAAAGTGCCAATGCAAACGTCCTGAATGGTCCAGATAGCCTCTCAAACGAAACCGCAGCTGATACTGGATACTTGGCACAGCTTCTCTTCTGCTTTCGTAGAGCGATTGGGACATCCAGATCCTCTGTAGCAGCACCCTGCTCCTGTACTGCATCCTGCTGAGAAATGTCGTCAGATCCATCAACATTAATATTTTCATTACATACCATAGGCGAGCTAGTTGACTGGTCAGGGCCATGAGCTTGATTCGGCCGTCTGGTGTAATGGAATGGTAACGGGGATATTATTGGTGGCGGCGGTGGTGGTGGTGGTGTTGGTAATGGAGGTGACGGCTGTGGTGTTGGTGGTGCCATGAATACGGTATCCGAAGACAATAGTGGTGGCTGCATGTTCCCGGATTCTGAAAAATACATGATAGATTCAAAGAATGTAACATCTGCACTGATCATATACCGCCGACGCACAGGGTCAAAACACTTGTACCCCTTTTGAGTTCTGGAGTACCCCACAAAGACGCACTTGACAGCCCTAGGAGAGAGCTTGTCAGAACCGGGCGACAACTGATGGACAAATGCGACAGACCCAAAGACACGAGGGGTAAGAGTGAACAGCTCCTTGTCAGGATATATAAGTGAGAAAGGAACCTGTTCATTCAAGACAGACGAGGGCATACGATTTATAAGATAACATGCAGTAAGGACTGCATCACCCCAGTAGGAATACGGGACATGACTCTGAATGAGGAGAGACCTTGTAACATCAAGAAGATGACGGTGTTTTCTTTCTGAAACCCCATTTTGTTGAGACGTATGAGCACAGGATGTTTGGTGAACAATTCCTTTTGAGGAGTAGTAGTTGGCTAGATTGTTGGTGCACAACTCTAAGGCATTGTTAGTTCTCATAATTTTGACCGTTGTGGAAAAAACATTCTGAATCTCATTTAGAAAGTGAATAATAATATCTCCAGCTTCAGACTTATTTTTCATTAGAAATACCCATGATGCTCTAGAAAAATCATCCACAAATACAATATAAAACCTGTGTCCCTGATGATCGGGAACACGACTCGGACCCCAGACGTCGACATGAAACAACTCAAACTTGGAGTTACTACTCCGACCTTGACTACTGGGAAAAGATGACCTGTGATGTTTTCCCAACTGACACGCCTCACACTGGACAGGTGTGTGAGAAAGACTATAGGGTAGGACTAGACGTAACTTCTGAAGCGGTAAATGACCAAAACGCAGGTGCCACAGGAGAGGAGATACTTGTTCCGCGGGAGAGGCTGTAATTCCGGCAAACGGGGTCTGGTTCAGACGATAAAGGCCTCCTTGCTCATGGCCATGACCAATCACGTTGCCCGTACGGATGTCCTGAAAAATCAAAGAAGATGAATCAAAAATAGCTCGACAATGGAGATCCTTCGTAATCTGACTAATCGACAATAGATTCATGGAAAAATGCGGTGCATGCAAAACGTTCTTGAGCTTGGGAATATGTAGCCGCCAGAATGTCCCACATATCCTTCGCTGTGGGTTGATGGAGAATGTCATTGGCTATCTCAATTGCCAACGTACCAGATAGCCAAACTTTGGCGTATGCGTCATCAGCCTCCCAGGAGGCATATATTCCAGTCTTCTCAGCAGGCTCTGGTTCGGTAAGAATATGCTTCTTACCAGTAGACTTCATCATGCTCATGAACTGCATTGCCCACAGTTCATAATTGGTACCGTCCATCTTGACAATAGGCGCTGGACCACGGAATGCGCCAATAGATGGGAGATCTGCCTTGCTCTCTGACATATTTGAAAAGAAGACTGGAACGATTGACAAATACTGTGATTTGTCTACAACGACATAAATGGGTTTAGTTGCACGTGTAGACCTCACGCAACTAAACCCATGTTGATGATCTGGGGCTTAGGGTGGAAAACCGTGTACCCGCACGGTAGCTACCGGACTTGACGCACTAGATGTGCAGTAGTTCGGTAAGTACTGTGCAATAAGGGCGCTGAATACGTGCGCTAGATGTGCTGGGATGCTTGGTCAGGCGCCTGGGATGCGCAGATCATGCGCGATATCGCGCAGTGGTGCGCACTGTATGTGCGCCTGGGTTGTGCGCCTGGGTCGCGCAAATGTGCGCCTGGATGTGCGGCTGGATGTGCCGCAGATGCGCAGATGTGCGCCTGCTGGAGAGGCGCCTGGATGCGCGCCGATGCGCTTGAGAGCGCACTGATGCGCCCTTATGCGCCTGGATCGGAGAAGGGGTCCCGCCGCAGATGTGCGCCTGGAGAAGCGCTGGAGATGTGCGCTTGAAGGGGGGCGGCGCCGATCTGCGGAGAGGAGAGAGAGGGCCGGCGGGTAGGGTTAGGGTTAGGGTTTCAGGAACTCCGGTCTAGGACCGTCGCTCTGATACCATGTTGGGAAACGTGAAAATGAGAGTTGTTTATTCCATAGCCCTAGGCTCTCTTATATAGGAGAGTAGCCTATGGGTAAATTACATAAAGAGGATAACAAGAAAATAAAATAGCCAAAAAGACACAATAACTAAGATAACTAAGTATGCGTCAACAGTTGGTAAGCGATTAGTTGTGCGAACTCAATGTACGTTGGTAATTGACTAGCCACCATTATGCTAAGATGGCCTTCAACCCAACAACTAATAACAAAGGACGACTGATGGTAGCCAACCTGTCATCTGAGCACCAACTCGAACTTAATGTCCGTTGGTAACTGGCCAACCAAAGTCGAGTTAAAGTTGGCTTGCAACCTAATTGTTCAATAGCAAAGGGCAACCGGTCACCCAAGCAACCTTATTAGTCCACACATTGCTCGAACTTAACGACCATCGATAATTGACTATCCACAATCGAGCTAGAGGTGGCCTGCAATGCACATGCTTAATGGCAAAAGGTAACTACTGGTAGTCGAACAATCACCTTAACAAAAGATAGAAGTTGACCAATTGCTTGAATTCAATGATCATTGGTAATTAACCCGCCACTACTAAGCTAAAGTTGGCCTTCAACCCAAGTACTCAATGATAGAAGGCGTCTTTTGGTAGTCGAGCAGTTGTCCAAGCAACCACTTGTAGTCGACAAGATGCTCGAACACATCAATCAATGGTAATTGACTAGTCACAACCAATATGAAGTTGGCATCTAGCTAATCGCTTAATGGAAAATGGATATTGTTGATAGTCGACAAGTCATTTGAGTAACAGCTAACTGTAGAGATAGTTATTAGTCTGCGATGTTATTTATTATTTTAGTTTCTTTATGTACCTCTCATGTAATTTACCCAAGGGCTCTCTCCCTATATAAGAGACCCAAGGGCTCTATGGAATAAACATCTGAGTATTCTAACATGGTATCAGAGCCATAACCCTAACCCTAGGGTTCTCCACCGCCGTCCCCCCCCCCTCCCGCCGCCTAGGGTTTCGAACCCTACCTCCCGCCGCCGCCTAGGGCTCGCTGCCTCCTCGCTGCCCTCCGCAGCCCCCAGCGGGCCCCTCCAGCACCCAGCCCTCCCTCCCAGCGGGCTTCCAAGCCCCCCAGCGGCCTTCCCAATCGCCGCCAGCCCCTGCCAGTGGGCTCCCACCGCCGCCGGGGCCCTCCTCGACCAGCCGCCAGCCCCTGCCGGGCCTCCCCATCGCCGCCAGGCCCTCATCAGCCGACGCCGGGCCCCTCCACCTGCTGTCCAGCCGCTGATCGTTCCTTGACAGCCGTTATTTTTGCCAAGTAGAGGCTTCCAAGGCCTCTACTCGGTGCCGGTGTGCCGCGTTCTTCCTAGGACTCGGCGTTATGTTTGATTCAAGTGCATAATCGTCTACCTATGCACTTGGATCCTACAAGGTCTTGGTAGACAGTTTTCTCTTGATCTATCAGTAGTTGCTCTTCTCCGGCATCATGTCAGATCAGAAGCTTGATATGCCCGCCATAGGTGCCTTCAAAGGTTCGGCACCAATCGTCAAGATGGACGGGACGAATTACGAACTGTGGGCGATGCAGTTCCTCAGTCTTATGAAGTCGTGTGGTAAGAAGCATATTCTTACCGAGGATGAACCGCCGGAGAAGACAGGGATCTATGCCTCATGGGAGGCGGATGATGCGTACGCTAAAGTGTGGCTCTCAGGTACGCTCACGACGGAGATAGCGAACGATGTCCTTCACCAACCCACCGCTAAGGCGATGTGGGATATTTTGGCTATGACGTACTCTCAGGTCCGCAATGAGACGAAGATGCTCCAGTTGCAGCATGATATATTTACCACGAAGCAGAATGGGAAGCCTCTTCATTCCCTGTACACGTCGCTTCGTGGCATGTTCGAGAAGCTCTACAGCACTATTCCGCTTACAGCCACACCGGAACAGCAGAAGACGTTCCGCAACGCCACTATGGTTGGCGTATTACTCGCTGCCCTAGATCCGGAGTACGAGGCAGCACGCGCCCAGATACTGGCAGATGCTACCATCCCACCGATGGAAGAGGTATACAGAAGGCTCAGTCGTGTACCCGTTCCATCCAGTACAGCGACTGCGACTCCGTCAGCAATGGCAGTTTCCAGGGGATGTGGTGGTTCGTTCCCGTTTCGTGGCAGAGGAAGTGGTGGACGTGGACGTGGAGGCCGCATACGCTCTACGTGCTCGTACTGCCGCCGCACTGGTCATTCAGAGGATACATGCTATTCCAAGCATGGTTTCCCTCCTTCTGCACGAGTAGCTGATCATGTTCAGGGTCCACCCGCATCTACTCCAGATCACAGGTTCGAAGAATTGGTGGCACGACTTCGGGATATTATGCCACAATCTTCTTCATCAGAGGGTGCAGACGTTTCTGATGTTGCGGCTTCGGCGTCAGCCAGTACATCGGCCTCAGCCAGTGCTTCAGGTAGTCCTTCAGTCTCACTTCATAATCATGACCTAACAGGATGGATTGTTGACTCTGGAGCTACCCATCACCTATGCCGTGAGAAAGATATTCTGCAGTCCTACAGAGCTGTTCAGCCAGGTCGCTCTGTACTTATTGCTGACGGTACTCACTCTCCTATCATTGGTCAGGGGGAGACAGCTCTGCTACCTTCTATGCACTTACAGAATGTGCTACATGCTCCAGAATTCTCTATGAACCTCTTATCTATTAGTCAGATTACACGTGATTTGCACTGTCGTGCTATTTTTGATCCATCGTCTGTTATTTTTCAGGACATACTGACGGGCAGGGTGATTGGCTGTGGTTCTGAACACAATGGCCTTTATCGTCTCGTTCGTAGCTCCTACGCTGGCGTCTCCTTGCATAACCAGGCCTCTGTTTCTCCGTACACCTGGCATCTTCGGTTCGGTCATCTACCACTGCAGAAGATGCGTCACCTCCTGCCTCAGATATCTCCGAGTTCCTCTTTTCGGTGTGAAGCGTGTCAGTTAGGGAAGCACCATCGGTCTAGCTTCCCCAGTCGTCAGAGTCGGAGCAGTAGCTCCCCGTTTGAGTTATTCCATATAGATATTTGGGGTCCAAGTCGTGTCCCGGATCACCAGGGGCACAGGTTCTATCTAGTTGTAGTTGATGATTTTTCCAGAGTGTCGTGGACCTTTCTTCTCAAAAATAAATCTGAAGCAGGAAATGTTCTCCAAAATCTAATAAATGAAGTTCAGAATGTTTTTTCATCTACTGTTAAGTATGTGCGTACAGACAATGCCTTGGAGTTCTGCACTCGCTCTCTTGCTAGCTTCCTTTCATCTAAAGGCATTGTTCACCAAACCACATGTGCCTACACCTCTCAACAAAATGGGGTTGCCGAACGAAAACATCGACACTTTCTTGACATTGCACGCACTTTACTTATTCAGAGTTGTGCCCCATTATCCTTTTGGGGTGATGCTATACTTACAACATGTTATCTGGTCAATCGAATGCCTACAACTGTTCTGGGGGAAAAGTCTCCAATCTCTGTTCTCTTTCCTGACAGAGATTTATTTACACTGACACCTCGGGTATTTGGCACTGTCGCTTTTGTTCACCGCTTATCTCCGGGGCTTGATAAGCTATCCCCTAGGGCTATCAAGTGCGTTTTCGTGGGTTACTCCAGGACACAGAAGGGGTACCGTTGCTATGATCCTGTCAATGACAAGTACTATGTGAGTGCAGATGTTACTTTTTTCGAACCAGTCATGTACTTCTCCCCTGCAGGTGACATGTTGGTCTCCTCCACATCATCAGACTCCCAGATCTATGTTCCACCACCTCCAAGCCTTGGTCCGTCCTCTACTCCACCATCATCAATATCAACACCACCACCACCATCTCCGCCACCACCACCACCACCGCCAGTTGTTCCTCTCACTAAGTTCTATACGAGACGCACAGGCCCTGCTCAAGCTACATCTCAACCATCCAGCACGCCTCAGGTATGTTCTGATATTAATGATGGGTTAAATAATGCACATGTGCAGGAGCTTTTACCACAGGAGGATGACCAACCGGTCAGCACTGTTTTGGATGACTTGGACCGGCCCATTGCTCATAGGAAACAGCGAAGACAGTGTGCCTCATATCCCCTAGCCTCTCATGTATCCTTTCATCGACTCACTGGGGATTTCCAGAAGTTTGCCGCAGCTGTATCATCCGTTGATATTCCACGGACATATCAGGATGCCATGAAGACTGAATGCTGGCGTTTAGCAATGGAAGAGGAGATGCGTGCATTGCAATCCAGAGGGATTTGGTCTCTGGTCCCTATTCCTCCAGGTGCGTCTGTTGTGAGCTGCAAGTGGGTCTTTACAATCAAATATCATGCAGATGGTCGTCTTGACAGATACAAGGCCAGGCTTGTCGCACGAGGGTTTACACAGACATATGGGGTAGACTACTTGGACACTTTTTCACCGGTGGCGAGACATTCTACCCTTCGCATTCTTCTATCGGTTGCAGTGGTACGTGACTGGCCCATATTCCAGCTTGATGTTAAGAATGCTTTCTTGTATGGTGATCTACAGGAGGAAGTCTACATGCAGCAGCCACCAGGGTTTGCTGCTGAGGGGGAGTCACAGAAGGTGTGTAGACTTCATAAGGCTATCTATGGCCTTAAGCAGAGTCCTCGTGCGTGGTTCCAGAAGCTCTCCCAGCTTATTGAACGACAGGGTTTCAGAAGATCAAATGCGGATCACTCATTGTTTGTCCGGAAGACCCCTAGAGGTACCATCGTTGTTATGGTATATGTTGATGACATACTGGTTACTGGAGATGATGCACAAGGGGTTGAGATGACCAAGTCTATGTTGGGCAGCCAGTTCACTACAAAGGATCTAGGCACAATACGGTATTTTCTGGGGATAGAATTTGCAAGAAATGCACAAGGAATGGTGATGAATCAGAGGAAATATGTCACAGATTTGCTGGTAGAAACAGGAATGACTGGATGCAGACCTTCAAGTACACCCATGGACCCAAGCATGAAGCTGTACGATGAGGACACTGAGGAGGTGGACAAGAGAAGGTACAGAGAAATGGTGGGCAAGCTCTTATACATCACTATAACTCGACCGGATATTGCACTTGCAGTAAACCGGGTGAGTCAATTTATGGAGCAGCCGAGGCAAGTACATATGGACGCATTGTACATGATATTGAGATATCTGAAGTCTTCTCCAGGCACAGGGTTGCTGTTCAAGAAAGCCACAGATTTGTCTATTTCAGCCTGCGCAGATGCGGATTATGCAGGATGTCCACGAGATCGTAAGTCTACTTCTGGATTTGCTGTCTTTGTAGGAAGCTCTTTAGTCTCCTGGAAAAGCAAGAAGCAGACTGTTGTGGCAAGATCCAGTGCCGAATCCGAGTACAGGGCCATGGCACAGGCAAGCACAGAAATGATGTGGGTTAAACAGTTCTAGAAGATCTGAATGTTGAAGTTCCCTTGCCTATGAACCTGCAATGTGACAATCAGGCAGCGTTATTCATTGCCAACAATCCAGCCTTCCATGAGAGAACAAAACATATAGAGGTGGATTGTCACTTCACTAGGGACATGATTCAGAAGGGCTTCATCTCCACGTCCCACGTCAGTTCAGAGGACCAGACAGCAGACATATTCACGAAGCCATTGCTCAGAGGACCTTTCCAGAGATGTTCTTCCAAGCTGAGCATGATAGATATCTATGCTCCATCTTGAGGGGGAGTGTAGAGATAGTTATTAGTCTGCGATGTTATTTATTATTTTAGTTTCTTTATGTACCTCTCATGTAATTTACCCAAGGGCTCTCTCCCTATATAAGAGACCCAAGGGCTCTATGGAATAAACATCTGAGTATTCTAACACTAACAGTCGACCACTCATATGAGCAACCTCACGTAGTCGATCTGTTGCTAGAACCCAACAGTAGTGGGCAATTCTTCATTTGTAGACGGGCTAGAATTAGTGCCCACCCAATTACTTAATGAAAAAGGATAACCGATGGTGGATAAGACGGTAGGATGATGCAATTGATCCTTCCCAAAGCCTAAAGTGTGCATGGCATCGTATAAAAGCTCTTATAATGCAACCATGTCCTCAAACATGGGTTTAGGGGGGCGGGGCATATAACCCAACTCGTTGCCAACTGAAACTTTGTAGATCCAAACAAGCAAGCATTCATAGAAAATGAACCAGTAAACAAAGGATAAAGCCTATAATCAACATTGAAAGGAAGTTGATGGTAGTCGGACGTACGACACCAAGCATCAGGGTCATATCGAGGGTCGATCATCAAAACATCGACAAGCCCCTAAGTTGCCAAGCAAGCTATGAGCAAGCCCTCCTAGGGAAAGCAAAAAGTGTCAAGACCGTAATGCTCTCAAAACCAATAAACCAAAATATAGATGTTTCGCTCTCGAGATGGAAGGGGAGGAAAGTGGATGAGGGTGGAGAGTGGTTCCCCACAAAAGGGGCTCTTAAGCTCAACATCGATCCATCGTTGAGAAGGCCTCCGGGACCAACGAGTTAGCAAGGAGAAGCTCCAATGGTGATCTGTACGGAATGAACAGACTGGTGAGAGGTGTACAAACAACTCGAACATGTGCTTACGATGTGGAAAAGCTGGTCATTTTATGGGAGTCTGGCACAACACCATCAAGTGTTTCAATTGTAGAGGTTTTGGCCATCACCGCCAAGGATGTGGGCAACAAGTGAGAGGAACCGAAGAACCTCGGGAACGTCAGTCCAAGAGATTCCTGGACACCCCAGAGACCTAGAATCAACACAGATTGACCTATAATCGGAAAGGCGATTTGGATGAAATCCTCGTTAACATCTTGCATGCATGAAGGCTATTGTATTCAACTGACGATGGAGGACGTCTAAAGCAGAATTGGCCCCAATTTTAGGGACAGTGCGATTCGTCTGGAGAAATCAATGGTGTGTGCTCGAGGTCTCTCCAAGGAGGAGATTCGACTAGTGTTGCAGAAAGGGGGTTCCGAGCCTCAAGGTGAACAAGTCAAATGGAGGCACCCCACCTTTCATGACTGTGCGTCAAAAAGCTCTCACACAAGATTCTGCTATTGGATGGACTGCCTTTTCGCTCAAGGGACTTCCCTACCTTGAATGCCTTGCTTGGGGAGTACGAGAAGCTAATTGCCATTTGACTGTCTGTCGACGGGCTCCGAGTTGCGAGTGAATTTTGAGGCGTCGATTTTGGGTGGGTCCCTCCCTTTGAAGCTCTATCTTTGTGTTGGCAAGGTTGTGTTTCATGCGACTATTGAGGAAGTTCCTGTCGTCTTAGGCGGCGGAGCAGCGAGGAGCACATGGGTGTCATCGTCGTCCGGTGGAAGTTGAAGAGACATGTCGATTCCGCTTCCCCTTCAAGAAAACACTCCTTTCTCAGACTCTACACTCTCCAGATCCTTCAGTGATGCAATGTTAAGTCACCATAACGGGTCGGTCCTTCAGGAGGCACCCATCTTTTGGTAAACACATTTGGACCTCTTTGTGGGTCAGATCTCGTGGTACATGTTGGCTTCGGCCCGAATAACTGTTCCAATCAATCGTACCCGACTCCGGATCGGAACCCGAGTTTGATTGGGTTAGGCTCCCCTCGAAGGCACTTTCTCGACCCGAACCTCCTCTGGATCGAGTCATGGCTGCGGAACTCAAGCCCTAATGCTCTGCCCAAGCCTGCTCCCTCCCCATCGGCTTTAGCTGATGCGAAAAGGGCTTCAGTTGATTCTCAAGCCATGCTCTCTGAAGGCGACATGAAGGTTGGAATTTGGAAGTGCGACACCACCCTTAATGGCGACCATAATTCATGGGCATGGGCATGACGACATCTCCAGAACGAGGTGCTCGTGGTCTCGTCTACTCAACTTTCGCCTAAGTGGAGATTTGGGAAAAGCTACTCGAGATTGTACTCGAGAGAACAACGGAGGTGGCCTAGGCTGAAGTTGTACAGACTGGTGACTGAGAAGAGATGCGGTTTGGAGACACCTGCAGCGACACCTGACCTAGGGAGGGAGGAACTGGAGCCTTTGGGTTGGTTAATCTCTTGTAGCAGCATTGGGGTCGGATGGAAGGAAACTTAACTAAGTTGGAAACACGAGGGATCGGTAAGGAGTTGGCAGATTGTTTGGGTGTGGTTCCCCCGTGAGGTGCTAAAACCCTGTCTAAATGAATTATTGACTTGGGAATGTAAGAGGTCTGGGAAGGCCAGAGAAGAGGTTGGTTGTGCGGGATTTATGTGCGGATGCGAAGGCCAATAACTTATTGCTCTAGGAAACCAAAATCCCCAAGGATATGAGTAGAGTTTGGAGTTCGATTGGTGGCACGAGATTCACTGAATTTCGAGACTTGCCTTCGATCGGGGCATCGAGAGGAGTTGTATCAGACTGGAATAGTGACAAGTTCACTTTGGAAGGGGAGGGGACGAGAGACCCATACTCACTATCGGTAAGGCTACAAAGACAATATGATGGCTCCAATTTCGTGATCATGAATGTTTATGGCCCACCTAATGGGGCCAACTTGATGGAGTTGCTGGAAGACTTGCGATTAGTTAGAATTAAGGACCCAAATGAGCCATGGATTTTAGATGGAGACTTCAATGTTACCCCCCGCTTGGAAGATAGACCACACATGCGAGGGGGAACCAATGCAGGCTCCTAGGGCCTAGTAGGATTCATTCATGAATTTGGACTGTTGATCCTTGACGCGGGAGGATGCGTCTATAATCGGAGGAACTCCAGGTCAAGATATTACATTGACCACTTTCTGGTGTCTACTGAGATGATGCAACTGTTTCGCTTGGCCTTGTCATGGGCCCTACCACGCTCGCATTCACATCATACTTCGTTGCTTGGGTCTTCTGGCAAGGAGGCAAGGCCGCAGACCTTTTTCAGATTTAAGCAAGCGTGGCTTTTGGAGAATAGTTTCCGAAACTTGGTAAATGATTTTTGGTATGAATGCCAAACTTGTGGGTTGGCCACAAAACCGTCTCGCAACCAAGATTGCAGCCTTGAGAAGACGCTTGTTGGACTAGTTGGAGTACAATAGATATATGCGGGGACAACGCCAAAGTAGAAGAGTGGCAGCTCAAGAGGAGATCAGGAGACTTGATTCCTTAGAAGATGAGAGAGAGAGAGCTGACAACTGAAGAAACCACGATGCAAACCAGACATATGCAAGATGTACAACTGGAAGATAAAAAGGGAAGTTGAATGGCACCAACGATCACACAGTGCTGGATTAAGGAGGATGATGCAAATACACAAATTTTCCACTCCATGGTAGGTGGTAGAAGGAGAAGAAACTATATTCACGGTCTCACTGTGGATGAGGCTTAGGTGCATGGAGATCTGGAGGTGGGATGGGCACTGCGGGCACACTTTCTTGCACATAGTAGGTCTACCCGTGCGGGCTGGGGGTGGTGCAGCAGGGGAGTCAAGGAGGATCTTCTCCTCTTAGGCAGACTTATTGGTGGCCTAGTTTACTAAGGAGATTAAGTGGGCGGTTTGGCAACTCAATGTAGATGGCTTGCCTAGTTCAGACGGGTTCCCTATATGCTTCTACTGGGAGTTCTGGGAGACTGTAATGGAGGATGTTTTTGCAGTCTTGCATGAGTTCAGAGGAGGCTACTTCGGATTTGAGCGACTAAACAAGGCCCTTCTGTTCCTGATGCCTAAGAAAGAGGTGTCAACTAGAGTGGAAGACTTTAGACCCATTGCTCTTTCCGACACAATATATCTTATTACTGCCAAGGTGTTGGAAATCGACTTCGTGGGGTCTTGAATATCATTATTTCCTTAAAGCAGATGGCCTTTGTTCATGGTAGACACATTTCAGATGGATGGGTGCTTGCATCGGAGATGGTGCTTGACTGGCAGAGAAGACAAGGAAGATGTGTATTATGGAAAGTGGACTTCTCTAAAGCTTATGACTTCATTGATTGTCGCTTTCTTTGGGCATCATTATAACGAGGGGGTTTCCCAAAATGCTGGATTGCATGGATTAAGAGATGTGTTACGACAACATTATTTGCTGTGTTGGTCATTGGGCGGCTAGGGGGAGGATATTTTCAACCCCAACGGGGTCTGCGACAGTGGTGCTTGCTGGCTCACTTGCTTTTTGTGCTCGCGTCATATGCGTTGACTATCATGATGAAGCCGGCATCGGATTATAGACCATACTCGACCTATGTTAGAGGTGATATTTCCTTCCCGATTCTTCAATACACTGATGATACCATGATTTTTCTAGGAGGTGGAGTGGAGCAGATGAGACGGGCTTCTAGCATCATGGACATATTTGTAGTCATTCATATCTGGCCTTCTTCTGAACCGAGACGAATCGTTTTTCCCCTTAGGACTCACCAAAGAAGAAATACAGGAATCTTCTTTGATCCTCCGATGTGCGAGCGAGAACTTACCTCTCACTTAACTTGGACTCCCTCTTATTGGTGGACGTCTTCGATCTTCCGATCGGAGGCCAATGATGAACAAATTAGAGGGCAAACTGGCTGAATGAAAGGTAAGATTGTCAAAAGGTGGGTATCTGATTCTTCTAAAGCACGTTTTGTCATCCATCCCCATTTTTTCTGCTCTACTAGAATTCTCCCAGTGGAGTGCACTTGAAGATGGAAAATTGATGAGGAAATTCTTCTGGGCTGGCGGAAGATTGGAAAAAATGGGATCCATCATATTGCATGGGATATCATTACGAAGCTGAAGAATGAAGGAGGCTTGGGAGTTCTGAGACTTGATCGTATGAACAAGACACTTCTGACAAAATGGATCACCAGACTCTGGGGAAAGGGAGAGGATTTAGTGTTTCCGGCTGCTGTGTAACATCTATGACATTCGATGCACCCTCATGCGAAACAATATATGGTTCTCTTCTTTGATTAAAATTATTCAGAGCTGGATAGTATGTTTCGGTCAGTGGTTGGAAATGATGGTACTTTTAGATTTTCGCTTGACGATTGGACGGGTTTGGTTCTCTTAAGGAGCGATCCCCTCGTCTGTTTGCAGTTGCCAGGGCCCATAATGCATTGGTACAACATATTCGGGCGGCGGGATCGTGGACTCCAACATTCACAACTGTGTTCTCGGAACAAAGATTCAGAGAGTTCTTGGAGATGATGGGTGAGCTGGCATATGTGGAATGCATATTGCATGTAAGGGACCACTTTCGTTAGGTTGACGATAAGTTTTCAGTCAAAAAGGCATATCGATTCTTTGCTCGAAGACGAAGATATGTACCATTTGTTCTAATGTCCATAATCGGTGGTGGTGTGGAGAGGGGCAGGAATCTCTTGGCTTAGAACAATGGACAATACATCCTTTTGGGAGTCCATTAGAACGGTTTGCGGCAATTCTCATGAGGACATCTCATTGACTTTTGCTCTCCTTTGGTCTATTTGGTGTGCTAGGAATGAGCTTATCTTCAGGGATCAATGATTCTATTCAAAAATGTATTAGGTCATTACATAACCCTCTCATTGGAGTGGGCGATCTTGTAATTGTTTTCATACATATTAATATAATCTAATTTGACGGTGGACCCCCTCAGGATTCCACCTTCTTTCATATATAAAAAAAGATGTTTCCTGAGGGGCGCTTCTACCGCAAGGGCATCATATGTAAAAGTCGCAACATTACCTTAGTACTAGCTAATCCTCCAACTATCGTCATACGATCAATGGAGTAATAAAAAATGATAATGACATAGTAATGGTTCGATATCCGAGTAAGTTACTCTCCCTTTTAATGGCGTAAGCGACTAGAATTGTGGGGGCAAATGACAAGGAAAGCAATACCCCTCCCAAAAGGTACGTGCCTAACATATCCTAAATAAGCAAACAAAAGAGCTAAGTCAGAGGCAATAGATTAATTAGCATCCAAGGTGCTGGTTCCAACAAAGGATCAAGCATGTGTAAGAACATAGGATAAGGGTTCGAGTCATGATTGAGCTAAAGTAGCCTCCACCAAGAAGGCTATGAGGAATATCTCGACGTTGAGGAACCCAAGAAGATATTTCCAAGGGCTATATAAAAGGGCTAGGTAGTAATTGGCGCACAATTCCATAGAAGAAAGGTTGACAACGCCTCATACACCTGAGGGATGTGATTCTGCATAAACTTGGATTTATGCCTAACACTAAGAAGAATGTCGAGCAGATGCATGGGAGAGAAGACACATGACACTAAAAGAGAAAAGTGGAAACACCACCTTGTGACCACTTTGTGACTAATTATAAGAGGAGTCCCTCCATGTGGGGAAGATAGTTCCCCTCATCCAAGAACCACCCCTTAAGTTCAAGGGCAAGACATACAAAATCAGGAAAATGCAGAGCAAATACCATTTTTGAGTGAGGGCACTCCCATCTCCACGAAAGAAAGAGGAGATGGCTCAGTGGGTGATGTCACCATCTCCAACCCCCAAAGAGAGAGAGAGAGAGGGAGAGACCACCATCTCCAACTCCCAGAGAGAGATTTCAAAAATTGAATTTCAAATTTGAAATGATAATGGAGACTAATTGTGGAAATATTTATTACACTCTAAATATAGAATATGCCAAAAGTATTATAATCGTAACCCTTGGAATGATTGCGTCGGATGAGTCGAATCTCGAGAACCTACCGAGAATTGCTCCTACATTCAGTGGGGTACCCCATTAATAGATTGTGTTGTGCTTGTGTATATCATCCTCACGTTTTTGTCAACAAGTGCTTGATGGTGGACAAAGCAATTATCTCTAGCATGGGAGCCACGTCGGATCAATTCCATCACATGATGTTGGTTTGAGGGATTAGGGTTTTAATTCACGTGTCCACAAAGAAGTTATGCTTGATTGTTTATGAGGAAGGGCCAATTTGTTGTGGTTAATGCAACTCTAATTGATGATTGCTGTGGTTTGGATTATAGAAATAAGTAATAGTAGCTTAGTTTATGCATGGCGGTTTTGGGTTGCTTGGGAGATAATGGTAGGTATGTGTTGCTAGTTATGGCTGTTGAATGTGATGGTGGCAAAAACGGCCAAAGAGGAGGTAGCGACTGTCCTGTAGTGGTGGAAGTGATAGGGAAAGAGAATCATGATGGGAGAAATATAAGAGGGGAGTCTCACACTAAGGGGAGTGCAGAGCAAGGTTTGAAAAATGAAAGGCGGAAACAAGGCGTCTTCCTTGGAATCGAGGTGAGGTGTAACCTCAAGGTGGTCGATGTGTAAGCCTCATTTTATAGAGAAATATGCATGTAATTGTATATATATGTCAATCTAATTATGTGTTTTCTGCCTGACACATTATATTTACAACAACAACAACAAAGCCTTTTCCCACATTAAGTAGGGTCGGCTACATGAATTCTTTGCCTCCATTCAGTTCTATCTTGGGTCATTCTCGGGCTTAGATAAAAAAAACTAAGATCCCTTCAGATAGTCTCATTCCAACACTTCTTGGGCCTTCCTCGCTTTGTCTTTCCCGGCTCAACATCCCAAAACTCTCATCTCCTAATTGGTGCATCAACCGACCTCCTTTGCAAATGGCCAAACCACCTTAAGTGGTTTTCTCGCATCTTATCTTTGATGGGGGCTACATCAACTTTCCTTCTGATTGCATCATTCCGAATCCGATCTTTACGTGTACATCTGCACACCCACCTTAGCATTTTCATTTCTGCTAATGCCATTTTCTGCACATGTCTATGGTTCACAAGCTAACATTCAGATCCATCGGGCATAACAGGTCTCACGACTGCTTTGTAAAAATTTCTTTTGATTTTCAAAAGAATTTTCTTAACTTCATATATGATGGACACATTATACTTAACACTATAAAATCAACAACAACGACATAGCCTTTTCCCACATTAAGTAGGGTCGGCTACATGGGTTCTTTGCCTCCATTCAAATCTATCTTGTGTCATTCTCGGGTTTAGATCCAAAAAACTAAGATCCCTTTGTATAGTCTCATTCCAACACTTCTTGGGCATTCCTCGCCCTCTCTTAGCCGGTTCAACATCCCAAAACTCGCGTCTCCTAACCGATGCGTCAAATGTCCTCCTTTGCAAATAGCCAAACCACCTTAAGTGGTTTTTTCGCATCTTATCCTCGATCGGAGCTACACCAACTTTCATTCTGATTGCATCATTTCGAATCCGATCTTAACACTATAAAATATGTTGAAAAACACACACTATAATATATGTTGAAATAATATAGATAAGCACACCAAAAGAGAAGATATATGATGAAATAATAGAGATAAGAACACCAAAAAAGAAGATATAACAACTTCATATCCTTTTCTACAAGATTCAATTAAAGAGGGATACAATGTATATAAATGTTGCTAAAGAATTAAACAATGAGTATTTGTTTTTGAATTATTGTTATACATAGAAATACAATTAAATATACATAAAAGAAATTCATGTTGTGTGTTTAACATACAATATATGACAA
Organism: Ottelia alismoides; assembly: GCA_037367405.1. Lineage (NCBI taxonomy): Eukaryota > Viridiplantae > Streptophyta > Magnoliopsida > Alismatales > Hydrocharitaceae > Ottelia > Ottelia alismoides. The sequence continues at coordinate 193,742 of JAZKJV010006322.1, read as the reverse complement.
AATGAGAAACCCTGAATCCCGTCCATTTTGTTTTGCTCGATACATTGCAAACCTTGTTTAGTTTACGAATATTATTGGATTTTATATTTTATGAATTCATTCATTAAAAGTGAGGGAGTAGATTTAAAGAAGGCCAAAAGAAGATATGAAAGAGATGGAGAGAAGTGGACGATAGGGCATGGGAAAACACGAGGAAGGAAATCACAAAATGTTTCTCGAAATAAATCTTAAAGATGCATATAAAAAAGTGAAAGCGGAGCTGCGTGTAGGCTTATTGACCTACTAGGCCGCGCTTTTTAGATGGTGCCATTTTTCATCTATTCATTAAAATTTATAAAAATTAAAAAACCATATAGAATTTCTCCCACAACAACCTAGTTTAACACGAAATATGGCAGATATTTCATGATATTTTGTGGATATATCAACAATAACCACTAGATGTGTAGATTAAAAGTAAATTTTCCATTTCTCGCCCTGAGATTCATGCAATATTTCAATTTGCGTTTTGCTTGTTGGGTGCTGGTTGCTGCCGTTGCTGTGTGTTCATCTCTTTTGGGTGTTGCTACTCTTACGATAGTACTTGCTTCTACTTGCTAGTGTCATGATGCAACTCGTGCCTGGAGATGGTTGTTGTAGTGGCTTGCATGTGTAATAGTTTTGTGAGATTTTCTTAGTGTTGTTGGATACTTTAACTCCAAATAAAATCTGTAGCAGGGGTTTCGTTCCCTATTAGTGGACATTATATATGTGGAGCATAGTTGCATTAGGTTAATTTTTTTTGAAGACCAAAAGAGGGGGTAACACGCTACGGTGTCCTCCACATGATGGGTCAGGATTCACGGCATCTCAACGACACTGTTTCCTTACGAATATTATCAACAATTGATACGAGCCTATGCGATGAATTACGAAGCCATGCATTATGGAGTGATACAAGCATATGTGATGAATTACGAGTAGTGCAGTTGCGTGTCACGCATTAGCTCCCTTACAAATATAATAAATAACTGATACGGGCATATGCGATGAGTTAGAAAACCATGCGTTATGGTGTGAGCTTATTATTATGGATATATCGAGGCTGTAAAACAACACCAATGTTATAGAGGATACACGAATCTATGCAGAAATTCCTGTATCTGATAGGTAACGGGGTAAGTTTCTGCTATCTAGTATTTAGTATGTTACACATTTTATGCATTTTTTATCATTAAACTTGTAATTCATTATTTCTTTAGACGTAGATTTCAGCAGCATTTTTAGAATTTTGATATCATACATTTGTCCTTGCAAATTGCTTTAGTGCTAGTTCCTGTAAATATTCAAGTCGGATTCTTGAGAAGTTAATTGCATAAAACTGCATGCAGCATTGCGAGGTATCAGGAGGCAAATCCTGCTGTCTACACTGTCATTACATTTCCATTCCTTTTTGCTGTCATGTTTGGTGATTGGGGTCACGGGCTTTGCCTTTTATTAGGATCTATCATACTTATAATCCATGAGAGAAGATTTAGTTCTCAGGTACTTTCTTTATTTTCTGTCATAATTATCGAGCCCTTTATATGCGTTTCTTAAATTTACTGAAGTTGGGAACCAAGCATGATGCATAATGCATTTCATCATCTTGCACTTGACCATTTACTTTGTCAGAACTCACTTTTGCTTGTAGACATTCTATCTTGAGATAGGTGGTTTATGAGCTATGGCATTATTTTTAGATATCTGGAGTTTGTGGTAAATTCCTTCACTGTTGTCGAAAGAATTATGTAGTCTTTGTACCGTTTGTTTTTTTTATTATTCTATGTTCCGTCTTATGTAGTTTACCCATGGGTTTTCTCTATATAAGAGACCCTAGGGTTCTCAGGAATAAACAACAACTATTATTCTTCCAACATGGTATTAGAGCCTAAACCCTAAGGGTGCGTTTGGTTGGGGGGTTACCCCCCACTTTGGGTGGGTTACCCCCCAAAACCCATATTCCCAACCTACTAGTGGAGCCCACTCTCTTTCCAACCAAAAAAATATATATTATACCATCATATCATCTAAAAATCATAAATACTCAACTTCTACTCACTATTCCAAACTTCAATACAATCACATCACAACAACCACCCATTTTTTCAAATTTCTATACAATCATACCATAATAACTACCAACTTTTTCAAATTCCAATACAATCACATCACACAAACCCTCCCAACCCTTAACCCACCAACCAAACACACAAACACAAAACCAGGTTATCCACCCCTGGATAACCCACGAACCAAACACACCCTAAGGGCTCCCTCTCATCCCACCCGCCGCCCCCCTCCTCTCTCGTTCCGCCGCCGCCGGGCTCCCCGCCTCCACCTTCAACCCCGCTCCCCCCCGGGATCTCCAGCCCCGCCGTCAAACCTCCAGGCCCCCACTGCCGCCTCCTGTCGACTGTGCCCTAACCAGCACTCGTCCCCGGCTGGTCTTGCCCTAACCGGCCCCGCCACTCGCCTCCTGCCGGCTTTGGTCTAGCCTGCACCGGTGCACCCCCTGCCGGCTTGGTCGTAGCCGCCTCCGTCGCCAAATCTATGGATTTGGGCGCGTAACGTCTACATACGCACTCGAATCCTATGCAGTTTGTGTAGACATCTATCACTCTGTCTACAAACCCTAGTTCTTCTCTTGCGGCGATATGTCAGAATCCAAGGTGGATATGCCCTCCACAGGCACGTTCAAAGATCCCGCGCCAATAGTGAAGATGTACGGGATGAACTACGAGCTCTGGGCGATGCAGTTCATGAGTCTCATGAAGTCAAACGGTAAGAAGCACATTCTTACCGAGGATGAGCCATCAGAGAAGACAGGGATTTATGTCTCGTGGGAGGCTGATGACTCGTATGCCAAAGTCTGGTTGTCAGGCACGTTGTCGATGGAGATTGCTAATGATGTTCTCCATCAGCCCACCGCTAAAGCGATGTGGGACATTCTTGCAGCGACATATTCCCAGGTCCGGAACGAAACCAAGATGCTACAACTGCAACACGACATATTCACCATGAAGTAGAATGGACGGCCACTTCATTCCTTGTATACATCTCTTAGGGGGATGTTTGAGAAACTCTACAACATTATCCCTCTAACGGCCACACCAGAGCAGCAGAAAACATTTCGTAATGCCACCATGGTAGGAGTCCTTCTTGCCGCTCTTGATACTGAATATGATGCAGCCAGATCTCAGATACTTACAGATGCTACCATTCCTCCTATGGAGGAGGTCTACCGGAGGCTTAGCCGCATCTCTATTCCATCCAGCACATCTACACCACCCCCCTCTGCGATGGCTGCTTCCAGAGGGAGAGGTGGTTCCTCTTCTTCATTTCGTGGCCGTGGTCGTGGAACAGGAGGCCGTGGTGGTCGGTCCCGTCCACCTTGCAGTTTTTGTCACCGTCAAGGTCACTCGGAGGATACGTGCTATTCGAAGCATGGCTTTCCAGCATCAGCGCGAGTGGCGGAACATGTTCCATCTCTGTCATCCTCTACTTCGGATCAGAGATTTGAAGAACTCGTCGCTTAGTTACGGGATATTATGCCTCCTGCTTCTACAGATTCTTCTGGAGGCCCTTCCGATCAAGGCCTTAAATGTCGGTTTCGGTCACCATTTCGGTACCGACCAAAACAGAATTTCGATGGAATTTCGGTGGAATTTCGACCAAAATTTCGGTCTTTTTTTGTACTAGGACCCCCATATTTCGCTCATTTCGGTCGAATTTCGATTTCGACTGGATATCGATATTCGACAGAAATTCGACCGAATTTCGCTGAAATTTGAGGCCATGCTTCCGATATAGCTGTGTCTGCTTCTGCCAGTACCTCTGCCACGGCTAGTACCTGAGGTAGTGCCTGCGCCTTTACCACATGTTATAGTTCAGACATCTCCGATTGGATCATGGACTCTGGTGCCACGCACCATCTATGTCGAGACAGAGACAGACTTATCTCATACAGAGAGATTCCTCCAGGGAGGTCGGTGATCATTGCCAATGGGACTCATTCCCCCATTGTTGGACATGGGGATATCTTGCTATCCTCTTCCATGCGTCTCAAGAATGTCTTACATGCCCCTGAAATTTTGATGAACTTACTCTCTATTAGTCAGACTACAAAAGATTTGCATTGTTGCGCTATTTTTGACCCATCTTCTCTTATATTTCAGGACATTCTAACGGGCATGGTGATTGGCTGTGGCTCTGAGCAGGATGGTCTTTATCGTCTGAACCGGAGTTCATATGTTGGAGTCTCTTCTTATGCCGTTGGATCTATCTCTCCATATACATGGCATTTACGCTTTTGTCACCTCCCTCTACAGAAGATGCGTCACCTTTTGCCTCAGATATCTCTAAGTTTGTCCTTCCGGTGTGAAGCTTGTCAGTTAGGGAAGCATCATAGAGCTAGCTTCCCGAGTCGCAGAGTCTGAGCAGTGCCTCCCCTTTTGAGTTACTCCATATTGATATTTGGGGTCCCAGTCGTATCCCTGATCACCAGGAGCACAGGTTTTATCTTGTCGTGGTTGATGATTTCTCTCGTCTGTCGTGGGTTTTCCTGTTAAAGAATAAATCTGAAGCTGGTGATGTTATTAAAAATCTTATCAATGAAGTAAACAATGTCTTTTCATCCAATGTGAAATATGTTCGTGCTGATAACGCGTTGGAATTTTGTACTCGGTCTCTCTCACAATATCTTTGGTCAAAAGGCATTATACACCAAACTACATGTGCCTACACCTCCCAACAGAACGGAGTTGCTGAGAGAAAGCGTCGTCACCTTCTTGACATTACTCGTACTCTACTTATCCAGAGTTGTGCTCCCATTTCTTTTTGGGGAGATGCTGTTCTTACAACCTGCTACTTGGTAAATCGTATGCCGTCCACGGTACTTGGTGAGAAAATTCCTCTTTCTGTTGTTTTTCCAGATAAGGAATTATTCTCACTCACCCCTCGTGTGTTTGGAGTTGTTGCATTTGTTCATCAGCTATCCCCAGGTCTTGACAAGCTCTCACCTAGAGCTGTCAAATGTGTCTTCGTGGGGTATTCACGGACGTAGAAGGGATATCGTTGCTATGATCCGGTTAACAGGAAATACTTTGTCAGTGCTGATGTCACTTTCTTCGAGTCTGTTATGTATTTTTCACCTACAGGTGACAGATTGGTATCTAACACATCTACCGAGGAGGTCTATGTTCCTCCTCCTCCTACGGTGAGTCCTCCATTGTCCAATCCAGTTCCTAACATAGCGTCACCTCCTTCACCACCACCACCTCCACCAAAACCGCTTGTCTCGCCACTGCCTAAATTTTATACCCGTCGACCTGGTCCTGCTCATGCTCCACGCCAATTATCTAGCTTGCCTCAGGTATGTTCTGATGTTACTACTAATGATGGGTCGACTAGTGTGCCTATGCAGGGTTCATCATTGTAAGGAGAATTTGCTCCGACGAGTCTAGTGGTTGATGATCTGGATGTTCCTATTGCGATGAGAAAGCAGAAACGCAGCTGTGCTACGTATCCTCTTGCATCATAGGTCTCCTTTCATCGCCTCACAGGGGACTTTCAGAGATTTGCAGTGGCTTTATCTTCAGTGGAGATTCCAAAGACCTATCAGGATGCATTGAAATCTGATTGCTAGTGGTCTGCAATGGAGGAGGAGATGGCTGCCCTACAGTCGAGGGGCACATGGAGCTTAGTTCCCGCTCCTTCAGGAGCTTCTGTTGTTAGCTGCAAATGGGTATTCACTGTTATGTATCATGCAGATGGTAGCCTTGATCGATACAAGGCACGGCTAGTGGCATGAGGTTTCACTCAGACTTATGGAGTGGACTATATGAATACTTTCTCTCCAGTCGCCCGTCACTCCACTCTTCGTATTCTTCTGTCTGTAGCTGTGGTACGTGATTGGCCATTGTTCCAGTTAGACGTTAAAAATGCATTCTTGTATGGAGATCTGCAGGAAGAAGTCTACATGCAGCAGCCTCCGGGGTTTGCTGCTGAGGGGGAGAATCATATGGTGTGCAGACTTCGTAGGGTCATTTATGGCCTTAAACAGAGCCCAAGGGCATGGTTTCAGAAGCTTTCCCATCTGATTGAAGAGCATGGATTCAAGAGATCCAATGCATATCACTCACTGTTCATCCAGAGGACTACTCGAGGTACAATTGTCATCATGGTATATGTTGATGACATTTTGGTTACAGGAGATGATGCTAAGGGGATAGAGATGATCAAAGCAGTGCTGGGTTGTCAATTTGTTACAAAGGACCTTGGTACATTACGATACTTCCTGGGGTTGGAGTTCGCCAGGAATGCACAGGGTCTAGTAATGACCCAGAGGAAATATATTACAGATATGCTTGTTGAGACGGGCATGGTTGGATGCAGACCGTCTACTACTCCTATGGACCCTAGCATGAAATTGTATGATAATGATACATAAGAAGTTGACAAGAGAAGGTATAGAGAAATGGTGGGGAAGCTTCTTTACATAACTATAACCCGACCTGATATTGCCTTTGCAGTTAGCCGGGTAGGCTAGTTTATGGAACATCCGAGACAGGTACATATGAATGCTATATATATGATACTCAGATACCTTAAATCGTCTCTAGGCACAGGATTGTTGTTCAGAAAGGAAACCAATTTATCTGTTTCTGCATGTGCAGATGCTGACTATGCAGGATGCCCTAAGGATCGAAAGTCTACCTCAGGGTTTGCTGTGTTTATGGGTAGCTCTCTAGTTTCTTGGAAAAGCAAGAAACAAACAATTGTGGCTAGATCCAGTGCAGAATCTGAATATAGGGCTATGACACAAGCAAGCACGGAAATGATGCGGGTCCGAGCTATATTAGAAGATTTGCATGTAGATGTACCTCTACCCATGCAACTACAGTGTGATAATCAAGCCGCATTGTTCATTGCCAATAATCCTGCCTTTCACGAGAGAACCAAGCATATTGAAGTAGACTGTCACTACACCAGAGACATGATCCAGAAGTGACTGATTTCTACTTCACATGTTAGTTCTTAGGAGCAGACTGCCGACATTTTCATCAAACCGTTACTCAGAGGACCATTCCAGAAGTGTACTTCCAAGGTGAGCATGATCGATATCTATGCTCCATCTTGAGGGGGAGTGTCGAAAGAATTATGTAGTCTGTGTACCGTTTGTCTTTTCTATTATTCTATGTTCCGTCTTATCTAATTTACCAATGGATTCTCTATATAAGAGACCCTAGGGTTCTCAGGAATAAACAACAACTATTATTCTTCCAACAACTGTCAACTCAAATTGTCAATCTGGGCCTTGTCTTTTTCCAATATGATAACTTCTAGCGAGTGGGTGGAGTCTGCTATTACTTTACTATGTTAATGGATTTTGATGTCTCGTTGCTGGTGCTACGACTTAGACTATTTTCATGCATTTTATGGTATTTTGAATATAGTGCAAAACATCATGTTCCTTCAGATTAGTAGTCTGATAGTTAGGATGCTATTCTAATACTAGGTTTATCATGAAGTGAAGATGTACAAGGCTGTCTCAAGTTAAGAGACCATACACATACCTCCCAGAAATTGGTAAAATGTTGTGAATCTGTGATAGGGGTATTGCGCTGTGAAACACTATGTCATTCTTGCGTGTTGTCTGCTAGCCGTTGCCTGTTTGTCTTTTTAATGAAGTAAACTATATTTCTTTTTTTGGATGTGTAAACCACTTACCTGGAGAAGTAACCATCCAATCAAAGCAAAGGGAGAATGATATATTTGGACATTTTCCCCATTTTTATCATCTCTTCTAGGCGACATTTAATCCCTGTTGAGGTTTCCAAGTATTTGGGCTAGATGGCCCGCGTAAATTTATGACTTTGATCTGGGACATGACACCAGATTTCCCTAAGAACTAGAAGTATTTTTAGAAGTCACATTACACTTTGTGGATAATTTTTAGTCAGATTCTCTAGTTTTCCTATAAATGAAGGACATTGTAATTGCATCTTCGTAAACTTTTATAAATGCAATCTGATCTGGGAAGAATCATGGGAGATTAAATTAGTTATATGTAAAAGGGAGTATGGTAAATCAGCGTTCGCACTCCCTTGTGTCTTCTGGAAGGACCCCGATTTAATTACTTTTGAAAGGTTGAAATTGTTTGGAAAAAAATGATGAGAAACTACACTTTGACCTTTTGAAGCACTGCCCTTAAGTTTTGAGAGATTGGGAAGTTCCATGAAAAGCACAAAATATAAAATCATTGTAAAGGGTTTTTCGTGATGCATTTCCACCCTCATTTTTTTTGCCTTTACCGATAAGGCAATAAGTCCTTACATCACCATCGATCTCTTCTCCTCTTCAAGCAAAATATGATAAGGTCCACTTTTCTTGAAGAAAACAGTTGCTATAAAACGATCATTGGTTATCATAACATCAAGAATGTTCTTTTCACTTATTTTTTGATACTATACCACGACCATAAACAATTGAATGCAAGCACCTTCTCAAACATGTTCATTAAAATCTCCACCTAATATACTGTTGGGAAAAATAGAGAAGATGTTTATTCCATGGAACCGTAGGCTCTCTAATATAGAGGAGAGATTTATGAGTAAATTACATAGGATAGACATTAAGAAATAAAAATAAGAAACTAATACTCAGAGTACATAGAATTATCTCTACACTCCCCCTCAAGATGGAGCATAGATGTCAATCATGCTCAGCTTGGAAGAACACTTCTGAAATGGCCCTCTGAGTAGTGCCTTGGTAAAGATGTCTGCCGTTTGCTCTCCTATGCTGACATGGGAGGTAGAAATTAAGCCCTTCTGAATCATGTCTCTAGTATAATGGCAGTCTACTTCAATATGCTTCGTTGTTTCATGGAATGTAGGATTGTTTGCAATGAACATGGCAACCTGATTATCACATTGTAACTGCATGGGTAGAGGTACGTTTATAAACAAGTCTGCTAGCACTGCTTGAACTCTCATCATTTATGTACTTGCTTGTGCCGTAGCCCTATACCCAGATTCTGAACTCGATCTAGACACCACCATTTGTTTCTTACTTTCCACGAAACAAGAGAACTGCCAACGAATACTGCATAGCCAGACGTAGACTTCCTGTCCTCAGGACACCCTGCATAGTCTGCATCAGCACATGCAGAAACAGAAAGAGTTGCTTCTTTCCTGAATAATAAGCCTGCACCTGGAGAAGACTTTAGATATCACAGTATCATGTATATAACATCCATATGTACCTGTCAGGTACTCCATGAACCGGCTTACTCGACTCACTGCAAATGAGATATCAGGTCTAGTAATAGTAACATATATGAGCTTCTCCACCATCTCTCTGTATCTCCTCTTGTCAACCTCTTATATATCATCATCATATAGTTTCATGCTAGGATCCATAGGAATAGTGGATGGTCGACAACCAATCATGCCTGTCTCAGCAAGCATATCTGTAACATACTTCCTTTGGGTCATCGCATGACCATGCACATTCCTAGTAAATTCTAACCCTAGGAAATACCTTAGGGTGCCCAAATCCTTCGTAATAAACTGACGACCCATAAATTCTTTTGTCATTTTTATCCCCTGCACATCATCTCCTGTAACAAGAATATCATCCACATAAACAATTATGACAACAATACCTCTAGGCGTCTTCTGCACAAACAATGAGTGGTCTGCATTTGATCTCTTGAACCCCTTCTTTTCCACCAACTCCGAGAGCTTATGAAACCAAGTCCTTGGACTTTGCTTAAGGCCATATATTGCCTTATGGGGTCTACAAATCTGCTGACACTTCCCCTCAACAGCAAACCTCGGAGGCTGTTGCATGTAGACTTCCTCCTGTAGATCTCCATAAAAAAATGCGTTTTTAACATCTAACTGAAACAAGGGCCAATCACGTACCACATCAACTGAAAAAGGACCCGTAAAGTGGAGTGGCACGCAATGGGAAAGAATGTGTCCATATAGTCTACATCGTAGGTCTGAGTAAATCCACAAGCTACTAATCTTGCCTCGTAACGATCAAGGCTCCCATCCGCAGTAAACACCCACTTGCAACTGATGACAGAGGCTCCAGGAGGAGAATACGCCAAACTTCAGGTACCACGTGATTGCAGGGCAACCATCTCTTCCTGCATAGCTAGTCGCCAGTGGCTATCTTTCAGGGCCTCCTGGTAATTCCGTGGAATAGCCACAAAGGATAGAGCAACTGCAAATCTCTGAAAGTCTCCTGTCAGACGATGAAAGGACACCTGTGATGCAAGGGGATAAGAGGCACAAGTACGCTTTTGCTTCCGTAAAGCAATTGGTACATCCAGGTCATCGGTAGCATCAACCAGAAGTGGGCTAGTCTCTTGCAAAGATTCCTGCACAGATATATCTCCAGACCCATCATTAGAATTCATGTTATCAGAACAAACCTGAGACGTGTTGGATGATGAGCGATTACCATGAGCAGAGACAGGTCTATGGGTATAGAATTTTGGTAATGGTGGAACAATGTGAGACTGGGTAGAAGGTGGTGGTGGCGGCGGCGACGATGCTGGTACAATAGGTACAACCAGAGGAGAAGACAAAGACGTGGGAGGAGGTTGCATGTAAACCTCATCATCAGAGTCTGATGGCGCCAACCTGTCTCTTGTAGGGGAGAAAAACATCACAGACTCAAAAAATGTGACATCAACACTGATATAATATTTCTTGCGCAAAGGATCATAGCACCGATATACCTTTTGGGCCCTGGAGTAGCCAACAAACACACATTTGACAGCCCTAGGAGAGAGCTTGTCAAGACCTGGAGCCAAGTGGTGTACGAATGCAACGCAACCAAAGACACGAGGAGTAAGTGAGAATAACTCCTTATCAGGAAAAATAGTGGAGAAAGGAGTTTCTCACCCAAAATAGACAAAGGCATGCGATTCACCAGGTAACACGCCATAAGGACAACATCACCACAAAACAATGTGGGGGTACGACTCTGAATAAGAAGTGTCCGAGTGATATCAAGTAAACGTCGATGCTTTCACTCTGCAACACCATTTTGCTGAGAAGTGTAAGGACATGTTGTTTGATGAATAATGCCACAGGATGACAAGAAATGGGATAGAGTACGTGTGCAGAATTCTAAAGCATTATCTATTCTCATAAATTTCACCGAAGAAGAGAAAACATTTTGCACTTCATTGATAATTATTTTGATCATATCCCCTGCTTCAGATTTATTTTTCAATAAGAAAACCCATGACAAACGAGAGTAATCATCAACTGCAACAAGATAAAATCTGTGTCCCTGATGATCATGAACACGACTCGGACCCCAAATGTCAACATGAAATAATTTAGAAGGGGAGCTACTGCTCCGACTCTGACGACCAGGGAAAGTCGACCGATGATGCTTCCCCAATTGACAAATTTTACACTGGAAGGAAGACCCTGGTGAGATCTGCGGCAAGATATGACACATCTTCTGAAGAGGGAGATGGCAAAACATAGATGCCAAGTGAAGGGAGAGACCGGCCCAATTGAAATAGAGGACGTGCCTGCATAAGGAGTTCGGACCAGTCGATAAAGACCACCCTGCTCACGACCACGGCCAATCACCCTGCCCGTATGAATGTCCTGAAAAACAAGAGACGATGGGTCAAAGATGTCTCGACAATGCAAATCCTTCGTAATCTGACTGATAGATAACAAATTCATAGAAAAATCAGGGGCATGTAACTTGTTCTGCAGACGCATTGAAGGTGTCAAAGCAATCTCCCCCTATCCTGTGATTGGGGAATGAGTCCCATCAGCTATCACCACCGTTCTTCCTGGGGGGACTTATCTGTATGCTGTAAGCTGACCTTTGTCTCCGCATAAATGGTGCGTCGCCCCAGAGTCCATAATCCACTATGTAATCTCATATCCATAACATGATGTAAAGATATAAGTACTACCTGAGGTGCTGGTCGTAGCATAAGTATTGGCAGAGGCTGAAGCGGTGATATCAGAATGGCCTCCTGGAGATGGTGAAGGAGTTATGCCATCTCACAATCTGGCCACGAAGTCATCATATCTCTGATATGAAGTAGGGGAGCTGAGGGAGACTCAGCCTGCTTCGCTATACGGGCTGATGCTGGGAAACCATGCTTGGAGTAGCATGTCTCCTTAGTATGGCTTGGACGATGGCAAAACGTGCAGGGCTGACGAATATGACCTCTACCACGAGATCCCCGGCTACGATAAGAACAAGAGCCTCCTCTGCCTTGGGAGGCTACCGTCGCTGAAGAGGTCTGACTAATGGCAGTAAATGGAACAGTGATCCTGCTGAGCCGGCAGAAAGCTTCCTCCATAGGAGGAATAATAGCATCCGCATGAATATGAGAGCGAGCCGCACCATATTTAGGATCCAGGGCTGCTAGGAATACACCAACCATAGTAGCATTCCTATATGTCTTCTGCTGCTTCGGGATAGCCGTGAGTGGCATGAAGCTGTGGAGCTTCTCAAACATCCCACACAAGGATGTATACAACGAATGGAGAGGCTAACCATTCTGCTTGATAGTGAATATGTCGTGCTGAAGTTGAAGGATCTTGGTTTCGTTCCTCATCTGAGAGTAAGTAGCTGCGAGGATGTCCCACATAGCCTTAGCAGTGGGCTGATGTAACCCATCATTGGCGATCTCTATCGTCAATGTCCCTTGAAAGATAGACTTTAGCATATGCATCATCCGCCTCCCATGAGGCGTTAACCCCGGTCTTCTCCACTGGCTCCTCCTCGGTAAGAATGTGCTTCTTACCATTCGACTTCCTAAGGCTCATGAACTGCATAGCCCAGAGCTTATAGTTCCTCCCGTCCATTTTGACAATAGACGCCGGACCTCTTAAAGCGCATGTGGCAGGTATATCGACTTTGTTCTCAGACATACAAGATGTAGAAGATTAGGGTTTTGTAGACCAAAGAGTGAATTTCTATACAAATATACTTGGATTTGAATGCATATGTAGACTTATGCACCCGAATCCATCAAGTAGACGGAGAGACCTACGCCGACGATGGAGCGACTAGAAAGCAAGTCGCACACAGAGGCACTGCACGCGCAAGGGCAACACAGTGGGCAGTGCGCGGTGGCACACGGTGACGTGCGAGTGCATGTGAGCGTACGCGAGGTGGCGTACGATGATGCACAGTAGCGTGGGAGGGCGGGCGGGGCGGTGCACGGTGATGCGCGGTGGAGCAGCGACACGCGTGGGATGGGTGGCGCGCGTGCGGAGATGAGGACGGAGGGTTAGGTTTTTGGGTACGAGAGCTCCAGCCTAGATTCGCCGCTCTGATACCATGTTGGTAAAAATAGAGAAGATGTTTATTCCATGGAATCCTAGGTTCTCTTATATAGAGGAGAGGCCTATGGGTAAATTACATAAGATAGACATGAAGAAATAAAAATAAGAAACTAATACTCAGAGTACATAGAATTATCTCTAGGGCTGCTAATTGAACTGAATCGTTCGAATTTGATTAGGATTCGTTCGATAAAAATTCGAAAAAAGTTCGATTCGAAACCAAATGAATTGAATTTGAATTTAACTTTTAAATTCATTTCCCAAATGAATCGAATCTGAATTAACCTGATTTCGTTCGATAACAATTCGATTCGATTCGGTATTTATATACATACATACATATATGTATGTATGTATCCATGTATTCATACACACACACATAGTACTTACATATACATGCATGTAATACATACATATTTACATACATACATGTAGCCACTCTGGGTCTTTCTGAACATTCTTGTCCAAGGAATTATAACATAATTGCATCAAAAGGTTGACATGCATTTATTCAAATTCATTTGTAAGTAAATAGACGTAGAAAAGAATATGTAAATATGTATTAAAAAAGTTACTACGTTTAGCATTTGCATTATATCACTAAGTATAACACGTGCAAACAACTAAAGATACTCTCAGACCAATTTACTATAGTGATGAATTGTCAATTTTAAACTTATAATCATATCTAGGCTCCATTGATATCATGTCCAGCATTCACCGTTACGATTTCCATACTCTCACACAGCCACGCTACACCAACTTGACTTTCTAATGCGTGACGTGTATATGCAACATTAGACCCCTCAAATGAGATCCAATCTCTTTCCTTTCCTCTTTATAACTAAATTCAAGTGGTTTGACTACAAAATATGTTATGAGTTAGAGACGTGGGCCCTTCATACATCAGTTATACAAAATATCTAAGTTCCTTTCTTTACTTCATATTTTAGCCTAGTGACAATTGCTTAGGTATGATTACTATGTATAAGTACAATAATTAATCATATCGTGCTATATCTGAAATTTCGAGGCATTAAGAGAATGCAAAGAACTCTAAGCCATACCCAATTTAATATATATAAATATATATGTATGTATAATCCTATTAGTTAAAGACTAAATATTGAATATAAAAATCAGTAAAAAAAATATTAATCATAAAATCTAATAGGAAATATCAAATATTTAAGATTTTTATTCTAAATCCCCATCCACACGTTTATTTCATATTCCCACATTCCTTACACTGTCTTTTTCATTTCCCCTTTCATTATCTACCAAAGATCCTAAAGACCCATGGTAGAGTATGGTGGCCTTTCTCCTGTTTGATGGTTTTAATATTTTGAGTTCCTCCTTAATATTTACTGTGATTCAAAATTTATCTAGATATATCTCCGTTGTTTTTTTTGTTTTGATTTTCCTTACATGGCAATCCATGATGATTATCATTGTCAAGGCGACATTTATCATTAAATGAGTAATATACAAGTTCTTCTCACCACAATGTCTGTTGTTCCTTTGTACATCAAAAAATCATATATTTCATTTTCGTGGCTTAGTTTCTTGATATTGAAGATATTCACGAAGTTTTTTGATATTGAAGATCTTAACACTTAATGAAGAGATTTTATCTTGCTAAGTTATTTTCTACTATTCCCATTATTTCAGATAATAATATTAATTTGCATCAACTTTCTATCTAAGTTTGATCTTGTCTTTCTTTAATATACAATGGCAATTATAATGTGTTCAGCTTTTTCGTTAATGATATTCTGTCTCGTTGATAGGCTCATATAATTATCTTGAATTTATACATTTCTTCATCATAGAAAAAAGAGTATATTCAGATTGTAAAAGACACATAATAATTGTAAAAATTGAGTACTTTTATCCATTGTATTGTATTGGTTTGATATTTCCTTTGATTTTATAGTTTTTTTCAATTTATATTAGCAATATACATTCAAAATTAGAGTTATAGAATATAACATTTATACTATATTATTCTTCGTATAATTATATTTATATAAGCTCTAAAACATCAATTAACATTTCAAATTCGAAATAAAATGAATCGAATTTGAATATTCGAAACTCAAAATGAATTGAATCTGAATTTAAGTTAGTAAATTTGTTTGAAATTCGATTCGAGTTCGGATTCGAAACTTTTATAATGAATTGAATTAGAATCCTGCTGGATTCGAAGGTATTCGATTCGATTAGCACTCCTAATTATCTCTACATATACCATTTCTCTTTGTGAGATCCCTTGAAAAAGCTTGCCAAGATCTTCCCTAAACTCCAATTTGATTCTTTTCTCTAGACCAACTTGGTTGAATATGCCCAAACAACATTCATTATCTCTTTCCCAAAATAAATGCAGTCATGGTTCAATGAGAAATATGTTTTTCAACTGCATTACGATCTTTCTCCTTTCTCGAATAAAATCCGGTGATCTCCATTGCTTTTTCTCCAACTCAATTTGTATCATGCAGGTAGAGACTTCGAGTCTCTTTTAATTACCTTGCGAAAACTGAAGGAGAGGTTTGATCTCCAAATGACTATCCTGGAAGAGGATAGAAATAGAAAGTAGGTGGCTGAATGGAAACGGAGTTTTATATAGAAATGGATTTAGGAATCGGATGCAAATCCTAAATTCCTTAATGCGATTATCGGTAGTAGACAGAGACACAATTTGATTCATGTAGTAGTGGATAACTCTCGCGTGGAGGGAGAGCAGGAGATGTGGAGAGCTTAGAATATTTCCACATAATATCCAAAAGGGAGAAACATGAACAATGGAGATGGGTAGGTACAAGTGCACCCACTATTTCTAACAATCATTGTGGCCGAGTAACAATGTCATTTAATCTGGACAAGGGGAAGTCAACAACAATAAAGTTAAATGCAAATGGTGCTCCGGGGCCTGATAACTTCTCTATTTTATTCGACCGCGAGTTATGGGGCATTGTCAGGGATGATATGATGCGAATATTGCAGGAGTTTACACGTGGTAATGACGGTTTTGACAGGCTCAATAGAGCGCTCATTTTCCTCCTATCAAAGGAGATATCTGAATGAGCTAAGGATTTTCGCACCATTGCATTGTCGAATGCTATTTACTTGGTTGTTGCCAAGATAATAGCAAACATACTAAGTGATATCCTAGATGATATTATCTCTCTTTTTCACTCAGTATTCATTTTTGGTAGACAAATTAGGGACATCTTGGCTATGGATTCAGAGATTGTTGCTGATTGGGGGGGCAAACTACATACTTTGGAAAGTTGATTTCTCGAAACCATACAACAATGTAGATTGCTGCTTCATACGGTTGGTCTTAACAAGACAATGGTTTCTCTACATATGGATCTCATAAATAAAAAGACGTGTCACTACCACATCCTACTTATTCTTGTAAACGATCGACCCAAAGGTGGTTTCTTCCAGCTACAATGGGATATTAGCCAGGGGTTCCTGCTAGCACCTTTTCTTTTATCTTGGTTGCTGACATGTTTCCACGTATGCTTGATCAAGTGGTGAATCACGGTCTCGCGGCGTTATACTCCTTGGGAGACATCTCTATTCCTATGCTATATGCAAACGAAACTATCTTTACGAAGGGGGCGCAGAAGAGGCAATGAGAATGGCCGCGGTCTTGGAGATTTATGGTGAACTTTCATGTTTGAGGATCAATATGAACAAATCGAATATGGTTCCCTTTGGACTCTCTTACTGAGGTGGAAGCATGTGGTGTAGAGCCAGGCAACACTTGTAGATCACTACCAATTCGCTACCTTGGACTACCTTTAACTAGTGGTTGCCTTCGTTTATCTGATCGGTTTCATGTTGTGGAGAGATTGGAGTGCAAACTTGCAAGATGGAAGGGGTCATTGCTGTCACGTGGTGGGCGTCTCAACCTGGTGAAGGCTGTTCTTGCTGTTATTTCGTGTTTTTATGTTGTTGAGACTGCTACCAGTCAGAATACACCGTCGCTTGGAGATGACTGAGACCTTTCTTTTGGGCACATCCAGCAAGAGCACTTCCAGTGTCCACTTGGTTGATTGGGATGCTATCACGCTCACCAAGGAAGATGGAGGACTCTATATTCCTTGACTAGAAACAATGAATCAAGCTTTGTTATTGAAGTGGATTGCAATGATTTGGGGTTACGTTGACGATAGGGACACAAACAGATGCGGTAATATTTGTATTCGTTCGTATTTGTATTCGTTTTAAGAGGATATGGTTCTTATTTTTTAAAACATGCGAATACGATTACGAATATTCTAAACGAATTTTGTGAGGATACGAATCCAAATACAAATCTTAAGTTAACGAATGCGAATATGTACGAATACAAATATTTGTATTATATATATATTTAATATTTTAAAATAAAATTAGGGTTAATACCCCCCTCCCCCATCCCGATGCCCTCTTTCTTCCCTCGCCAGGCTGTCCCCCCTGCCTCCCCCTGACCTCCTTCCCCTGCTGGCTACTGCCCATTGCCTCCCCCTGTCGACCTCCGTCTCCCCCTGCACCGTCTACCTCCCCCTACGCCCTCTTCCCCCTGTGCCCTTCGCCTCCCCCTGCGCCCTCTGCCTCCCCCTACTGACCTTCGCCTCCCCTTGCGCCCTCCCCCTCCCCCTACCCAACCTTCCTCCGCCACCACCCAACATCCATCTGCCTCCCCTGACCTCCGCCTCCCTCGCCGTCCCCACCCAACCTCCCTCCGACGACACTCGGTCTCCTTGTTGGCGTTCTCGAATCCTGTTTGGGTGATCCATCATTCATCAAGGTTATTTTTCCCTACGGTTGTCGTTTCCATTCTAACTTCTATGTGGAGTTTTCATCTAATTGGTGCATCTTAAATTCTACACCGCAACTAATCTCGCTCCGTCGTAGTCGTAACCTCCATCTCAGTTGCAGCAGCAGCCGATCTGGTATAACATCTTAAATTCATAATCTTGTAATGTTAATTCCAAGGAATCAAATCTAATTTTTGTGTAGCGGGAAAGGAAATTGGAATGTGGAATGTTTTTTTTGCAAATGGAATGTTATTGAAATATTAACGTATTGGAATATTTTTTCAAAATTAAATGTTTTCTTTAGAAAGTAAATTCTAATGTGGTTAAACAAATTGGAATATTTTTCTGTGGTTGCTTGAATGTTATCTTCAATATTTGCAGGAAACAATGAATACCGATCCATCAATTAGGAATGAGAGTACCAATTTGGAAGATGTTTTGAATATTTATTGTAATATTCATTTGGATATTCATATTCGTTTGTAAAAGATTAGTATTCATATTTGTATTTTGAGGATATGGATCTTGATTTTTATATTTGTGTAACATTGGTATTCGTATTTGTATTCATAAAATAATATGAATATGGTTATGGTATGATATGAATTCACATTCGTATTCATTCGTTTGCATCCCTAGTTGACGATTTGTGTTATAGATTAGTCCACAGTATTTATGGCATCCGCACCCAAAGATTTTGCCTCATTGTCTTGCCTCATTGTCCTCAGCGCTATGGCATTGCTTTTTTGGAAAAGAATTTGTACCATCCTACTTGACTTGCCTTGTTTCTTTCACCCTATATTGGGAGATGGATGTCATTTAGCTTTTTGGTCGGATACCTGAACTAATGTCGGAACATTGTCAACATGATTACCACATCTTTTCATTACTGCGACAGAGAAGAATGCTCGGATATCCAAGGCTTGGGCAGGGAGTATATGGTTGCCCTCTTCTATTACAAACTTTTCTGAGCAATACCTCCATGGAAGGATGCAAAAAACGGTTTAAACGACCGTTTAAACGCATGTGGCCCTCGACCGCACCGACTAGTCCAAGTCGGGCTCATATGCGGGTGGCCTGCATAAATGTCGTTAGACAGAGTTAAACGATCGTTTAAACGGAGTTTAAACGGCCTCATGTGTTATCGATGACTTTTTTAGATTTATGCTATGAATTGTAATTGTTTATGTTGTCTATGTTGAAATTTGGCCATGAATTCTCGTTGTTTATGCTATCTATTTTAACATTTGGATGAAAAATTCCATGAATTTGACATTATTTGATATATATTGTGAATCTGTCATTATATTTTTGAATTTATTTATACTTTTTTATTAGATATATATGTAATATTTTTTATTAATTAAAAAATTGCAAAAAGCACATAACTCGTTTAATTTCCATTCTAACTCCTGTATACCATTTAATCAGTAATCAGTGACCCTACCAACAGAATACCGACTACCGTTTTTTGCAATCAGTGGCCGAAATGACCGAAATATGGGGGCCCTAGTACAAACAATGACCGAAATTTCGATCGAATTTCGACCGAAATTCTATTTCGGTCGGTCACCGAAATGGTAACCGAAACCGACGTTTAGGTCCTTATCAGTAACCAAAACAACTTTCGGGAGCCGAAACAACTTTTCGGAGTCGCTTTTAAATTCCTACGTCTGTCCCAACATTCAGAAGTTACTGCATGTGGCTGTGGCTATGATATGGGCACTTTGGTTGGCACACAATGGAGTTATATTTTTGTGCCAAGCATTTTCATATAGAAAATATTACTCATCATGCTAAGACTCCTCGAGTCTTGGCTATTACAATACCTCCCTTTTTTATTAATCTATATGGGGCGTAAAAATAAGTGTGTTTCCCCTGCTTCTGAATAAAAAATTGGTGTTCACTACCTCCATGAGTGTATGAATATTCCTCCTAATCCAGAATACGTCCGCTGGAGTTCAAATTATTAAAAGTGAAAAAAGCAAATAAATTACAAAATGAAGAAATAAAATCTTTTTATATATGCCTTCTAAAAAATGCTTACGAAGCTTTGGTGCATTTGGTAACACATGCCGATAGTTTAAGACTGCATGTTTTTATTAAGTTGTGAAAACAAGTTCTTGAGAAAATGTATGTTAAGATATTTCTATTAGCGTACAAGGTTGCATGGAATAGTGCATGTTCTTTAAGTTTGTTTTCTGCTCTCCACTTTGGTAGAGCATTCTAAATGTTGATATGATGAAAGTTGTTTTTTCTTATTAGAAAAATATATGTAAAATATGCGTATTTATAGTTGATAATTTACTTTCATGTTTTATTGCAACGCCATGTCTGAATGAGAGAAGGATGAATGCTTGAAGATAATATTGTTTTACATGAATTAATCTGCATTCTCTCTCCCACACCTTGAAGCTGCGAAGTTTCTCTCTGCTAATGGAACAAAGAAATTAGTTGTGGCTTTGATGAATTCTACCGATACTGGAACAATACTTAATTGCAAACTTTATAAACTTCTTGTGCTTGGTTGCTAATATTTATCATGATGGCATAATTCTTCTCAGAAACTTGGCAGCTTCATGGAAATGGCCTTTGGGGGACGCTATGTTATTCTCTTGATGGCAATTTTCTCCATTTATTGCGGATTGCTTTATAATGAATTCTTTTCTGTTCCCTTTCATATATTTGGGGGATCTGCTTATAAGTGCCGGGATGCTGCTTGCAGGTATTCATTTTTTTCTCCTTGGGCCTAGTTATTGATGATGGTTAGTTTATTTTTTTGAGCATTTATTTTATTCATTTAGAATAAGTCAGCCAATGCAAGTTTGGCTGTTATATGTGTCTTTGTTTGATCTGTTGTACTGGTAATCCGTGACTTTGCTGTTAAAGTTACACTTTTAAACCAGTCGTTGGCACCTGTCAACTTTGTTAGATGCTGAATTAGTAGGATCATGTTATAACTTGCCTCTATCATGCATTCAAATCTCAGCACAAAGCCATTGCCACTGTGGGATTAAAATATGCATCTTTTTTAGCTCCTAGCACTGAAGATATTCTTACTCCTTTTATCTTTCATTGTACTTCCCATCGTTTTATGGCTGGATCTGCATTGATCTAATTGAGTTTTTAAATCAGTGATTCGCATACAGTTGGCCTCATCAAATTTCGTGAACCGTATCGTTTTGGAGTAGATCCCAGCTGGCGGGGAAGTCGTTCCGAACTTCCCTTCTTAAACTCTCTTAAAATGAAGATGTCTATATTATTAGGTGTCACTCAGATGAACCTCGGAATTGTCTTAAGCTATTTTAACGCAAAGTTCTTTGGAAACTCTCTTGATATAAGGTATTGACTCTTCTATTTTCTTCTCTCTATTTATAATCTCTCTTCAAAGCTAAAAAATTCTTAAGCTGTTTTTTTTGCAGATACCAATTTATACCACAGATGATCTTTCTCAATAGCCTTTTTGGTTATTTGGCACTGCTCATTGTTGTTAAATGGTGCACTGGGTCACAAGCTGATTTATATCATGTTATGATATATATGTTTCTCAGTCCAACTGATGATCTTGGTGATAATCAGTTGTTCCGGGGGCAGAAACCACTTCAGGTAAACTTTGTTTTTCCTTTCTTTCTTTCAAGTTCCTGTAGCTGACTTCTATATTTTTTTTCCTAAAATCTGTGCGCATAACTGCTACAAATGCCGACGTTTTTTCTCATGACATTTTTTTGGAAGACTTCTGTTAGAGTATTTGGAGCATGCGTCACTTATGTAATAGGTGGGTAAATATATCCCTCCAAGATCCATTTACCCCACCACTGAGTTTAGTCCCACATCGTCCAGTGGTGGGACTTGGAGGCCCTGTGGAGGCTATATAAGGAGCCCCAGGCCTCCTGTAACAAATGAGAAAAGCAATAGAATATCTGCCCCGTTGAGGGCTTCTCCCGTGGTTTCATCCCGCTCCTCACGGAGTAGGGTTCCACGTAAAATCCCGCTTGTTCTATATTTTATTTATATTTTTCCATGTTTATGCTTCCGCTTCCGATTTTCTAACATGGTATCAGAGCGGGTCGTTCTTGGTTGATTTTGGAGATTTATTACTTGAAGATTTATTTTGATTTACGTCCATTTTGATTTTGAGTATGGAAATCGTGCGTTCAAAGCTCTGTTCATGTTCTAGGGTTTATATTAAAACCCGTTCCAGCCATCGAGATTCCATGGCATCTCTATGTTCCAGGAGCAGCCTCAGATTCAGATTAAAAAAAATTTGATATCGTGCACGAAGGGCAAGATCTCCGCTCATCTCAGATTATTTTTCTTCCAGGCGGCACCCATCTGCGCGCATCTCCAGACGGACTCAGCCTTGCGCGAAGAAGGCGCAAAACCCCTCCCATCGCAGGCGCAGATTTGGTTGATTCTTATTGGGGGAACCCTAGCAGCGGCGCCCCGTGCAACCCTCTCCTCTCGATCGTGCGCAGGCGGCGCGCATCCTGGAGGTGGCCTTTCCAAACAGCAAGGAGCCCCCGGACGATCCACTAGCAGCAACCCGCACGGCGGGTCCTTGGTTCTTACAGCGCAACTCCAGATCGCCGTGAACCTCACAGGAGGCGGCGATTGCCCGCTATCGGCCCTCATCGTGTGACCCAGCGCGGGATCCTCTCCTCGCGTGACCCATCACAGGAAGCAGCATCGCAAGTTTCGCCTCTTCTCAACCGCCAAGAAAAGCACCACCTCCTCGCACGAACATCCTGCAGGCGGCGAGACCTGACACGCGGCGGGCTCCAGGTGTAGCCGCACCTCCAGTCGTGAAGCCCCTCGCGCGATTCCGCCTCCCTGTTCCTTATCGCATCAGCCGAAGAAGGCGGTGGCCCGGCATCCTCCTGTAGGAGGCGGCGTGACATCCCTTCAGTGGGTGTTGCGTGTCTTGCGTCTTGTGAGGGTTCCTCGATGGGAACCCTAAAATAGGGTCGAGCATGTTTGTTTCAGCCCATGTGGGGGCAAGTCGGGTTATTAAAAAAAAGGAGGGGACTACTTATTGAAGCCCAATTGGGCTAATGTATGATTGGGTCCAATTGGACCGCCTTTTAGTTTTCCAAAAAAAAAGGAAAAGAAGAAAAAAAAAGGGTGCGTACATTAAAAAAAAAGCCGTACGCTGTTGAAAAAAAAAGGCGCGTACAAATAAAAGCCGTACGCAAAATATTAAAAAAATTTGAGTTGCAAAAGCCGATAAAAAAAGGGATCAACGGCTTATAAAAAATGCAAAAGTCGTAAAAAAAATTTCCACGGCTTATTATTAAAAAAAAATTGTAAAGAAGAGCCGCAAGAAATTTGTTGGGAATATTCACGTTTTCCCCAGATTTATGTATCTTCTCCCAACGTGGTCAACGATGTCATTCCGACCAGTATGGGAGAAAGGGGGAGTATATGTAGAGTCACAGGTCTTGTTCCAAGATTCAGATGTCAGATTTTCCAGACCGGACAAATGTTTAGACTCTACAAATATCAGATTCAGACTCGACGACGACGCATGACAATCATTTGTCATTCTTGTTGGTCGGCCAGAGCTTTCATGTGAGCCATAGGGACTCCAGAGCAGAGGACTATTCTCTATGCCATTAAGGGCAAGGGTTTTCATGTGGTATCACAGGAACTCCAGAGTAGAGTACCATTCTCTGAGCCAGATAGATACAGTTTCACACTCCAGCCCGTTCGTCCTCCTCACATGCACGCCATGAGAAGCAACGTCCTCGACTGCAGCAGCTGTGCGCGTTGGGTTGATATTGTCTGTAGTGTCATGTATTGTGAGTTGAGTTTCTTTCTGTTTGTCCAAGCTGAGCATTGCATGCTCCAGCTTGAGGGGGAGTATTAGAGTATTTGGAGCATGCGTCACTTATGTAATAGGTGGGTAAATGGATCCCTCCAAGATCCATTTACCCCACCACTGAGTTTAGTCCCACATCGTCCAGTGGTGGGACTTGGAGGCCCTGTGGAGGCTATATAAGGAGCCCCAGGCCTCCTATAACAAATGAGAAAAGCAATAGAATATCTGCCCCGTTGAGGGCTTCTCCCGTGGTTTCATCCCGCTCCTCACGGAGTAGGGTTCCACGTAAAATCCCGCTTGTTCCATATTTTATTTATATTTTTCTATGTTTATGCTTCCGCTTCCGATTTTCTAACAACTTCGCATGGCTTTTTTATTCTAGTTTTAATTCTTTGGCCCTTATCAATGTACAATTTATAATACACAACTCAAACAGATATTAATGTTCACTCTCTCTCACTTATTTGATGTAGCGTAAAAACACTTGGGACTGGGCCTTAGGGATGAAAACAATCGGCTACGGATACGAATAGAGGTGTTATCATATCCTTATCCTTTTTAAAATCTGGATACAAATACGGATACAAATATCACACAAATATGTAAAATGGAGAATCATAACATGAAAATACGAAAATTCTTGCGAAACCGATACATAGATATTTGACAAATGAATGCGAATAAATTTACAAATGTCAGTAATGTTCAAACTTACTTAAAATCTATAAGAATTTTAGGTTCACAGCAATATTCAATCTATAAAAAGTACATTAAATATTTCAATAATTAATATGGATTTAAAAAATAACGAAATAATAGAAGAAAGCTAAAAAAATAAGTAAATAATAAAAGAAAGCTTATTATGCTTATTTGTATGTATATCATATTAGTATTGGTATTGTCCAAAATTTGAACATTCGTAATCATATTGTTATTTGTATTTGTATCTATATTCATATCAATCAAAAAATGAATGTTTATATTCGTATCCTTTAAAATTTGAACATTCATATTCGTATTCGTCAAAATTAAGGATATAAAATTCGTATTCATATTTATCGGATGTTGAATTTTTGTATTCGTATTCGCATTCATATTCGTCAGATTTAAGAAAATAGCATCTTCTTGATTTGATGAATGCGAATACGAACAAGTACATATATATATATATACACATTTGCATTCATTTTTGTTGCTATTGGTACCCACTTAAATGGTATGGTGGTAGTGCAGTGTGCATACCGCTCAAAGGACCATGGTTCAAATCCCCCTTGTGAGGGTTGCATTAGTAGTCGACAACCAACGTAAAAAATAGTCGAATCTTTCAACATGGATTTGAGCAAGAATCCATGTGGCCGACCCTACCAATACTGACCCAAGTTGGTCCTTGGTTGCCTAACTCAATACTGTCCCAAGTTGGCCTGACCGCGGGTTATATCTTTTTCAGGTTGACAGCCATACTTTTATCCTCGATTCCCTCTGTTTTTGCTCCAAAATTAAAAATGCTTCTATTGCAGATATTGTTGCTGCTTCTGGCTGTTATTGCTGTTCCCTGGATGCTGCTGCCTAAACCGTTTATTCTAAAGAGGCTTCATACCGAAGTATGTAATTTATTAACCTTGTGTTAACTTGTAATAGCAATCTCATTTAGCTCGTTGAAGTCATCGTCTGCTTCTTCTATCAGTGTGATTAATTGACAAGCTATGCGATGTAAATTTGTGATTGTGATTGTCTGATCGTTGGTTGCAATGTGCTAAAGTGCGATCTTTTGTACCATGCTTATATGTCTTGAAGTTAGTATCATTGCCCAAAACTTATTGGTTTCACTAGATATCAGTTGTGTGATTTTGCAGAAAAGTTCATTTGCTATGCATAAGGGATTGGCAATTTTAGTGGGAATCTTCAGAATATAAATGTCCATGAAAAAGTTAGTTTATGTTTAATGTCAGCAAAGATGCCAAGTCAAACTCCAACTGCCGTAAGTGAAAAATGTGCCAAGGCTGCAGGTCATCTGAATGGAACTTGCTTGTATTTTAGGCAAGGGATTTTTACATAGAGGCATTTGTAAACATAGCAATACATACCAGTTAGCTGTTAAGATGCCCGTTGATTTTAATAAAATTCCCAGCTCTGAAACTTCCTCCTTTCCTCTATTCCATTCCATCCCCTCCTCTACACCTCCCTTGCGCTCCCACCCATCCCTTTCACCCCACTCCTCTCCTTTGCTCCACCTATGTCCACTTCCTCCTTCCCTCCTTGGCACTGACCTTGCCTTCGCTCCACTTTCTGTACTCTATCCTTTCAAACCCATCCATTCTTTGATCTGTTTAATTTCCTTGAACACCCTTTTCTCCTGTGCTCCTCCACTATCATTTGGCTCCCCTTCCCCTCATTTGACATTCTTTGATGCAAGCATGCCAGACCTTTGTTGAGTTGACATTCTTGATAATGAAGGGGCCCATCATCAGGAATGGGGGATTATGATAAAATACGTGGTAGGTGAAAGCAGGGTTTCAAATTTGAAATTTCAGCGAAATTTCGACGAAATTTCGATTTCGACACCCTACCGAAACCGAAATCGAAATATCGATATATAGCCTTCACAAATCTAAGCCGATTTTGGTCGAAATTTGCGAAATTTCGACGAATTTCAAAATTGTTTCGTTTTTTCACCATCTCGAAATGAAATCGAAATCGAGATTTAAAACCTTGGGTGAAAGTCACCCACTCCAATGTTCTAGTACAATGTGTCTACCACTCCAAAGACTAGGGTTCAGAACCCCTTTGTGGAGGTTGCGTTAGGTAACCGACAACTAGCGGAAAAAATAGTCAGATATTTCAACATGGATTTGAGCAAGAATCCATGTAGCCGATCCTACTTAAAGTGGGAGAAGGCTTCACCATTTTTTAAGTGTTAGGTAAAAGACTTTCATCTAAATTGAGTCCATCAGAATTTTTTGTTATAACTAAATCGAAATCTATTGAGGTCGCAACTTCCAGAGTGGATAATCTACTTAATTAAAGTAGGAGTCATCTAGGAAATCAATTATGTTTTGTTTTCTATTTTTGAGTAATCGCACTCCTTTCAACTTTAGATAGATCAAAATCAGATTTGAGTAATATAATTTACGAATTCTCTCCGTCTTCTACATCATTCCTTTCTCTCCTTACACATCTCTGCGCTTGTCCACTAAAATTCCATGGTATAAACACATTCTCCCGTTTCTTTCTACCTTCATCTATTTTTGTCATCACATGCTTTTTTATATGCATCTGGTGGTATTAGAGCATGGTGATTAAGTCGATCTCATGACCTGGTGATCCAGTAAATTATGAGAACATGCTTGAATGAAAAAAAATACAAAAATTAAGTCTGCATCCCTTAGATTAAAGTTTAAAAATTTCTCGAGATTCATACGAGGGTCACCACTCAATACAACATGCTGAAGACTAAATGTGTCATCCAACACAAACCACGTTGAAGAAAATTTAGTGAAACTAAAACGATGGCAGCAATCCTCGCATACAAGCACCTGAATCACCGCCACCACCTATTTAGTTGACAGAACCACTATACAACTGCAACTACAAGATCCTCCATGCGGGCAACCCATGTCCAACCTAATCTTCACGCGAGCAGTCTACGTTTAACTTCCATTGATTGTGGCCACATCACCTCATGTGTCCTTCAAGTGGTTTGGTCAAGACTATCGTTGGCACAAGCACTGCACCTTCCATCACAATTTCGATTACGCTAGAGTTGATAGCTCTTTGGTGATTCACTACGCAACTGCAGTGAGACTGTTACATATTGGGCTAGCAACAGCATATGTAGAGGATGCATGTAGCTGAGGTAGAGATGCTTGAGTGGATGTGTGACAAACACATGAAAGGATCAATCACAATTATAGTGTCATTGTGGCACCAATACAAAATAAAATGAGAGACACATGCTTGTTTTGACATGTGCAAATAAGGCCTTTTAATGCTCTGTTTAAGTTGATAGCATAGAGAATGTTTGTAATTGAGATGAAAATGCTCTGGTGGATTTGTGACAAACACAAGGAAGGATTAGTCATAACACAGTGATAGTATCGGTGAAATGAGAGAAACTTATTTAAGGTTATTTAGATCTCTGAAAAGAAGGCCTTTTAGTACCCTTTGTTTAAAGGTGTGTGATGTCGGACTAGCCATGCAAGAGTGGACAAGGACGACCAACGAAATGTTGGAGGAAAACTTTATATTGTACTCATAGATCTAAGCTAGAGTACGAGCCCACTTAGATATGCTAAAAGGCAATGAATCCTTGTAGAGGACCCTACTTAAGGTTGGAAAAGGCTTGTTTGTTGGTGGTGTGTGTAGTTGAACACTTTGCATATTTTGTTTAACATAGCTTATATTGATCATTGCATATATATTTCTCTGGTACTCTTAGCCCTTGGGATTGTTGGTTTGTCTTCGAGCATTGTTTGACTGGAGAACTCCTCATTTGATAAAACTTCAGAGACTGCATTTCACTGTTGTAAAAGTCGGCCGACTGGACCGATTAGTCGGCATGACTACTCAAGTCAGGGGGGTACCCGACTCGACTAGGCCTAGTCGGCAACCCGACTACTCGACCGACTTTTACATAGAGATTTTTATTTTTTTTATTTTTTTGTTTTTTTAAAGCAAACTTATTTCAATTTGTTTATTGTTATATTTAAAGACAACTATTTCTTTTATTTCATTATGATAGTATATAAAATATACAAATCAATGTAAATACATAAGAATATGTGTATAAAAATTGATTTTATATATTTAAAATAATTAAAAAATTCGAAAACCGACTAATGGTCGACTAAATCCGATTAGTCGCCCGACTGCCGATTAATCCTCAACCAGTGACCCTGCCGACCGAGTACCGACTACCTATTTATGCAACCTTGCTGCATTTGATCTCTGGAGTAACTATAGTTAAATAAACAATATTAACTTGATAAAATTTTCTTGATCTTCATATATCTTAGCATGCATCAGTCCAGATTGATGTCTCCTAAACAACTCGTGATTTATATGTCATCTTTTCTCCCCCTGTTTCTGATATCGACTACTGTAACTCTTGCGCCAAATTAACGTAGGGGTCGCTGTAATTTTGTGAAGCCCTCAGGATCCGGGTACCCGTTTACGACAAAATTCGCAATAATTCATTCACATTGATCGCAGAAGTTGTAGAAAAAGCAGGGAAAATTTTTCGCGCAACAATGACATTCATTTCATCACAACCACAAAGTAAAAGAGACAATGGCACCAAAATTTTCTTTTCATTAATATTCATATCAGTTTACAACGTATACAAGGATCTTCCATTACAACATATATCCCAAAGTGTGATACAAAAGAGATAGCATTTACACCATTATCTGAACAAAAACTGAGGCAAGAAATTCATACCGTCGAGTATAAACTCTATCTCCTGGAAGCATGTATATCTACTGAGCTGCAGGCTGTTTGCCTGCCAAATACATTAGGAAAGAAGAGGCGTCAGCCATTGCTGGTACCTCCTAAAAACTTATAAAAATAACTGGACAATTAATATGTACAAAAGCAAGCAAGTAGAAAGGTGGTATAAGTACAATCTACATCTACTTGCGTGAGTAAAAAGGGTTTGTTTGTAATGCGTTTCTAATGTTTTCCCCAGAACCCGGCATTTCCCATATGTAACATATTTATATAGCAGTTGCGTAATCATGAGTGTATGAGTGTGAATGCATATATCATTTTCTTCAGAGATCATGTTGGTGAGTGAAAAAATGGAGAAGTTGAGATTGTAGAGATCTATTTATTTAAAATTCTTGGTTAGAGAGAATGGTCTTTTGATCATAACTTCTCAAATTCTTAACTTCAATGTTTCAGATATAGCTCCAGATGTTGTAGATGTAGATATGGATGATCTAGATATAGAATCGCCAAGTCTGTTTGGCGAAGTAACTCAAGCGGTGAAGAAGCCTGCAAATGGCTCTTCCGTCTCGCCCTCTAATTGGAAGCGCGGTCCAATAGAGGGATAGGTCTACTCCCCAACTACGCCACTGAGACGGGTGAGAGAGACTCCCTAGAAAAGTCGCTCTAGAAAACTGCCCGACTAGTACGGGCGGACGAGCTCGTACGTAAAACTGAAAACCAGGATCCCCCGCCTGGGTATCCTAAAGACAGGGTCAGCGGAACTGGTCTAAAGTCAGGATCCCAACGAGGGCGTAAAAACTCTGCGAGCTCGCGAAAAAAAACCGTGTAAAAGACTGGGATCCTAGACCCGCGCATTAAGCGGCCGCTGCCCTAACTGAGCTTCCTTTCCTCCCGCCCAGTTGAGGGTCACCGCGCCCTCGCACGATCATGTGTTAGGATCACCATGATCGGCACATATACATATCTATCTTTATTGATTCGTAACTATATATATTTACCTGATGTTGTCTTCTTTAAGGTACTCCACTTGATTAATAGATGATATGTAACATATGCCTACCATCTCATGTGTTGTGCTATTGAGATACCTATTCTAGAGCCTGATGTGATGAAGAGACTTTACAAGGACCCAACAACTCCAAGGTTCTTTTGTGTCGTCATCATGGTTGATCATATGACAATATAATACAATAATAACTCTCTTTTCAGTGATACATTCACTCCAACAAAGATTTTAAATTTTAATCAAATGAACTAAACCCGTTCGATCCCTTTAATCATTCCATGGAAGTTTATTCCACCATGTCAACTGATGAAGTGATACAACCCACATTCAAGATTACACTTGCATGAGGAAATGAGGTGGTATTGATTTGATTAGTAATTTATGAAGGAAGAACACTTAACCATCTTATCATCTAGAATCAAGGACTGATCCAAGTATAATATACATACCTCCAACAATATAATGTCTGACCAATTTTTAGGAAAGAAGATTCTGATATATATGTATATTTACATAAAAGTAAAAATTCTTGGTTTCCTATTCTAATTCATGAGAATCACAACCTCATGCCAGGTTTATTCATAATTTATTGAACACGTTGAATAATATATCTACATGTCCGGCCCTCCTTTTCTAAACAGGAACCAAGGGTGGTTAAACATATAAATGTATATTATTATAAAACAAGTTTATATAAACTAAATTTTTCTCTCCTAATTCTTACATGTATTATCCATTGAACTTTCTATACACATTTTTTTTATATATAATCAACAACCGTATAACAAAAGGTATAAACATAACATCAATTGATGGCTAAAAAAAAATAATAAGAGATTTAATAATCTGGAATTAAATAATTACTGTATTCAAATCTCACATGATATATATATTGAATGTCATCCATTACAAACCATAAAAAAATGTATAAACAGATCATTGATAGAAAATAATGCATGACTGGGAAATCATGACGTAGGTTTTAATAATCTGGAATTATATTAACCATTTAGCATTTTTTTTTACCAGAAAATCTTACTATGTATATAAAAAAAACATAATTGGAGAATAAAATCATTTCATATGCACCAATGCTATACTTTTCATTCAACAATTATCATATGTATGTAACAGGAGATCACACCAGTAAAATGATCAAATGAAATCATCTAAACATACATTATTAGCTAATGTATTAACAACAAATGCCTTAATAATTTCCAAAATTTCCATTCCCAGCCGTTAATCTGAAGCATTCATCCCCAATAATGCTTTCTTATGCATGTACCCTTAATCAGAATTATCTCTTCTCCAAATCAACAAAAAAAAAATCTGGAATTAAAAATTTTGGGTTCTTATAGCAAGAAGTAGATAATATGGTGCATGCATGCTAGCAATAAGGGTTTGGGAATTTAGATTGTACATATTTGGCAGCAAGGAGGAGGGCATAGGAAGGTACCTATTTGATTTGTAATTGTAGAGAGGACAGCAGCTCCAGCAGGATGGATCTTGATTGCTTCAAAGCTTCCAAGCCTTCGAATGGTAATGAAATTTCAAAATCCAAGCTGTTGGCTGGAGAGGAAATTTCTCCCCGTTGGAGAAATTGGAAATAAGACAGGAGAGAAGGAGTTCTGGGAATAGAAAAGAAAGAATTGAAAAGGGATCTCGATGGATGGGAACTTGAAACCCAATTGAAGGAAAGGGCCGGTGGTATAAATAAGGAAGAGGATTCATCTTTTTGTGGACAAGTGGTGGAAAGTAATGCCATGTGGCTGGAAATAGAAAAAAAAATGCTAACAACGGTTGGAACAGTACAGGCTGATGTGCCTGTTACTAAAAAAAATAAAATAAAATTTTAAGTTTATATCATTATATATATATATATATATTTACAAAATACCTCTTACATGGTATACTTAAAGTTAATCGAATTTGGGCCTCGAGTGTCGGAATTCGATGCGAAATATCTTGATTTGATCGTTTTTCAACGATGATCGAAATGAGTATAATATTGATATACTTCCGATCTGTTTTGGAGTACCCGAAATTTTCGGATACGGTTTTTGTTTAGGATTAAATTTTGTGATTTTAAAATATCAAACGACCTCCGATTGACGAACGGTCAATTCCGTTGGTTTTGTATCGTCGAATCGGATCTAATGACGGTCTCGGTTCGTTTCACGGTTTCCGAATTTGCGTCGCGGCTTTTCACGGCACGCATTGCAAAGGGACCGATTTTTGGTCGATTTCGTCCGAACGACTTTTGATTTATGATCAATTGGTCGTTTTAGGTTGTTTAGTATTGACCGACAACGTTTTTGGGTTCATTAGACCCAAAATCGGACGACTTCAGGTTTGATTGGAAACCGGATGCTACAAATTTGAACTCACATGTTGTAGTGCTTGCTTACTTTTGCTTCTGTGGATCTACTTTTGCTACCTGAAAGAAGTAAACCAATGATTACTCCTAACAGTTACATCTGTTTTCTTCTAGAGATTTCAAGGTCGTACTTATGGTCTGCTTCACACGTCTGAAATGGATACTGATCATGAACCAGATTCTGCCAGGCAACACCATGAAGATTTCAATTTCAGTGAGGTTTTTGTGCATCAGATGATACATTCCATTGAATTTGTCTTGGGCGCTGTCTCAAATACTGCATCATATCTCCGACTATGGGCTTTAAGGTATGTCATCATCCCCCCTCAACTTTTTGCTTATTAAGGTTTTCGAATTTGCATTTCTCTGGTATTTTGTATTGCTTACGGAATTGTTTTTCAGCTTGGCGCACTCTGAGCTCTCGACTGTTTTCTATGAGAAGGTTCTTCTTCTAGCTTGGGGGTGAGTCCCGTGAATACTGCTGTATACTTGATCTGTTTGGCATGCTTCTATTTGTTTATTTTCACATGCTTTCTTCTATCGTATATTTCGTGGCTTTTATAACACCAACTGCATTCTGCTTTATTTCCTTCCTTTGTTTTTAGTGGAAAAAGAAGCAATCACACGGAGTACAAGATTTGGCTGTAGTTAGACTGCATTTTGAGTGGTGGCAAATTGTTCTTTACTATGTAGAAAAGAAAGTACATCTATACATGGGATTACAAATGGTGTAAAGTCAATGACCAAATCCTAGTCAGTTCGTACAGTCCCTCCCACCAGATACAAACTCCAAAGGAATTCAACCTGAATAAATAACCCGTCCCGGTGTCCTCGCAGTCTACCACCAGGAGGCCCAATGCCGCAACTAGGTGGTCCTGCAGCCCCGTGCTGCACCGCCAAGGAGTGTTGCTCCCTCATGGTGCGTCGCCAAGGGCTGCTGCTCCTTCGCGAGTACCTAGAGCGCCACCGAGAAGCTCTCCAGGTGCCCTAGCACCAGCACAAACCTCCACTAGGAGGTTCAACAATGCTTCTAGGCGGTCCCACGTCTTCGTCGGGCACAACCATGAACCGTTGCTCCCCCGCCAACGCATGGAGCTCCATCGTGAAGCACTCCAGGTTCCCTAGCATCACCGTAAACCCCCGCTAGGTGGTCTTGTACATCCGAAAGTTGTTGCTGTGTCCTAGGAACCTTCTCCAAGGCATCATACGTCGATGTGTGCCATCCCAAGTCACAGTTTGCTGCCACAGAAGCCCAAAAGGGGCTGAAACGGTGACCTAGGTCACTTTTATGCTTGATTAAAGCCACTAATCTTCTTCTAGGTCACTTTTGACCTGTGCGGTCATGATGACATCCACCGGGATCAAGCCTGTGTACTCGACTTCTATTATAGTACATGACAGTTCTATCAAACTAAAGTGCACAGAAAACTAGGTGCTTTGGTCTGGATCTTTAAGGGTGTTCGTTGATGGTCATCTCAAGAACCATATTCTTACCAAGTATCCTCTCAAGGAGACGGACAAGGACTATGATACCTGGTACTGTGACAACTGTCAGGTTATTACTTGGATGACCAATCGTATCAATCCAAATATTGCGGCAAATCTTCTCTACAAGGATTTTGTGAAGGTGGTGTGGGAGAATCTTGATTGTACCTACTTCAGAAGACAACCAATCTTGACTCTCCGATATTTACACACAGATTTGGTCAGCCACTCAGGGAGATTCGAGTCTGGTCGAGTATTACATGCTTCTAACGAGCCTTTTTGAGGAGCTCCTCATCTTCCAACCATCATGTTGTGATCAACGAATGGGAGAGCGCGATGAATGATAAATCTATCGATTCTTCTCTGGACAGCATCCACGATACAAGCATGCGAAGGACCAATTTCTCACGATTGACACCCTGTCATCCATTGAGACCATCTTCAGTCATCTGCAAGAACTTGAGACACCCACTGAGCATCCTCCCACCATACCGTTTGCAGAGAATACAACCCATTATGCATCGTCGAGGAATAGAGGGCGATAGAGCTTGCAGGGAGGACAATGCTGTGACTTTGGTCATGGTCGTGGCCATGAGTCAGGATGTGAACATGACTCTACCACTTCTCAGTATCTAGCGTGCATACATTGTGGGCACTGAAACCCCCGTCTGAACGTTGTTGGATGAAGTTTGGCATACAACCTAATGCTAACAACGCCTATGAGACAGCCTCATATGAGCCATCCTATGATATAACAGAGAACACACCCGATCAACACTCTGGTGGAGTACAAACATCCTTTACAATATTTGAATACGCCCGTCTGAGGCAACTACTGCAGAATTCTAACCTCTCCTCCATTGACAGTACTAGTTTTGCTCCCACTGCTAGTTTGGCTTCGACCTCATGTACAATAGACAACTTTGTTTTTGCTTCCAGCCCTGCATGGATTGTTGACTCAAGGGCTTCTACACATTTGAAGGGAGACAATAGTCTGCTTACCTTTTCTCAGCCCTCTACTTCTATGAAGACAGTTTGGGTTGCCAATTGGGCTCATTCCCCTGTCACTACTGTTGGCACCTTAGAGTTTCCTCCAAGCTCCGATTGATTGGAGTTCATTGTGCTCTTGCTTTTCCTCCTAGTCAATTATCTGTTGAGTACTGTGTACTGAGCTTAATTGTGAGGTTATTTTTTGATGGGTTCTGTTGTTATTTTCAGGACAGCTGGACAAGGCAGATTTTTCGGGCGGGGAACATGAGAAGAACGACCTCTATTATCTAGACATTTTGTCGGACTCCAATTTTGTTGATGTTGCATCTATCTTCGATGATCCTCTTCTCTGGCATCTTCGCTTTGGACACCCTTTTGTCAAGGCCATTCCATGATGTTCCATGAACTCTCTAAGCTCAAGCCCTTAGAGTGCGAGACGTGCCAGTTCAGAAAACACCATCGAGCAGCTTTCCCTGCATGTACCGAGCCTCATCGCAAAGTTTCATTTTCTCTTGTTCATTGCAATATATGTGGACCTTGTCCAGTCCATGCTTTGGGTGGACACACATATTTTGTTGCTTTTTGTTGATGATTATAGTTGATCCTCTTGGATCAATTTGTTAAAGGAACGTTTGGAGATCAATTATAGTCAAGAATTTCTTTTAGTATATCAAAAATATTTTCTCCATTAGTGCTCAAATATTTCTTTCGCATAATGCTTTGGAATTCACTCAACATGACTTGACGACTTTCTTTGCTTCCCAGGGTGCTATCATCCAAACGTCTTGTTTGTATACATCTCAGCAAAACGGGGTAGCGGAACGGAAACTTCGGCATCTTCTGGATATTGCTCAGTCCCTTCTCACTTAAATGAAGGTTCCTAAGACCTTCTGAGGAGATGACGTAGTTACTGATGTCCATCTTAACAACATGGTCCCATCTATGTCTCTAGAATGTCCACTCCTTTTGTGTTACTGTATCCCAATGAGTTATAATTTCCCCTACCTTTGAGAATTTTGGGTGTATAGCTTTTGTCCACAATTTTCACACTACTGACAAACTATCTCCTCATAATTTTGGGTGTATAGCTTTTGTCCACAATTTTCACACTACTGACAAACTATCTCCTCGTGCAATCAAATGTGTCTTTCTTGATTATTCCCACACCCAGAAGGGTTATAGGTGCTATGAACCTGTTGGGCATTGATACTATATTTCTTCCGATGTGACCATTGAACAAACTAATTCCTTTACATAGTCTATCACGAACATACCTTTGGATTTTCCTACACCAATTGTATAAGCATAATCATACATCTACACTTGCTCATGTGCCTTTATATGTTCCTTTGTTGTAGGATGATAAACTATCTTCGCATGCTCCTACCACTGTTGTCCCAGATGATCCTCAGGAGCTTCCCATTGCTCTTTGCAGAACTAAGAGGCAATGTACTTTTCAGCCTTTGTCTCATTGCGCTTCCACTATTAGCTTATCATGCTCTGACAAGAGATATGCATATGCTGTCATGACTATTTCTATTCCCAGCAACCATGACAGTGCTTTGCAGGATCATGGCTGGCGACATGCAATGAATGAGGAGATGGATGCTCACATCTAGGAGGGCATGTGACCTTGTACAGTGTCCCGTGGGGATTAGACATGTTGCTTGCAGATGGGTCTTTACGACCAAACTGTCACTGGATGAGGCCATTGACAGACTAAAAGCACATCTTGTAGCTAAAGAGTTTATGGAGACATGGGGTTGACTACTTCGAGACCTTCTCCCCAATTGCACAAATAGACTTATGTACGGACTATTCTTTTAGTGGTTGTAAACAAGGGCTGGCCTATCTTTCAGCTCGATGCGAAGAATGCTTTCCTGTGTGGTTGCCATAAAGTAGACAATCCATAGGATGTAAGTGGGTATTCAAGAAAAAGTATCGAGTTGGTGGTACGGTCGATAAATACAAAGTAATATTAGTTGTCAAGGGTTTATACTCAACACGCTGGAATAGACTTTCAGGAAGCCTACTCTCTGGTTGCTAAGTTTGCATCAATTAGAATGATTCAATGATCTTAGCTATAGACGCATATATGGATTTGAAATTATTCCAAATGGATGTGAAGACAACCTTCCTTAATGGAGAATTAAGGGGAGAGATTTATATGTGGCAACCTGATGGATCTCAATAGTATCTCAAGTTAATGAGAAAATGACTTGTAAGTTAATAAAGTTATTATATAGCCTAAAACAGTCTTCACGACAATGGTATCTCAAGTTTCATGAGAAAGTCATCTAATTTGAATTTATTGTAAATAAGTTAGACAATTGTGTATATATCACAACAAGTGAGAGCAAAATTGCTATCATGTCATTATACGAGATGACATTCTACTCGCAGGTAATGACATAGGAATGCTCAATGAAATTAAAGAGAAATTGAGCAGTGAATTTGAAATGAAGGACATGAGTGAAGCATCCTATGTTCTTGGAATTCAAATTACAAGAGAAAGAGATTCAAGGACAGTGAGTCTTAACGAGTGAGAGCAAAATTGTTATCATGTCATTATACGAGATGGCATTCTACTCGCAGGTAATTACTTAGGAATGCTCAATGAAATTAAAGAGAACTTGAGCAGTGAATTTGAAATGAAGGACATGAGTGAAGCATCCTATGTTCTTGGAATTCAAATTACAAGAGAAAGAGATTCAAGGACATTGAGTCTTAATCAAGAAAAATATTTGTATACTGTATTGAGGAGATTTGTAATGCAAAATAGCACTTCATCTCCTACACCTCTTGTGATTGGAAAGAGGCTCGGTATGAGTCAATGTCCTGGAAAGGGACAAAAATCTTTAGAAATTCTATATGCACAAACAGTAGGAAGTCTGATGTATGCAATGATGTACACTCGACCTGATTTGGCTTATCCAGTTAGCCTAGTCAGTAGATATCAAAATAATCTCGGACCAGCACATTGGGAAGCTGTAAAGAAGATTCTTCGATATCTGAAAGGGACTGTGCATCTGAAATTGGTGTATCAAGCTGAATCACTTAAAGTAGTAGGATACTCCGATGCAGATTTTGGAGGGGATGTGGATGATAGGAAATCCACACCATGTTACCTTTTCATGTTTAGTGGAGCAGCCGTTTCTTGGAGTAGCAAGAAACAAGGATGTGTATCTAGACATTCACAAGAAGCAGAATACATTGCATGTAGTATGGCCACCTCTTATGCGGTATGGATTAAACATTTTCTGGAGAATTTAAGCCTGGAGTTGGTCAAAGGACCAATTGAATGTATTGTGATAATCAAGCAGCAATAAGTTTGATCAATAGCAGGGCTAATAGTTCTAAAGGAAAGCACAATGAAATCTAATATCACTATATACAAGATATAATGGCAAAACAAGAAATAACAGTAACCTATATACCTATAAGTGATTTGTTAGCTGATTACCGAACCAAGGGAATAGTAGTTAGCATCTACATTAAGCATGTTTGTTTAATGGGACCCTGGAATGCATCAAGGAAGAGATCTTCATAAATAATGAACCTCAATGTAGACATCTCCATACACAACACGAATAGTGGGAGTATAAAATTTATTTGACCACTGCGGTCAGGTGGGAGATGTAGAAAGGTCCAATGACCGCGCGGTCAAGAACCATCAATGGCGGTTGCGTGGCCGACAGTTACGGAAACGGGTCTCGCGGTAGACCCAACTTTGGGCGTTGGGAGAGGGAGGACTTGGCGAGGGGGCTTCATGCCCT
The DNA here is from genome assembly GCA_037367405.1 of Ottelia alismoides. Lineage (NCBI taxonomy): Eukaryota > Viridiplantae > Streptophyta > Magnoliopsida > Alismatales > Hydrocharitaceae > Ottelia > Ottelia alismoides. The sequence continues at coordinate 154,658 of JAZKJV010006322.1, read as the reverse complement.
TTAAATATCGACGTTCACCAGGAGGAGATGCATATCCAGAAACCAACCCTCGTTAAGGGAGCCCTCTCCCATCCTCATCTCCCTCGTTCCTCCATCTCTCGTTCTCTCACGAAGAAGACGACGGAAGCGTACATTGTTCCTTGACAATTTACCTCCATTCGGATCTATTTTGGGTTATTCTTGGGCTTAGATCCAAAAAACTAAGATCCCTTTGTATAGTCTCTGTTGACGCATATAGAATAATTGTACCTCTTCGTTATTTTATTTTTCTGTTGTCCTCTTTATGTAATTTACCCATAGGCTACTCTCCTATATAAGAGAGCCTAGGGCTTATGGAATAGAACAAGTCATTTGTTTTTCCCAACATGGTATCAGAGCGACGGTCCTAGACCGGAGTTCTCGAAACCCTAACCCTAGCCCACCCCACCCGCCCGCCTCTCTCTCTCCTCTCTCTACTCGGCGCCGCCCACCTCCGATCTGCTGCGGCGGTCTTCTTCTCCAATCGCGGCGGCACTCCAGCCCTAGCATCTGTGCGCACTCCAGCCCTAGCGCCTGTGCGCATCTGTGCGCATCTGTGCGCATCGGTGCGCGAGACCTGTGCGCATCATATGTGCGCGAGACCTGCGCATCATCTGTGCGCATCGCATCAGCGCACCGCATAGCGCATCGCGTGCGCATGCCCATCTGTGCGTCTCTTCGCCCCAGTTGCACACGCGAGTAGCGTGTTCTTGCCGCCCCTGCGCGTGAACTCTGTGCGCCAGCCCACAGTTTGCGTGCGTCATTGTGATTGATTGCGCGTGTCAAAACCGTAGCGCGCACATATTCATGGGGATAGTTGCTTGACGTCTACACATGCAACTAATCCCGTCTATGTCATTGTAGACAAAGATTATCTTCTGTCAATCGCTCCAGTCTTCCGTCTCCAGTATGTCAGAAAGCAAGGCAGATATCCCGTCTATTGGCGCATTTCGTGGTCCAGCGCCCATTGTCAAGATGGATGGTACGAACTATGAACTGTGGGCAATGCAGTTCATGAGTATGATGAAGTCTACAGGTAAGAAGCACATTCTTACCGAACCTGAGCCTGCAGAGAAGACTGGAGTCCATGCCTCATGGGAGGCCGATGATGCATATGCCAAGGTCTGGCTATCTGGCACATTGGCTATTGAAATTGCCAATGACATTCTACATCAACCCACAGCCAAAGACATGTGGGATATCCTGGCGGCGACATATTCTCAGGCGAAGAACGAAACGAAGATCCTGCAACTGCAACATGATATATTCACAATAAAGCAGAATGGCCGTCATTTACATTCTCTCTACACATCACTGAGAGGGATGTTCGAGAAGCTCTATAGCTTCATGCCTCTTACCGCCACGCCAGAACAGCAGAAGACATACAGGAATGCGACGATGGTGGGTGTGTTTCTCGCTGCACTTGATTCAGAGTATGAGGCAACACGGTCTCAGATTTTGGCAGACTCGACTATTCCTCCCATGGAGGAAGCCTTTCACAGATTGAGTAGGATCACAGTGCCTTCAGCAGCTGCGAGTCAGAATTCCTCAGCCATGGCGGCAAACAGAGGCCGCGGATTTCACCAACAGGGTCGTGGACGTGGACCTCGTGGAAGGGGTGGCCGCACTAGGCCAACATGCACATATTGTCACCGAGTCGGACATAATGAAGACACATGCTATTCGAAGCACGGATTCCCTGCATCTGCACGAGCCGCTGAGCAGATAGAGCCCCCATCTGCTGCTACCTTGGATCAACGATTTGATGATCTAGTTGCCCGCCTCAGGGGCATCATCCCACCATCTGGTCCAGCACCGACTACAGAGAGTCATACTGCTGCTGCTGCTTCTGCCTCTGCATCTACTAGTACTTCAGGTAGTACACTTGCACTCCACAGTAGTAGATCCGATACACTGCCATGGATCATGGACTCGGGCGCTACACATCATCTATGTGGCGATCAGAGTCTACTTACAGGATACACTCAGATCCCTCCAGGACGGACAGTAGTGATTGCTAATGGCACGCATTCCCCTATCACTGGTCAGGGGGAGATTAGATTGACATCTTCTATGCAGCTTAAGAATGTCCTACATGCACCGCATTTTTCTATGAATATGTTGTCAATTAGTCAGATTACGAAGGATCTCCATTGTCGAGCTATTTTTGATCCATCTTCTTTGATTTTTCAGGACATCCGTACGGGCAACGTGATTGGTCATGGCTATGAGCAAGGAGGCCTTTACCGTCTGAACCAGACCCCATTTGCCGGAACCACATCCTCTCCTGCTGGACAAGTATCTCCTCTCCTGTGGCATCTGCGTTTTGGTCATTTACCGTTTCAGAAGTTGTGTCGAGTTCTACCCTATGGTCTCTCTCACACACCTATCCAGTGTGAGGCATGTCAGTTGGGAAAGCATCACAGGTCGTCCTTTCCCAGTCGTCCAGGTCGGAGTAGTAACTCTAAATTTGAGTTGTTTCATATGGATGTCTGGGGTCCGAGTCGTGTTCCTGATCATCAGGGACATAGGTTTTATATTGTATTTGTGGATGATTTCTCGAGAGTGTCATGGGTGTTTCTTATGAAAAATAAATCTGAAGCAGGAAATATTATTATCCATTTTCTAAATGAAATTCAGAATGTTTTCTCCACATCTGTCAAACTTGTGAGAAGTGATAATGCTTTAGAGTTATGCACCCACACTTTGGCCAATTACTACTCCTCAAAAGGGATTATTCACCAAACCTCTTGTGCTCATACATCTCAACAGAATGGGATTGCTGAAAGAAAACACCGTCACCTTCTTGATGTCACAAGATCTCTTCTTATACAGAGTCATGCTCCCTACTCCTACTGGGGTGATGCAGTTCTTACTGCATGTTACCTAATCAACCGTATGCCCTCATCTGTCTTGAATGAACAGATTCCTTTTTCACTCATTTATCCAGACAAGGATTTGTTCGCTCTTACTCCTCGTGTGTTTGGGTCAGTCGCATTCGTCCATCAGTTGTCGCCTGGTACTGACAAGCTCTCTCCTAGGGCTGTCAAGTGTGTCTTTGTGGGGTACTCCAGAACTCAAAAGGGGTACAAGTGTTTTGATCCAGTGCGTCGGCGGTATATGATCAGTGCAGATGTTACATTTTTTGAATTTGTTATGTATTTTTCAGCATCTGGAGACATGCAGCTACCACCTATACCTCCTGATGCCATATTAATGGCACCACCACCACCATCGCCACAAACAACACCACCGCCACCACCACCGCCACCGCTAGTATCTCCACTACCATTCCATTACACCCGCAGGCCTCCTCCAGCTCATGGTCCTGACCCGTCAACTAGCTCGCCTATGGTATGTAATGAAAATATTAATGTTGATGGATCTGACGACATTTCTCAGCAGGATGTATTGCAGGAGCATGGTGAGAATACAGATGATTTGGATGTTCCAATTGCTCTACGCAAGCCGAAGAAAAGCTGTGCCAAATATCCATTATCAGCAGCTGTGTCTTTTGAGAGGCTATCTGGAGACTTCAGGACGTTTGCATTGGCACTTTCAGCTACAGACATTCCACGGAATCATCATGATGCTTTGCAGGATGCTAGATGGCAGCAGTGAAGCACAATGCAGATGGTTCCATTGACAGGTACAAGGCACGCCTTGTTGCACGTGGCTTCACACAGACATACGGGGTAGATTACCTTGACACATTCTCCCCTGTGGCGCGTCATTCCACTCTACGGATCCTGTTATCAGTTGCAGTTGCTAGAGACTGGCCGCTTTATCAACTGGATGTGAAGAATGCATTTCTGTATGGCGACTTGCAGGAGGAAGTCTATATGCAACAACCACCTGGTTTTGCTGTTGAGGGGGAGTGTTCCAAGGTATGCTGATTACATAAGGCCATCTATGGCCTTAAGCAGAGCCCCAGAGCATGGTTTCAGAAGCTTTCAGATCTTTTTGAGAAACAAGGATATAAACGCTCCAATGCTGATCATTCCTTGTTTGTACAGAAGACGGCTAGAGGTATCATTGTAATCATGGTTTATGTTGATGATATCTTGATTACAGGTGACGATGAGCAGGGCATTAAGCAGGCAAAGGAAAGGCTGGGGACCGAGTTTGTCACCAAGAACTTGGGAGTCCTTAGATATTTTCTGGGGCTGGAGTTTGCTAGAAATCCATATGGATTAGTAATGTCACAGAGGAAGTATGTTACAGATCTATTGAGTGAGACAGGTATGCTAGGGTGTCGACCTGCTACGACACCAATGGATCCTAGCATGAAGCTCTATGATGATGACACAGAAGAGGTGGACAAGAGAAGGTACAGAGAACTGGTAGGCAAACTACTGTATGTCACGATCACTAGACCTGATATATCATTTGCAGTGAGTCGTGTGAGCCAGTTCATGGAGCAACCACGTCAGGCCATATGGATGCAATACACATGATTCTGAGATATTTAAAATCATCTCCAGGTGCAGGCTTGCTATTTAAGAAAGGAAAGGAGATCTCTATCACGGCATGTGCTGATGCAGACTATGCAGGATGCCCCAAGGACAGGAAGTCCACATCAGGATTTGCAGTCTATGTTGGAGATGCTCTAGTTTCGTGGAGAAGCAAGAAACAGACAGTGGTAGCTAGTTCCAGTGCTGAATCCGAATACAGGGCTATGGCCCAGGCTAGCACAGAAATGATGTGGGTGAAATCTTTACTTGCAGATCTCTGTCTTGATATACCTCTTCCTATGATGTTGGAATGTGACAATCAGGCCACCTTGTTCATTGCAAATAACCCAGCCTTTCATGAGAGGACCAAGCACATTGAGGTTGACTGTCACTACATACGTGACATGGTTCAGAAGGGGTTCATTGCTACATCTCACGTCACGTCAGAGAATCAGACTGCTGATATTTTCACCAAGGCATTACTTCGAGGCCCATTCCAGAAGTGTGCGTCCAAGCTGTGCATGATTGATATCTATGCTCCATCTTGAGGGGGAGAGTTGACGCATATAGAATAACTGTACCTCTTCGTTATTTTATTTTTCTGTTGTCCTCTTTATGTAATTTACCCATAGGCTACTCTCCTATATAAGAGAGCCTAGGGCTTATGGAATAGAACAAGTCATTTGTTTTTCCCAACAGTCTCATTCCAACACTTCTTAGGCCTTCATTGCTCTCTTAGCCGACTCAACATCCCAAAGCTCTCATCTCCTCATCGTTGCATCAATTGACCTCCTTTGCAAATGGCCAAAACATATTAAGCAATTTTCTCGCATCTTATCCTCTATCGGAGCTGAGCCAACTTTCCTTCTGATTGCATCATTCGGAATCCGATCTTTACATGTGTGTTCACATATCCGCATTTGCATTTTCATTTTAGCTACTGTCATTATCTACACATGTCTATGGTTCATATGCCAACATTCAAATCCATGGAGTATAGCATGTCTCACAACTGCTTTGTAAAACATTCCTTTGATTTTCATAGGAATTTTCTTATCACAGAGAACAATAGAGGCTCCTCTCCAATTTAGCCAACATGCATTTATTATATTAGTAACATCTCCATCAATTTCCCCATCATGTTGCAAAATAGATCCCAAGTATCTAAAAGAAACTCTCTTCTAAATGTTATCGTCGCCAATGTTCACATCGATTCCTTCACTGTTGCTTCCATCAAAAGTACACTCCATATATGCAGTCTTAACCCTACTTATATGAAATCTTTTAGTCTCCAATGCATGTCTCCAAAACTCAAGCTTCTCATTTACTCCATTTCTAGTCTCATCAATCAACACAGTATCATCAGCGAATAACATACACCAAGGTATCTCATCCTGAATGTGACTTGTCAACTCATCCATAATCAAAGTAGAAAGGAATGGACTCAAAGTTGAACTTGAACCTTGATGCAGACCAATGTTGATGTCAAAATAATCAGTCTTTTCAGTAATTAGTTATTTCATATGTGAACTAGGCCACCTGTCTTTTCAGTAAACTATCATCTCCTAGAAAAGATTGTTTTGGATGCCATGATCATTTTGAAGCACTTACACTCGTCTATGTGCAAGCTTTGAGGGTGTGATTATACATCCCTAATTTTGATAATATGTTTTTCTTTTTCCTTTTTTTTTGGAGGGGGCGTGTTCACTTATCGAAAATAATTTGTTTACATAATTAATTGGTTGGTGTTGGCGCATTCAACAATGTGAATGTCCTGGACGTGCTGTTATCTCAAGTTTTGGGAGGTGTACATAATCTATTTGCAACATTATCCTGAAGAAATTAGTATCTGGTTTAGTATATTAAAAATTTATTTTTATTTTTTTTTTGCAAATTTGTGCACGTGGATAAACACCCTTCTTTAGATAGATCCAATACATATGCAAAACTACGTTAAGTGCAATTCATCTTAGCCTTGCAATAAGAGCACATTATATGAACTCCCAATAAGTGCACCTTTCATGAACTATGCAGCATCCCGTTTGAAATAGCTGAAGTATGATGTTTTTATAATCGCAACCAGTACTTGCATTCTATGCATTCCTTCAATACCATTGCTTTTCAGCAATTGTTAAAACACTTCTTGTAACAGGTATGATAATGTTGTCATCCGACTGGTGGGATTGACAGTTTTTGCTTTTGCAACTGCCTTCATTCTTCTCATGATGGAGACCCTCAGTGCTTTCCTGCATGCCCTGCGTCTGCATTGGGTCGAATTTCAGGGCAAGTTCTACCATGGTGATGGCTATAAATTTAAACCTTTTTCCTTCGCAACCATTGGGGATGAGGAGGATTAGCACACAGCTGCAGGAAGATGTTTATATCAAAGGGTTTCTTCGGTTGATTCCTGGAATGTCAAAGAAAGGCAAATTCACATGTGAATCCGGCGTTGCTGTCGCATGGTCAGGTATATGCCTCCGCACAGCAACAACAAAGGGCACTGCTTTTGCACCGTAGTCTCTTATGATCAAATAGGTATTGAACAGTCATCTGTAAAGTTACATGGACTCTCACATTGTAAAGAGGAGCAGAGCATTCCCCCATACAACCTCAGCTTCTTCATAATGTTGCAGAAGCTTGCCACCACTAACACAGGGTAATCCGGATTTTGAGAGAGAAGAGCTTTTATTATTTTTTTGGGGCTTCCATTTCTTTTTCCATTTTACATTTTCTTCTACATAATGTTATAAAGAAGGCCCTGCTTCTGATAGAAGTGTATCACAGCAAAAAGACCAGCATCATTTTTTTTGGAAAGTTGTACCTACTTGTAAGTTAATCTCTTCATGCTTGTATTGTATCCGTTACATCGCGACTTTGGAAATTCAAAGATATGCATGTAGAAATTCTCCTTATATCGAAAATTCGAAGGATATGTTCATGCTTTTTTGAGGTCTTTGAGCATATGTTGATTAGTATTCATTACATACTTGTCCAAGAATACAGATCCTATTATTTTCAAGTATTCTGAAAGCTAACACCCTTCTATTTTAGGATCATCGGTGTGGAACACTGCCCAGTCTGATGTTAATATCTTATAGCTCCACAAAGATGTGCTGATCTTCTCCTTGTACATGAACCTCCTATTTGTAGAAGATGGAGATGAGGTTGCTCCATATTCCTCCCTTGTTTCCAACTCTCCTTTATTTCTTGATTTCTTCTGCACATGAATGAATGGCATTCCACATTGATTATCAATATTAAATTGTAGCTACTGCCTTTAATTTATAGTGTAGATTGCCAAAAAAAACACCAGCTGTAAATTGATTTCTTACCAAGGTTTATATATTTGGCAAGTTTTCTATATATGGATTGTGGGTTGGAATGAGCTTTATCTGATGGCTTCAAGGGTGCAGTTACTGTAAAGTGATCGTGAACTATCTACGAGGCGACCATTAAGTGGTTAGCTGCCAAGTGGTTGCGTGGTGCCTGCGTGATGATCATGAGGAACAAACTATGAGGTCATGAGGTTGTCGCAAGTACTATCATGAGATGATCGCAAGGTGAAGTTTTTTGCTAGGTAGTTTGGAGATGATTGCAAGCTATACACGAGGCGGCCACATAGTGGTCACTAGTTATCACTGTAAATAATGGTTGTGAGGCATTAGATAATCGTCTGAGCCTGATCATCTTTGCTAAATACCTTCCATTATGTACCTTTTTAAAAGATAGATTCACTAATGATTGTATTGCTTCGTAGTCGGAATCGTGGTTGATTGGAAGATCAAACACACTGATGGCATCGTTGTGAAACTTGACTTTTGCAAAGCTTTTGATTTTGTGGATCGGAAATTCCTAACCAGCTCTCTCAATTGGCTAGGCATTCCACCCAAGGTTATCAAGGTGGATCATCAGGGTACTTGATTCTACCTAGCTTGTGGTTAGGATTAAGAATATTGATGCAAAGACATTTATGCCTACTAGGGATCTGATACAAGTGACCCTTATGAGCTAGACGTGTAAACGGACCCTTATGAGCCTCTAAAATGTTGCTCAAGCCATGACCAATAATGTTCTTAGCCGGTCACGTTCCGTCGCCGGGCTTATAAGCTACCGTGGATTGTGTGTTCTATTTGACAAATATAATGAATAAGGCGGGATCACATGCTAGCAAAGAACTCGACACACTGCAAGTTAACTCTTCTAGAACAAAAAAATCACATCATCATCAATTCTGCAATTACTCAGATTGCAACAATACTTTAAATTGACTCTTTCGGAGCCAACTATCTATGGAAAGGGTACAAGCAGGAAGACAATATGCACTTTATGGCTTGGAAAAGGATTTGCAAACCGAAGTCCCTTGACGATTGGGGTATCATAGATCTGAGGGTTTTTAGCCATTCAAGACTAGCATGTAATCTTTGAGAAATCTTCAATCGCAATCCTAAGGGTACGTTTGGTTCGTGGGTTATCTGGGGGAGGATAACCCGTTTTTATGTTTTGGTGTTTGGTTGGTGGGTTAAGGGTTGGAAGGGTTTGTGTGATGTGATTGTATTGAAATTCGAAAAAGTGAGTAATTATGATATGATTAGATCCGAATTTGAAAAAGTTGGTAGTTATTGTGATTTGATTGTATTGAAGTTTGGAATAATGAGTAAAAGTTGAGTATTTTATGATTCTTAGATGATATGATGGTATAATATATTTTTTTTGGTGGAGAGAGAGTGGGACCCACTAGTGGGTTAGATATATGGGTTTTGGGGAGTAACCCACCCAAAGTGGGGGTAACCCCCCAACCGAATGGTCCCTAATGGTAATCCAATATGAGTATAGATAATTAATAGTAGATTGGCTACTCATTACCGTGGTATGAATTTTCATACTCCATTCCACTTTCACTAAGGCAGTAACTAAAGCATGTGACTTATTTGTAGGTATGAAAATCTGAATATCTGCTTACCATATCCTTAATTATCGGATATGAATATCTGTATTCAAATAGTAATCGAATATGGATACGGGTTGTAAAAATTTTCGGAATACATATACGGATATGGTAATGGCTTGAATATCCAGATCTGGATTTGGCTATCCGAATATAATATTTAATATTATTTTATACATTAGTTAATATAATATAAGTCACAACCCCGTATTATTATGTTAGTATTATACATTATATAATATAATATTCTAATGATATTAATAAACTTCTATTTGTTTGAGGATGGGCACGAACAAAAGTTACGAAACCATGTCCCTTTTTTTGCTTTCCGATCAAGAACGCATGTCACCTCAGCGCTCTTTTTTGTCATGATGGAACTTATATATTTCACAGCCATTTTTGAAAATCATTATGAACTTGGATAAAAAAATCAGTTCTTATTCATATGTGGTCTTTATTCGATCCGTATTCGGATTCCATGTTTATTGGATCCATATTTGGATTTCACTCTTTATTCGATTCATATTTGAATTCGCTCTTTATTCGATCTGTATTCAGGTCCGTTCTTTATTCAATCCGTATTCAGATTCGATAATATCTGATTCGGATCCGTATCCGTATTTTTAAGGATATGATTTCCACAATGCGTATTCGAATCGTATCCGTATCTGTATTCGTATTCTATAGAGACGAAGCTAAGTATCCGATTCGTTTTCATCCCTACTTATTTGGAGATCTGAATTGTCAAATTGGCGATGGTAAGTACTTAATTAAACCTTTCCATGCAAGAACTAGTATTCACCTTCCAAGGCAAGAATTACTTCTATAACAAAAGTTGTTGTACTCTATTTTAGTGGAGGAACTACGATACACTCAAAAAAAACTACGATACACTCCCTCCGTTCGTTTGGGAAAAAGGAATTACTGGTAAGATTATCATTTTTCTTTCGCTACTGTAAATCTCCAAAAAGGAGGTATTCAACTTTGCTGCAGATTCTACAAAGCACATCCTCTGTAAATGCACTGCAACATTTAATTTGCTCTGCTCCATTGATACTTCAACTCATGTTGGGATTAAGAATATGTTTCTTCTTGCCAAAGGATTACATATCCCCATTTTCAAGGTTTTGAACACCAATACCCCCTATTGGAGAATATATTATCCCCCAAATAATTTTTTATCTTATGTCTCACCAAAGATGCAGTTAATATCCAGTTTCTTTCCTGTGCTGGTCTATCCAATATGGTAACTCTGACCGAGAAATAGATAGTTCCAGATTTCTTATCAGACTGGGAATGATTAGTCTATCTTCCGTTCATTTACAGAATTCTCACAACTACCTAATACAGCTAGAGCAGAAATTAACATACATTGTCCAATGCACAAAAATTCCGAGCAGGACGAAAAGAAAAGTCTGAGCGTTAGATATATAGTCGTGGGTCTCGTTTTTCTCTTTTCTGCGCTTCACACTTCCCAGGCTCAAGTAAAGAAGATGCTTTCGGTCTCATATAATAATTGCCCTAGTTCTACCCTATCTTTTGTTTCATTTCTTCTGGAACAATCACAGAAACTTTTTAGATTATATGGTCTAGAACGATTCACCATGAACTTCCACGGACAGACTATTTGCCTCATGATCTTGGTACTTAATTATTTTCATGATACGTACCTGGAAGCACTTGCTTGCTAAAAAATGGTATATCATAAAAGATCTATGCTATGTGGCATTCCAATCAATATATTTCATGAAGTATATCAAACAAAATCTGTAGACCCTTTGCTTTCTTATATTGAGATAGATCCTAATTAAGAAGAAAACAATGTCATTAAGTGAGATTGACAAAAGATGCGGCGATTGATGAAACTTCGATTTATTACATTAATGCTCCTGAATTTTGTGAAATACATTATTACCGGACTCGCCTTTAGCTTCGAGGGAACTGAAGCTAATCCCTTCGGTAGAAGCTCACATCTTGTCGCTTAATATAATCCTCTTACCTGAAGGTACTCAATCCTAAACCCCCTTAACCCCAACATTGAGCCCTTAGTATGTCTAAACACCTCTAATCACAAAACCCAAATTCTTAGGGTGGGTTTGGTATGCGGGTTAGGGCGGGTTAAACTGGTATAGGGTAACCTATTTTTGTGTTTTGGTATTTGGATAGAGGGATAAACTGGGGGTCGGTTTGAAGTGGGTTTGTTGTGATATGATTGTATCGAAGTTTGAAAAAGTATGTAGTTATTGTGATGTGATTATATTGAAGTTTGGAAAAGTGAGTAAAAATATATTAGTTTATAATATTTATATGATATGATGGTATAATATATTAGTTTTTGATGGAATTGATAAAAGAGAATTGATTTATTTAATGTATTATAAAGATAAAAAGTGGGACCTACGTGAGAGAGGGGAAAATGGGTTAAGGAGAGTAAACTCCCCAAACAACCGAACGGCAATTTAAACTTTTGATACTAACCTTCCTAAGTTTCAAACACCATGTATAAACCCTATTGGATTGATAGCATTAAGCCTAAAATAGAATACCAAAACAAAAAAAAACTAACCCTATTAGATATCTTAGCCCGAAAAACCTAGGCCTTATAAACCTAAATCGTTACGTCTACTCACACCCTAAACAAGTAAAGCAACCCTAAACAATTAGGTGCTCCTTTGGTTACCTAGTTACCTCGGGATAACATGGTTTACCGCTCTGCATTCATGGATTGGAATTCCATCACAAACTAACGTGATATCACATCACATTTCTCATTCTAACCCTCTTCAAAGAGTTAGAATTGAAACTATAATGTTAGTATCTATAATTGAGCGTTGTCTTTAATCAAGTCAATAATGTTAGTATCTCGACGTACTCGTATTTCCAGTTGAGTGTGCATATTTTCCATGTCATTAGTTATTGATGCCTATATTATCTCTTCATCATGTATGACCATCTACACTATATAAAATGGCCATTAACCATGCAATTGCATGTTCAAAGGTAATACTACGACACTGAGGAATTGCATTCAAACATCTTATACAAAGAGAAGGAATTCTGACAAAAAGTTGTTGCTTTTTAGGACATTTTTAAAAACAATTATTAAAATATTCCTAATTAATTAAACAGCTGCAACTTAAAATATATAAAAATCACCATCAATCGACATATGAGGTGTCGATTTGGAGGGAATTCCCACATAGGCACCTCAAGTGCCGATTTAGGGCAAAACTCTTTTGGGCTATTTGCACTATTGTCCTCCATTTGTTATCAGTACTATTTTCAACTGCCTTCATTTGCTATAGATTTTTTTTCATCTTTTTATCTGTTGAATTGTTCATTACCATCTTTATATTTATTGAGTTTATAATTTTTTCCTTCGTCATATAACGTATATATTAAGTTTGTGATTCTTGTTGATTACAATTATACATGTGATTTAGAGTTTATTCAAATTTAATCTTCAGACAATAATTATAACACCTTTATAAATTCTAAAATAATTTTCTATAAGTTAAATAAAAATTTAATTTAATAGTTTAAATAAAATAAACTTATATTTAAATATAATATATAACTATTTGCGATGGTCAACTTTAGTAATGAAAACAAGTATGGACATATATGAATATTCGCTCACCATATTCGAAAAATTACATAATATGTATTGGTCCAGTAATCAAATATGAATACTGATTGTAAAAAAAGTTCCAAATAGGATATTAAGGAACTTAAAATGAATAAATATGAATGTATAGTTTGGATTATAAATGTAAAGGCTTGTAAAATGTATAAAATATAGGAAGATAAATTGTTGGATTAATGTTCTCTAATGCAACTAGTGCCCCTCAAATTATTTATAATGGTATATATACTTCAATGATAACGATTACATTCGGAGAGCGCCCATGTATGTTGCATCTCTCGCCGCATAATGTTCTCTTGATGCATCTCTCGTGCCATATTCGATTATAACGATTATATTCGGAGAGCGCCCATGTATGCTTAAATTTTTTATTGGTTGGCTAAATACTATTTATAATGGTATATATATTGCAATGATACTCTCTTTAAATCGCTTTCTACTAACCAAGATAAATTTAGGCGGTATGTCTATGCACCTCTCCGGTATAACCCATAAATCAAAGCTAAAATAGATCCCAATGGTGACTTGAAAGTATCATCAAGAAAAACTACTTAAGATAAATTTTGTGCCTAAAAGGAAATGCTTCTAAATTTATCCAAACATAATAGATTCCAATGGTGACTTGAAAGTATCACTAAGAAAATCTATTTAAGATCAATTGTATATACTAGAATGGAAATCAAGCCTAAAATTTATCCAAACTTAAATTTACATGTGACAAATATCATCTTATATTTATATTCAAATTTTCATGGACTTCCTTAGTTTGGGAACTTCAAGGTAAGAAAAGTCAATACTTACAACAAACTATACAACGATTTATGTCATATATATGTAAATGGTACATATGTAAGATATAGGATGTCAATATAGAACTTCTACATAAATTGAATTATTGACGGTAGTTGATATGAATCTAAGTGCTCATATTATTGGTACTAAAGTGTATATTATATGATGCATGTTATGTATACCTATTAAACGTGGCATGTGTACACATCAGAATCCGCTACCATTGGACAGAGATAAAAGAATAAATAACACGTGAAAAGGCTACAAGATAGGAGAGCAGATCCTATGCAGTACTGTAGAGGTCTACAGTAAACCAACGGATCACATGAGCCGCTCGATCTTAATCGAGCGGTTCGCACGAATTCCCACGGTAAGGGCCCACAAAAACGGTCAATTCGTGTGAACCGCTCTATCAAAATCGAGTGACTCATGTGATCCATGTGTTTACTGCAGACCTCTGCAGTACTGCAGAGGATCTGCTCTAACAAGATAATACCTAAAATTGCATCCGGATGGCCATGTCCTTCAATGGAGAAAGACAATCGTCCTTCTCTTTCTTACTCTTGCAAATCCTAATGGCTACAAAGAGTATGAAAAGTGTTAATTACCTCACCATCTATGAAAGAAGAAGGTGTCATGAATGATCTTGCTTTTCAAGATAGGTTGATCATCATTTCACATATAATATATATTCACAAATTTACGTACAAGATGATGTTTTGTGGAAGTAAATAGAGGAAGGTAATATTGATAACATGCATATTGACCGTGCAACAATCACAAAATAAAAGTTGTCACATATGCATTGGTCTATATTGTTACTATCCACAACATGTTTTTAACAATACACATTTCGCAACATTCAATCCATACTATCAACTTATAGCATATCTATATTAATCGTACAATGTTTAGAATTCATAGAGTTGACCCATATCGACATTATACCATGTAAAGCGCTCATAGCATTCGCAGATTGTGATATCTTGGGCCTATACATGAGCATTCACGAGAAAAATTGATCATGATAATTTACTGAGTTCGGACACAATTGGATATGTTGACCACTGGCCAAATGTTAAACCCAAGTTTTCAAGTAGCAATCTCCATCACTTATAAACTACTCTCACGTTTTGTGATTATTAAAAGAGAGACTATATTTTGGATGGAACAACTTCCTCCACTTATATTCATTAGTACTTGTTGTAATATGGTTCGTCACTTCTTCACAATAATAGTGGTGACTGCACATGTGAGGTAGGCATTTTCCTCCTATCTCTTTGTAGGAATGGCTTCACTTCTCTTTTAGGTTATTTCTCTATTAGAGAGAATACAATCTAATGTTATTTGCAACATCACATACATATACTCAAGCCATTATCAAGGTAGAACGATTCTGTTGAAAACCACTTAAGATTTTTAAACTCAAGTTATCGACTACTAATCTTCATCATTTATAATCCACTCTTACATTTTCTGATCACTGGATATGGATTATATTCGAGATGTTATATGACATTTATAGAGTTTGTTACATATACATTCATAGGAGAGAGGATCACCAAAATGCACAGTTGGTGAAATTGAGCTAGAGAAGCACATGTGTTGGCAGATCATCAGAGAGAATTAGAGGAGCATGGGTAGTGTGGCTCATCGGGAAGAAGGGGACTACACGGCGCTTCATGAGGGAGAGATTGGCACGGCTCATCGACGGGAAGGGTAAAACGGCTCCACAAGAGGAAGTAGAGGAGCAGGTCATGCTGAAACGAAGGGAGGGAGGGGGGCAAAAAACTCGCAGGAGGGAGGAGGGGACTGTCAAAAGCTTAGAGGGAGGGAAATGTTGTCCGATGATATTTGATACCTGCCCTAGATTCTCTTTCTTCATTTTATGCATCCTCATGGCTCGTCAATCGCCTTCCATCACGGTATAAAAACCGCCATTTTTTTTACCAAATGATTTATCACCTTCCTTGCAGGTTAATTAATGTCAATAGTTGACTTAAAAAAATTATCATGTATCAATTAGGCTTATCATAGATAATTAATGTAACGTCTCGCGTTTAGGTCTCCGGTTCGTTATTGAGGAAAACTGACCCTGACAACTTGTTGGATACATACCCAAATTGATCCATTGACAACCACCCAAAATGCTTAAACCCAAGTTGTCAAATAGTAATCTCCACCACTTATAATCCACTCTCACACTTTGTAAGTTTTAGATGTGGGACTATGATTGGGGATATGGGTGTTACAACCTCCTCCACTTATATTCGCAATGTTAAAATTTTGATGTTATTGTCGACAATTCAAAAGTGAACCACTAATATAAAATACCAAATAATGGTAACTTTTTAAAAAGGCCGATAAAGAAAGATAACAAAATCTCACTTCTAATAGTGTAAACTATTTTGCATTTTCACTTAAGGGTTTTTATCAGTTGTGCCCCTCTGAGATATTGTAATTTCAGTTATGCCCCTTCCTTTTTTGGAATATCAATTATGCCCTATCTTCTTGCAAAATTCACAGTTTTACCATTCTGTTAAGGTAAAGTAGGGGCATAACTGATATTACGAAAGGGCAGAACTGTGAATTTTATAAGAAGGTAAGGGCACAATTGATATTTCGAAAAAGAGAGGGGAATAACTGATATTGCAATATCTCAGAGGAGTACAACTGATAAAAACCCTTTATTTAATATACACTTTATCGAGATCAGACGAGAAGAAATCATGAAATAATAAGCAATCCTTGATAAAAGAAGGAAAATAGAGAGCCATTTACATATTGTTTTCTAAAAATAATGAGATTTATATGTTTCCAATATTTTTATATAATCTTTTTTAAGAAAAGTAAAAAAAATGAACAACTTCAATAGAAAAACATCTTGACAGACTCTGTTTTTTGAAATGATCAAAGCATAATTTCTGTTGCTCCATCTTACCGAGAGTGGATTTGATCTACCATACTTTTACTCTGGATGGTAGTAGACAAGATGCCAATTCTTTGGAATTTTCCATTAAACATGACCTCTAGGTCACTCCTTTTTGAGGTGGGGGAGAAAAACCTATAAAGACACTGTATGCACCCATCGATGACAAACGCTGCTTTTCATAGGGTTTTTATCTTTTGTGCCCCTATGAAATGTTGCAATATCAGTTATATCCTTTCTTTTTTGGAATATCAGTTGTGCCCCTACCTTCTTGCAAAATTCACAATTCTACCCGTTTACAATATCAGTTATGCCCCTACTTTACCTTAACAGAAGGGCAGAACTGTGAATTTTACAAGAAGGGAGGGTCACAACTGATATTTCAAAAAAAGGAAAGACATAACTGATATTACAATATCTCAGAAGGGCACAACTGATAAAAGTCTCCTTTCATTTAGATCCAAAAGAAATAGAATATCATCCCACGTTCCAACGTTGAATAGCCCTTCTCTCTCTCCCTCCCTTCCTCTCTCCTCTGTATATAAAAATAATATAATATGTATTTCTCCTCTGTCCCCCACCCTTTCCCTCGCCCACATCCTCAGCACCACCATCCCCACTCATCCAACTCCCACTGGCCATTGCCTCGGTAAACTTGCTAAGTGCTAACACAACGGCCTCCTCAAACCAGAAGCAGCAGCAGCAGAAGCACAGGGAGTCCAACCCAGATAAGGTCAGTCATATCCCACTTGAAACCCCAAAACCTTAGCTCTTTCTTGCATTTCTCCATGTTTTCTTCCTAGCCATCTTCTCCTCTTGACCGTATGTTGCTCAAAATGCCCCCTTTCTGCTGGAATGGCTGACGATATCTCCAGGAGCTGCTAAAGCAGTGAGAATGGAAAAGTGGGTTTTTTCTCTTCACTACATGCGTTCTTTGATCTCCTTTTGCCCGTTTGGGTCCCCTTCTAACACCTTTGTGGCTCTTCATCACATCTCTCTTTCCATTTCCTGAGGCTGGTTTTTCTTCAAAAGATCCCCCTCTTCCCAGCAGAAATAAAAAATAAAGATTTGTTTTTTGAGAAGTGTTCATCGTGCTTCTTCTTGCATCTATCAACTTTGTCCCTTTTCTCCACAGTGCCCTTGCCACATTCCCCTCATGCGCTTTTACCGAGGACACGTGCATGGGTATATAGGACATTTGACCCCCATTTCCTGCATTTCACTCCGTCTTTGGTTGGCCGTGGTCGTGGTGGTTTTTGGATCCTCTGTGTGATCCTCCCATCTACGTTTGCCGTCTGCAATTAATTCTTACCAACTTTGGCTACTTTGAGATGCAATGACTTTATTTTACTAGTGGCTTGATCTTTATTTCAATGACCAGACTGAGAATCTCTGTGCAGTTACATTAAAAATTGTGGGTGTGCAGGATTCCTATGTCAAGTACTCATTTATTTATGATGAGACTAATCTTCTCCTCCCTTTCTTTGCAGGTTTGAGATTGTGGGTAATTATATATCATCATGCAGACGCCCAAGAAGAGGTGGGTTTTCTTTTGTCAATGGTCATTTGACTGTTACCCTTAATACTGTCTTCGTTTCCTGGCGGTAGAAGAATCCAATGGCATTAAGGTTTGCATTCATGGTGGTAGATGAGACCAAATAACTTTGGCACTCTGGAGTGTTTCTTTTAACAACTCAGCCATGTGGGTGGCCCCGAGACACTGTGGCAAAGGCCTTTGTTGGTTTGTCCAATTCGATGGGTGAGCCCCCCCTTTAGCTTCCACAGCATGCATATCTCTGTGCATGTTAGCTCTCATGGCTTGTCCTCTTCATGTGCCCTTTGTCCTTGCTGAATCTGTGTGAAATTAATTAGGGTCCGATTCTATCTTCTTGGGTTGAGATTTTCTGTTCCTTTAACCTCATGTGCTTCTCTCCATTATTGCCATCTCTGGGACTTTGATCTGCTGTTGGTGGGGGCACCATAATTTCTTGTCCTCCTCCTCTTGTTCTTCTTCTCTTTGCATTATTTACCTCCTCCTTGGTTTGCTCCTCTCTTTTTTCGTTTCTTTTTTAACTTCTTGTGTTATGTCTGCTGTTTATTTCCACTCTTATGTTGAAAGGGCATTCTTTGTATCTTTCTTTGACTATATAACAAATTATACTCCTGAGTTTTTAAAAGTTGTCTTTGTTGAGTTTAAGATGCAGACAGTGCCATTGCCTACTTATTATGACGCAATAATTGTGCTGGACAATGTGGACACATTTGAATTTTTCAAATGTCCCCTCTTGAAGAGGAAAGATCTTAAAGATGCAAATGTCCTTTCTTGCTGGCAGATACATTTACAATAACACCTCTATGTCTCGACGGTGCCATGAAGTTTTCTTGTAGACGTTATTATGAGGAGAATGGTGTTATTATAATTAAAACTTGAAAGAGAAAACATCAACGGTTGCTTCATATTCTTGTAATTATCCATTTGCATTATAATTATGAGTTACTAAATACTACCTTCCCATTTAAACTTTGTTACTTTATTTGATGTTCTGATTTTATACAAAGGATATAATATATTTCCAGCCTTCTAGGTTCATTCCTTTATGAACAGGTCAAGTATGGGTAGAAGCATGATTGAACTTACTTTATATTTCTCTTTTGCCAGAATAGATCATTTTTTAACAAATGTCTCCTTAATGATATTAATGTCCCTTTCAGCCCTTGTGTAGTACACAAATTCCAGTTTTTCCAGATAAAATAATGGTTGAAGGAAAATTGGAAGAAAAAAAGAACCAGAACTTGTGTTCCAACCAAATATTCAATCATAATAATTTTATACTTAGACTTGAAATTTCAGTGGGAAATCTGATTCAAGCTTGCATTTTTGCATTTAAAATATTTCAAAAAAATTATTTTTATTGTAATAAAAAAGAAATGAAATTTGGGATTACTGTGTTGGAGGGAGTTATCTTATCTCCCTTGATATGGGAAGAGCTTATCTCAAATATATTAAACTTTATGCTTATTCTCAGAATAATGAATTGAAGTACTGCGAAAAAATCCTCGGGCTGATGGCAATTTCCTTTTGGATGATGATAACGTTGTTTTTTAAAACAATTAACTTGGAAAATTTTCAAAGCAACAAATTTCTAAATTAAGCTGTAAGGGGAAAGCTTGTATATGTAAAACTTAAAGGGAAAATGTAATATTAATTGAGACTGTATTAGTAACTTCTAATACAAAAAGAAATTACATCTGCGAATAAATTTATTTTTGTTGTGAGAAAAAGAAATTTTGAACTCTGAGAAGGAGCATACAATTATTGGCATGTGACATACTTTGCTGTGTGTGTCAGTATGTGCAAGACCATTATTCAACTTCACAGGAAATAAGGAGAAATTTTGTGATGATTTTACTCCTCGCTGTTTTTTTACGCGCAGTCTGAGCAAGAATGGTTCTTCAGAAGTGCCAAAAAGGACTTCTCCCATCACCCCAAGGTCCTCTCGGCAGGTCAACAAGGCTGGTACTGAATCAGATTCAACTCCATCAGCTTGTACTGGATCCAAAACCCCAAAAAGTAAAAGCCCAAAAATGGTTGAGCGCAAATCTCCTAGAAGCCCTGCCATTGAGGTAATGGATAAACATTGACTAATGCCTTATGCTAGTCTATTTTTTGTTAGTAAATGAAAAATGGGATAACGCTATCGTCTACAACTGAACATTAACTTTCACAGCGAAGTTGAATGTTCTGAAGCTGGAATAAAGCGAAATGTTTTCTCTCAAGCTTTTGAAACTGTCGATGCTACAATTTATTTGAGTTACTAAGTCCATTGGTCAATATTTCTGCTAAATAATTGCAATTTTGGTTGTATTAAGTTCACTAATATACTCATAATCACGCTGGATCTCTATACAAGAGATGACTCTTGCTTTTTCATATTAGAAAAGTCGGTATTAAGCTTTTTCACGATATTTGATTAAGGTATGTTATTTTTTTATTTTTTTTCTTATTTTGATTGCTTGCATTGATAAATCATTAGGGTCGAACTATCACAAATGGATAAAGGTAATAGACCTACGAAGGATTTTTATTCAAAGTATATGGATTTCGTATTCATAAAGCAAGATTTAGTATTTCGGGAATCATGAAAATTTTGAAGAACTTGGCTAATGCTTAGGAGAAAGTTCTAACATGAAATAAAATGTTAAACACAAATGCCCTTCAACCTCCCCTCTTCCCACTCGCTTTCTACATATTTAAACAGAAAGAGAGAGAAATGGAATACGACCAAGAAAAGGAAATGATTTAAACACAAAGAAAAGCTTTTGGACAATGTTTGAACCATGTTTCATAAGTCGAAAGGCAGTACGAGTCAGTTTCCCTAGAATCGAGTCAAGGTGTAAGCCTAGTCTTTCCTCCAAATAATATGTAATTTAGTTGACAGTATTGTATAATATTAAGAACATTACCTTATACACAGATCTACATACATTTTATAAAATTAATTAAATGATTTTTAATGCAATTCTTCAATTTAGAAGAGGAATAAAGGGTTGGATATATTGTCTTTAGAAGTTTTTTATATGACGTTTAAATTTTCTCATGTGAAATATCCGTTGCTTTTCTCAACTTCTTTAAATTATACTGTATGGTCGACAGCATGGCTGAGTGGAATCTCTAAAGTCTATTTTTCAGCAATTAGTTCATTCATTATCATGCTGATGTCGTATTTTATGCTTGGCAGACACTGATAACACGAAATTAAATGTATTTTTTTCAAGTAGGCGCATTTGTTAGTTCAATTAAAAATTTTTGCACAAATAGCCGCTTATGTGCAATATAAACAAAGATGATTGTTTATACACTGCAATTTTCTTCATCTCCTTTAGTTCACATCAAAATACCATTCAAGATATCTCCATTCCCACTATGTCCAATCTAAATTATGCTAAAATAATGTAAGTAATGTATATATTATTACATGTTTATTAAATACTTGAAATAAATTTTTCTCCAATAAAAAATTAACTCAGTGCATTTATATCTTCAGTCCGAGCACATCAAGCAACCTCTTCATTGAAGTAAACAATACCCTCAGTTGGTAAATCATATAATCTTCCTTTAAAATGAAAACGGTGAAAATGGAAATAAGTAACAGGAAAGTGGCAAACTGTGGTGTCTCCAATTGGATTCCTATGTCTATGATAGAGGAGCTCAAAAAGAAGCTTGCAAACTGGAAGGTGGCAGTCCTTACAAGATAGGGTCAGATGATTTTACCTAAACGTCTACTATCATCCATTCATATTTTTTCTGCTCCACAAGATTGATCCTTGTGGGCGTTAGAAGTTAGAACGAAGTTGAAAGCACTTATAAGGAGATTCCTTTGGGCAGACGAGAATGATGAGAAGTGAGGATCCTTGTTACTTGATTGGAAATATGGGACAAAATCAATGCGAGAGGGCGGTATTGGTATCCTTAAGCTCCAACAAATGAATAAAGGGTTAATTTCGAAGTGGATCATGAGGCCATGGGGGTGAAAGGGGGGATTTGGTTTGTTGTTTAGTGTGGCATATTTATGGCTGTGAGGGCCTTCTTCCCTTTGGTAGGGTATTTGCAAGGTTCTCTGATATATGACCTTTCCTGCGACCAGTAGTCGGAAATGGGTAGAACTTCACGTTCTGATTGGACGATTGATCATAAATGGGAGCCTTGACGAGCATATTTTCCTGTCTTTTTGCCCTGACATGCGTCTAGCATGCCTTTTTGGTGCTTGCGTGGACTGCAAGGTTTTAAATCTCGATTTCGATTCCATTTCGAGATGGCAAAAAAATGAAACAATTTCGAAATTTCGTCGAAAATTCGAGAAAATTTCGCCAATTTCAGCCAAAATTAGCCTAGATTTGTGAAGGAAGGGTCCATATCGAGATTTTGATTTTGGTTTCGATGGAGTGTCGAAATCGAAATTTCGACGAAATTTCGTGAAATTTGAAACACTGGCATGGAGTAACAGGTCATGGATACTTACCTTTAGAAGTGGCTTCTCAGACCAATGGCTGCGTGAGTACTTAGATATGATTGGGTCCATGGGTGAGATCAACAGAGATGGACAAATGGAGCATTCTCGATCAAGAAGGCCTACAAGACACTACCATTTTAAATGTGCAGCAGTACTTGGCGACAGACTTCGGAATAATTTGGGGGGAGAAAAATTCCATCTCAGTTGATGATGTTTCTTTGGCTAGTGCAACATAGGGGACTCATGAGGAATGATCAAAGGAGATGGATCCTACACACCGATGATGGGATGTGCTGGAGATGTTTAGTGAAGGTCGAAGACAGAGATCACCTCTTCTTTGGTTGCCCTTTCTCGAGGGAAATTTGGGAGGCAATCACTCTGTTGCAGATGCACACAAAATACTCCATGACATTTTGGAATCTATATGATGTGTCTGTGGAAACTCACAGGACAACTGCAGCGGTGCTCTCGTAGCTTTTTGGGCAATATGGTTTGGCCGGAATGAATTGGTATTTCATAACAAGAGGTTCTATGTGAAGAATATTGTTGAACATGTCAGGACACTGCAACATGCCTTATCTGAACAAATGAAATTGGAATTTTGTTGCACATTAACATGGAATTTGCTTAATTAGCAGTATTTTTTGTTAGCTGTCTTTATAATTAAAGCTCATATTGTCTGCATATTCTGTGCTTGTTCTTTGTTAATATGGTTAAATTTTATATGTTGTTTCGTGCATATTCTTTGCTTGTTCTTTGTCAACTTGGATCGAACTTAACTAATTTGGATCATCATTCTAAAATGCTAAAGGTATTTTCTTGGTTTCAACATCTTTTGTTCAGAAGAAGCGACCTAACAAGGTGGCCGAGTTGGAAAGTCAGATTACTCATCTCCAGGAAGATCTGAAGAAGGCTAAAGATCAAATAGCATCATCGGAGTTGTGCAAGAAAAAAACAGAGCAGGAGGCCGAAGAAGCCAAGAAGCAGAGCGAAGCTGCCGCAGAAAAACTCGACGAAGTCCAGAAGCAGATGAAAGAGCTCTCGGATGCAGAGGATGCCCGTGTCCAGGAACTTCGTACAATCGGTCAAGAGCGCGACCGGGCCTGGCAATCTGAGCTCGAAGCAGTTCAGAAGCAGCACTCTGTTGATTCTGCTGCCCTATTCTCTGCAATGAATGAGGTGCAGAGGCTGAAGCAGCAGGTCGAAACTCTCTCAAACTCCGAAGTTGCCCAAGCAAAACAGGCGGAACTGTCTGCTGGTGAAATCCAGAAAGTGAAAAACGAATTGTCTGAGACAATTTTGCTTGTCAGCTCTCTTGAGAAACAGCTCAAATCATCCGAAGAATCTGAAGAAGAGTACCAAGTCATTGTTAATCAAACTCAGGTGCAGCTGGAGATGGCCAAGACCATGATCGAAACCCTGAAATCCGATGGCTCGAAAGTCATGGGCGCACTCAATTCGACAATTACCGAGCTCAAAGAATGCAGAGCTCACGCTCGTGCCCTCGAAGAAGCCCTTCAAAAACCCAATGTAGACAATATCAGAGAACCCACTTTGCTGGTTGGCCACGATGAACATGCTTTGGGTACTGAATCAGATATCTTGAAATCAGAAGTCCAACGATTGAAAAATGCATTGGAGGAAGTGGAGATGAAGTTCAATGAAGAACAGATTAAATGCTTTATGCAGATCCAGTCGGTCTATGATGAGGCAGAGCGCATAAGGAGTCATTCATGTGTTAGAGAGTCCGAGTTCCAAAAGACGATTTATGAGGCAAAAATCGAAGTTGCGAAACTCAAGGACATTATACTCGAGAAGGAAACACTGATCCAAAGCATGACCAATCTGAAAGAGAAGATGAACACTGAAAATGAAGGTGACCGACGCGAAGAACACGTATTTGAGATGGATGCAGGTTTTCAAAAATCTGCTGCAGACATTGTTGATTTGAGAGCGAGGCTCGAAGATAAAGAGATAGCGCTGACGAACTCATTGGACGAGAACCGGCTTCTGAAGGTGGAGATGGAGAAGAAGGAAAGCGAGAGGATTAAAGATCACGACTCGGCGGTAGCAGAGATCAACAAGGCAAGGGCCGCAGAGCACGAGGCATTAGAGAAGGTAGAGATCGCCACCGAGGAGGCAGACAAGAGCAGCCAGAGGGCCACTCGGATCACTGAGCAGCTAGAGGCCGCCCAGGCAGCAAACTCGGAAATGGAAACGGAGCTAAGACGATTGAGGATACAATCCGATCAGTGGAGGAAGGCTGCTGAAGCTGCAGCAGCCATTCTCACGTCAGGAAACAACGGGAACATGATGGAGAGAACAGGATCCTTTGGTCCGGATAGCAACTCCCTTGGGGGGAAGCTTCTCAACTCACCGTTCTCGGATGACGTAGATGACGAATCCCCTAAGAAGAAGAACAATGTGCTGAAGAAGATCGGGGTGCTATGGAAGAAGGGACAGAAGTAGATCTTTAGTTCTTTATTTTTCCCAGGTTTGCTTTGTTGGCAAAATCCTCTCTTTTTTGTGCAGCTACTCCCATTTGACATATGCTGACGGTACTCTTGTTCGGTTTTGTATCGACAGGACAGGGGATCGATGTTCTTGTCCAACTGATTAGAGATTGCTGGGAGGAGCTTGACAAAGATTAGTTTAACTCTTTGCTACCATTCTCCCCACTCTTTGTTCTGATGTGGGCTGCCTATGATTTTCCATAATTGTGTGTAAATTGCTTGACTTGTTGTGTTCTTGACAGTTTGGGTTAGTTTTAGTACAAGTTGAAAGATTAGGAAGCAAAATTGCAGGTGGATATGTAGTTATTTACCACCCAAATGACTTCTTATGCTGGAAAAAAAGGGATTTGGGAGGCTATGTTCGTATCACCAACCTGTACTGTTGAGCTCATTTATATTTTGCAATTCTCTAGCTAATATAGCATCGTGCCTAGATGGCAACTTCTTTCTGGAGCTTTATCTATGCACTGTATCCATGTCAAGACAAGCTCCTCCCGTCGATCCGATGCATTGCGGTGCTTGATTTTGAGACCCCCCTGGGTAAAGCCCATTGTCTCAAAATCGATCATCTCTATATTCAGGTTTATGGATGCGTTTGTTCTTGTGGCGATTCGTATGTATGCAGGTGTGATATAAAGCTCATATGGCTACATTTTTCTGTAACTTATCATACTCCCAGAGAAGATCTATTGCAATTGAGGAATAGTTCAGTTAACGATGAAAATCATCTCTGTTGTGATTTCTTTTTTACATGTTCATTTGTTTGGTTGATGTTTATTTTTGCTATATGTTGTGTGTTATCTTGTGAAGACTGATGAGGATTGCTAATGTGGTTGCTCTTCTTCCTACTTTGTGATGGGCTAAGAGTTAATGGGGAGGATCGTTGATGTGGATGACCCTCCTCTTGTCTTGTGATTGATTGAGAGTTAATGGGAAATTTCCCTATGTACCATGAGTATTTTATATCCATCATATAAAGAAGGCATTGAGGCAGCTGCATGTTGTACTCCAAATACATTAAGAGAATAAGAGAATCTGGTGTGAGCGAGTGAAGTTGGTACACTATCAAACCACTGTCAATCCTTGTGATGTGTGATTGTGTGTCTATGTTCCTTGAATGATGTTTTACGCATTGCTTTATAGGATTTGTTTCCAATTGATGGTATCAGTCGAGGTTTGGAGATGTACCTCTAGAATCAAAGATGAAGATCGTGAAGTTCAAAGTTAAGAATTTTACGTTATGGAAGATGCATGTCAAATATGTTGTGTAAAAAATAGAATCTCTATCTGTTGATCGAATGGAAAAAGCCCGAAGCCATGAAGGATGATAGACACCGAGCAGGATGATAGAGATCGAAGGGAAAATCCCGAAAAGCAAATATGACATGATATGAAGCACAAGGGATATATGGCAAAGTGAAATACATGATTTAAGGTGAAAAAACATATATGGTTAAACTAATAGTGAAGTATAAATCTTCAAGGTGCATCATGATTAATAAAGAGATTCTTTCATTTTAAATGATTTTGAGCTTGATATGTGAAATGCATGATGAAATACCTTGCTTAAAATGCATGTTGTGTCCTAATTGTCTTTTAAATTGATCATCTAAGTATTTGATTTTGGATTTTATTCCTTAGCATAATTAGGTTTTTGAATGTATATTTTTTTATCATGTTTGGTTGTCATATCAATGATGTGATGCTTTTGTTGTACATGGGATACAAGTATGAGCATGATATAACATGATATAGACTAAATGCATATGCTTCATATATGATCAAAATGCTATTCAGAATGTGTATGTGTGCTTAATGTTGAATCTAAATGTTATACTTAACAGCTATAAATGCAGTCTATGTCAATTTTTAGTTCATTCGTAATCGTGCTAGTGTTATATGTCGTGTATTTCATTATAAATGGTATTGAGCATGGTATGACCATTCTAATGATGTTTAAAGGAATAGATAAATGCTTATGTCGCTACAACAAAATGAGGTTATAGTGACGTTTTTTTTAATCCGTCACTAAGTAGTCCATTGTTAAATATATAAATAGCGGCGTTATTTATTACCGAATTATTTTTATACTTGAAATTAGCGATGAATGACATATCTATCATACCAATATTGATGGTGCATATAGTGGCGCTTATCTATTTTTATTTTTCTATTTTTTGCCAAACTCAAAATCCATTAGAAAAATAACAACAGATAAGTGGTGTAATATGGATCTCCTCACAAGTATAAAAAACCTTTCCACAATGAGTAAAATCGTCATATATTCAACAACAACCGTAGATTTAATGACGGATTTTGATAAAAGCGCCATTATATTCTCATTTGTTGTAGTGCATGAAATGCATTATGAAATATCTTTCTAGGGATGCTATGCTTATATGCCTTATAGTGATTACATGATCTGCCACAATTTAACATTAAGTAATCTCAAA
The DNA here is from genome assembly GCA_037367405.1 of Ottelia alismoides. Lineage (NCBI taxonomy): Eukaryota > Viridiplantae > Streptophyta > Magnoliopsida > Alismatales > Hydrocharitaceae > Ottelia > Ottelia alismoides. Next base: position 126,897 of record JAZKJV010006322.1, on the reverse strand, counting down.
TGTATGATTAGTGCTTCTTGTTTATGTCAAAGAATACAAATACGATGCGATGCAAAATACATGAGATCCAAGGCAAAGTGATATACATGATTCAGGGGGAAATGGATATATGGCTAAAGTAGTAATGAAAGACGAGATTTGCAAAGCATCGTGAATAGTCATGTTGGGTTCAAGCTCAGTTTGAACATGTTGACAACCACCCAAAATGCTTAGGCTCGAGTTATCAAGTAGTAATTCCAACCACTTATAACATAATCTCACACTTCACGAGTTGTCAAGTAGTAGCTTGAAATCGAATACATTCATCATAGGAATGAATAAAAATCAAGTAGATGTGTGTCGGCATAGAAATAGGCTAGTTTTCAATTTAGAATGTAAATATTTTATTCAGATCCAAATCAACTTGTGGTTGTAGTTTAGTGGTGAGAATTCCACGTTGTGGACGTGGAGTTTGGGCTTGAATCCCAACAGCCACACATTTTTCCTTCTCTAGGGAAATTTCGCGTTTATGCCCTTTAAATCTTTAAATTTACATTTTTCCCAATTTACAGTGTTCCTTGCAACTATTTCGATTTAACCCACATGTCCATTGTATATCATGCAACTCATGTTGGAGTATATATAGGTTTCCTCTATCTTCTATGTTCTTATATTCTCGAGTCATAATTAATTGTTCGAGTCTCGAATTCCTTAGTATTTATAATCACATTTGAAGTAGAAAAAATAACATCAAAAATGTCTTTTAATTATAATTGTCATTAATATGATATGTAAACAATATCGCATCACATTCCATTTGACTAATCCTTTCAAAGGACTCCAATCTCCGTTACGAAACAGTCCCTTAGAGAATGGAAAATTTTATAACAGTAAAAACGCTCTCCATCAATTTTTTTCTTTTTTCTCAAAATAAATAATTGTGCAAGAAATATCGAAATGGGAGAGTTAACCCACATGTTCATTGTAAATCATGCAACTCATGTTGGATTATAGGTTTCCTCTGTCTTCTCTGTTCTTATATTCTCGAGTTATAATTAATTATATGAGTCTTGAATTCTTTACTGTTGTCTTTATAATCAACTTTGAAATAAAAAATTTACATCAAAATGTATTTAAATTATAATTGTCATTAATATGATATGTAATTTATATCGTAAAATATTTCCATTTCCATTTGACTAATCCTTTGAAAGGACTCCAATCTCCATTACGAAACAGTCCCTCATAGAATGGAAAATTTTATAACAGTAAAAATGCTTTCCATCAATTTCTTTTATTTTTTGCAAAATAAATAATTGTGCAAGAAATATCGAAAAGGGGGAGTTGACCCCCTCGATAATAGAACACTCTCTAGTTCATTACATCGACAAAAGAGGGTCCATGTAGTTGATGAATCTCCATTTCATCATCTTTATTCTATCATTTTGGCCTTAAAAACCTTAATAAATGCATGTAACTACCAATAATTTGCATAAATTAACATTCATGCATTATTGATTAAATTTGTATAAAATACCATTTTTAATGCAAAAATTATAGAATAAAGAAAAGAAAAGAAAATGAATAAAATATCAAAGATATTTTATGACCCTAAACTCTGAGACCTAGGCATCTCGATGACTAGGTCGACAGGGAATAAAGTAGGGGGAGATAATGGTTCAAAATACAATAAAAATCCCTTTTATTTATCTATTTATTATTCATTTCTGGGACCTATTTTTTTCACTTTTTATACTTAAAATAAAGAAACTTTAAATATAAAATTTGTAGATAATAAAATAAAAAAATACAAAATTGAGTTTACACAAAAATAATATACAGTGTACAAGTTACAGTCTAAATAAGATTCCAAAATCCCAACTTCCCAGACACATATCTCTCAAATAAAAACTCCAAATATATCAAAATCACCTTTAGTTGTATGTAACTTTTAATAAGCTATCTTAATGAAGGTGGTTTCATAGTTTTTTAAAGTTAAGGTGTGAAAGTTAGGCTTTGGACCCCTATTGTATAGTTTACCCGATTAAAATATGCATTATATTTAGTTTTTATTATTTTTATCATTTTATATTTTTATAATTTTGTAAATATTATTTATAAGTTATGTATATATTAAAAAATAAAAAAATAAAAAGAAAGCATAAAAATAAAATATGTATTTAAAATACATAGATGAATTACCTATAATTATACATATACAATTAATACATCTATTTATTTAAGTGTCTATAATATATCATAAAAATATAATAAAAATATATTTAAGTATAAAAAATAATTTATAATTATATAAAATAATAAACTAAAATAATAACAGCAAAAATACAAAATAAAAATGAAAGACACAAAAATATATATGAATATACCTATAATGAAGCCCTAAAATGTAACTTGTAATTATATATATCTAAAAATAAATAAAAATCATAATAAAATACTATGAAAAATAATAAACATTTTTTTATTTTATAACCTAAAATTAATAAATTTATTTATTATTTTTTATCGATTTTTAATTAATTTTTGGCAGAATTTTTTCTAGTTGGTCCATGTGGACCAACCAGTTCCTTCACCAGTTGATCTTGGTCAACTCTCTGGCCGAGGCTCCCCATCTGTCAGTCTTAGATTCTGACTGTCTTTCTTGATTTTTTTCCCAAGGATCAAAGCATCCCTTGGGTTTGATTTCTTCACCGAATCTTCGCCTCGATCCTCCCACCTGCACGCTCGATAATTTCCTTGGGGCGAGGGCCACTGCATCGCTGTTGTTTCCTCGTTCTTTGGAGCCTCTCTCCTGTTTGTACAAAAACCATCGTTGCCTTCCTCCCGAAGTTTGAATCTCCTTTAGCCTTTGTTTGGACCCCCTCCTTCGTGCTCCGAATTGACGTTTGTGACAAGATCACCTCTAGCCGATCACCGCGGGTTTAGGCGAAGTCTGAGGAGCTCTTCCACCATCTCCGATGAAGCTCGCCGTCGAGGTAAACTTCGTGGTTTACAGCCACTGAAGTACCATTTTCTTGCTTTCTTAGATTAGTTTAGTCTCAACTTTACTTTAATGCCTTTTGTCTTCGATCGAGTGATTTAGCCGTAATACCCTCTTCCACGGTGACCCCCATGTTTCCCGACCACCAGACCACCTCGCCTTCACTCCCTCATCATTTCTCCAACATCCTCCACCTCCATCTCACCTCGACTCCATCTGGAACAAGCAAACATCACTCCTTTTCCGCCTTCGCAGAAGCGCATCCGCCCAAGCCATCCCCATCTCATTTTGACTTCTGGAGGGTCGAGGCAATTTACCCTCGATCCTCTTAACACCTCCTACAGGTACCTGGAGTGAGAGCGTCGCCTGGAGGCGATTTTGCACCTCGCTGGAGCTTCCTGGAGCTCCTCCTCAACTTTTTCGTTGTAGGAGAGCTCCGGCGAAGACCGAGCCCTTTTGACACCACCAGACGTTAGAGGACCATCGCAGGAGGTTTTTTTGGGTACTTCGGAGCAGCATACCACATCGGAGAGGCACTGGATCATCGAAGGAAGTTCGCCCTGCTGTTGTTTTTCCATGTTCGTCCTTCAGGTCTCTCCACTGTTGGATCAAGAACGACAACCCAGTTTTGATCGCAGTCATTGGATGATGTCGTGCCTACATCATCGATCCTCAACTGGGCTGGAGTTTGGATACCCATATTGGGCAACGATCGCCTAGTGCGCGGGTCTAGGATCCTGGTCCCTTCCGCATTTTTATCGGGAGCTCACATTTTTTCTGCTTCTATGGGATCCGTCTGTTTTCCCTTGAGGGTTCCTAGACTGCAAGACTCTTGGTTTTGCTTCGAGTTTCTTTAGCTCGTTACTACACCAGTTTGGGCAGGAGTGGAGCGACTCGGACTGAAGAGTCTCTCCCACCCATCTCAGGGGTCGTAGCTGAAGTTTTGCCTAGCTTCCCCCTGGATCACCTTCCACTGGAGAATCGAGACGAATGAGTCCCTTAATTGGGCTTCTTCACTACTTGAGTTGGTTACTGTTCGGCCATTAGTTTCTGGCGTAGAAAAGATTGTGACGTGGAAATCATCATTTATCATATATGTCTCAATAAGATCTATCACCGTATCCTACAAATGACATCAATGAAAAGACATGACATAAATCTAGATCTTTTACTTCGACATCATGTCATAATTAGTAAATGAATTGTTAAGCATTGATCTTAGGGTACAGTGAATGAGAAAGGGATTAATGTACTGAGTAGTTAATTAACATTTTTTCATACAAGTAGTTAAAGTATTACACGGTTTTTATTTGTCTACTTGCTTCCTTTTGTAATAAAAAAACTGTTTATTTTTATATTTAATGTTTGTACTCAACAATTGTTGATGTCTCTAGCCTTAACATGGATGGTAGGGAAGGCGTCCGCGGCGTAGTAGTTGGTTAGCGGGACTCTTAGCTTGGTGTCAAATGATGATTCTTTTGATGATACACATGACAACCTTGTATAGACTGGTATATTTCTAGTCTGTTTGCTTTCTCTTCTGCATATTTTTAGGGATACATGTATAAACAACAACAACAAAGCCTTTTCCCACAATTAAGTAGGGTCGACTACATGGATTCTTCGCCTCCATTCAGATCTATCTTGGGTCAATCTTTGCAGTGATACATGTTTACTGTATGGAAGTTGACGCAATGTTTCTTTGTTGACATATATCTTGATATGGCTTGTTATGTCATTGTGAATGCCATTCAAACTCACGAAAATTTTCCCTGCTTTTTCTTACTTTGACGATATCAATCGTGGATTAAATAATATGAATATTGTGTAAACAAGTAACCCGGATCTAGGGGTGTCGCATTGCTCATCTATAAATGGTATGATGGTTAGGAACGTAGCTCCTAAGGGTTGTTAGATCGGGATGGGGACTCAATCCAATGGTGCTTGTGGCTCCTTCCTCCTCAGCGATGACTGAACTCGAGTGGATCTTTAGTGTCCCCTCCCGAGCTCCTTCGTAGACTTATGAAGCTGTCGCGGGACCAGGAAGCCATAAGAGGCAAATGCGAAGCTTCTGGTATTGAAGCAGAGTTGTTGCATGGCAATGGCAGCTCATCGGAGAAGAAGGCAGAGATCGAAGCAACCTTTGTGTATCCGAGCCAATGAAGGTTAGGGTTACCTGCATGGTCAGGTTCAAAGGGGCGATGCAAAATCGGAAGGAATGGATCCCATGTGGATATGACCAGTTGTACATGGCTAGTGGGTCCTCCTTCCGTGCAAGGAGGAGGTGGAACAAGGTGGATGAAGGTCTAGAGAAGAGGATAGCGACGAGGAAGGGTCACACGGAGATGGTGGTGATGTGCTGGAGATAACGGGGGACAAGGACATCGAACTGGGATACCTATACTCAAAACTAGAGGGCACAGAGATCTTCGCTGAAGGAAATGGCTGAGTCCCCAACTGCAGCTTCGAGATGCATGAATTGTGACAGTGGACGAGTATGTGGTTGACAAACACGTGATTTGAGTGTGATTTTTCTAGTTGGGTCATCTTATTATGTAGAAACATTTCAATTTTGTATGTACGCATATCCTTCAAATTCTGAAACAATTTCAATGCCTCTAGTTTATTTTTATGGGTAGTATATGTGTAAGAAATTGTTGTGATCGTCTCTTGAAACAACGACAACATGCTCTCTCAAAAAATGCAGTGATATATCGTATACATTTTTATAATATTATCAATGTAATAAGCATCCATATTATTTTAAAAGTCGGTATTCTTGAATATCGTTTTCAACATATAATAGTACAAAGTCGTTGTTTAAAATTTTATTTCTATACACACATATAGAATCCTTTATCAAAAACATTTCTTTGAAAATGGTTTCCAAATCAATTATTACTCAATCCATCATTATCCTACCAACCCTCCAAGTTCAAGGTAGGGTTGCCAACTGAACTGAATCATTCGAATTCAATTAGGATTCGTTCGATAAAAATTCGGAAAAAGTTTGATTTGAAACCAAATGAAGTAAATTTGAATTTAAGTTGGGGATTTGATTCCCAAATGAATCGAATCTGAATTTACATGAATTCGATCGACAATAATTCGATTCAATATTTTACATTCATACATATATGTATATATGTGTCAACATATTTATATATACATAGTACATACATATTCATGCATATAATACATACATATTTGCATACATACATGTAACAACCAATATGGGTTGATTAGGATCTTTTCTGAATATTCTTGAGCAAGTAATAATAGCATAATTATATCAAAAGATTGACATGCATTTATTCGAATTCATTTGTAAGTAAATAGATCTAGAAAAGAATATATGAATATGTATTAAAAAGCTACTACATTTCATTTACATTGAACGATTTAGCATTTTCATTATATCACTAAGCATAACATGTGCAATCAACTAAAGATACTCTCGTACCAACTTACTACATTTATTAAGGGGTTAATTTTAAACTTATAATCATATTTAGGCTTTATTAATACGATTTATCATTTCACCTTCACCGTTATGATTTCCATACTCTCACAGTCTCACGTTATACCAACGTGACTTGTCAATGCGTGACGTGTATATGCAATATTAGGCCCCCTAACGAGACTCAATCTCTTTCCTTTCCTTTTTATAACTAAGTTCAAGTGGTTTGACTGCTAAAAATTATGAGTTAGAAATGTGGTCCCTTCATGTGTTGGTTATATAAAATGTCTAAATTCCTGTATTTACTTATTATTTTAGTCTAGGTAGTCGATGGCCAGCGTAAAAAAATAGTCCAATATTTCAACATGGGTTTGAGCAAGAATCCATGTAGCCGACCCTACTTATAATGGGAGAAGGCTTAGTACTTATTATTTTAGCCTAGTGACAGTAGCTTAGGTATGATTTACTTTGTATAAGTACAATAATCAATCTTAGCATGCTATTCATAAATTTTGAGGCATTATAAGGATACAAAGAACTATAATCCATACCTAAGTTAATATGTATATATGTATAATACTATTAGTCTAAGACTAAATATTAAATATATAAAAAGAGTAAAAAAATATTAGTCATAAAATCTAATAAAAAAGATCAAATGTTGATTGTTATTCTAAATCCTCACCCCACGCATTTATTTTCATGTTCTCACATTCCTTACACTGACTTTTCTATTCTCCCTTTCATTATCCACCAAAGATCCTAAATACTTATGGTAGATTATGATGGCCTTGCTCCTTGCATGTGAAAATGATGGTTTTGCTACTTCGTGTTCCTCCTTAACATTTGTCGTGATTCAAAATTTATCTAGATATATCTCCTTTGCTTTTTTTGTTGTTTTGATTCATGTCATGGCAATCCATGATGATTATCATTGTCAAGGAGACATTTATCATCACATGAATAATATACAAGTTCTTCTCAACATAATGTAAGTTGTTCTTTTGTACATCAAAAATTATATATTTCATTTTCATTGCTCGATTTTTTGATAATGAAGATCCTCACGCTTAATGAATAGATTTTATCTTGCTACATTGTTTTTTACTATTCCCATTATTTCAAATGATAATATTAATTTATATCAACTTTCTACATAAGTTTGATCTTGTCTTGCTTTAATATGCAGTGATAATTATAATGTGTTCAGTTTTTTCGTCAATGATATTATATCTCCTTGATAGGCTCATATAATTATATTGTATTTATACATTTCTTCGTCATAGAAAAAAGAGTATATTTAGATTGTAAAAGACATAATAATTATAAAAATTATGTACTTTTATCCATTGTATTGATTTGATTTGATATTTTCCTTGATTTTATATTATTTTTACTTATCTTAATAATATATTTTCAAAATTAGATTTATATAATAAAATATTTATATTATATTATTCTTCATATAATTTTATTTATATAAGCTCTAAAACATCAATTAACATTTCAAATTCGAAATAAAATGAATCGAATTCAAATATTTGAAACTCTAAATGAATTGAGCTTGAATTGAAATTAATAAATTTATTTGAAATTCAATTTGAAACCGGATTCAAAACTTTTATAATGAATTAAATCAGAATACTCGTCGAAGATATTTGATTCGATTAGCACCCCTAGTTCACGAATCACTCAGGACCTTTGACTCCCTTACACTCTCTGTCTCCCATCAACTTTCCCCTCCCTTAAACCCCCTTCTTTTTCTCCCTGGACACCCTCCTCACCCCACTTCCCTCGCCGCCGCCATACCCAACACCACCCCTCCTCCTCCGTTGCCGCCGCTCCTCTCCCCACAGCCACCAATCCCACAGCCACCTCTTCAACATCCTGCGCCGCCAAGCCGTCCCCACTGCCTTCTCCCGGCAGCCGCCAACAACATCGCCCCGCAGTGCGCCTCCATCTGCTCTTCGCTGCCGGCTTCGCCGTAGTCAACACGTACCCGTCACCATCGTCCATCAGGCCCAGATCAACGCATCGTTTTCCCCTCTGGCTGTGGTAACGGTTGACCATCTTCCCATTTGTATTTCTCTGCCTTTTGGCTGTGGGATGCTGTACAACCTTGGCCTGGTAAAATGTTACTTGCTGTTGCCTGCAGCCATTAGCACAACAAACCCTAGATCTATTAGCTATGTAAGCACAACTAGTGGATAAGGTGCGTCCCATCTCTTTCAGTTTGATTATTTCCTCGTATCTGATTGTGAACATGGTTGGCATTATTTGGAAATAACTTAACATATTTAACTTTTTCTAATCCAGTCAAATCCATCAAATATCTAAGTCTAATCCAATCCATCATTTATGGATTGGATTGGAATTTTTATACTTAGATACTCCCACTTGGTGTACTTGAGGTGTAAGTTGGTTATTTCCAATGATATCTTCAGTAGTTAACATAATTCTTAAGAAATACGTAGTACATATTATACACTTCAAAATGCAAATTTTTCCATAGTTATCTACGCAATTTTAAGAATCACAATGTAATTAAATGATTGATATTTATGGAATAGGGAAGAAATACATTAATTCATTAAAAAATTGAACTCCACATGATTCAATCAAAATATCGTCCCCCTCTTCTTGTTCTTCTTCTCTTTTGCATTCTTTACCTCCTTTGTTACCTACGCAATTTTAAGAATCACAATGTAATTAAATGATTGGTATTTATGGACTAGGGAAGAAATACTTTAATCCATTAAAAAATTGAACTCTACATGATTCAATTAAAATATCGTCCCCCTCTTCTTGTTCTTCTTCTCTTTTGCATTCTTTACCTCCTTTGTTTGCTCCTCTTTTTCTTTTCGTTTCATTTTTTAACTTTCAGATGCAATGGATTCATTTTATTAGTGGCTTGATCTTTATTTAAATGACCGGACCGAGAATCTTTGTGCAGTTTCATTAAAAATTGTGGATGTGCATGTGCAGGATTCCTATGTTAAGTACTCATTTATTTATGATGAATCTAATCTTCTGCTCCCTTTCTTTGCAGGTTTGAGATTGTGGGTAATTATATATCATCATGCAGACGCCCAAGAAGAGGTGGGTTTTCTTTTGTCAATGGTCATTTGACTTTTCCCCTTCATATTGTCTTGGTTATTGCTGGGCGGTAGAAGAATCCAATGGTATTAAGGTTTGCATTCATGGTGGTAGATGAGACCAAATTACTTTGGCACTGTGGAGTATTTCTTTTAACAACTCAGCCATGTGGGTGGCCCCGAGACACTGTGGCAAAGGCCTTGTTGGTTTGTCCAATTGGGTGGGTGAGCCCCCTTTTTATCTTCCACATCATGTATATCTCTGTGCATGTTACCTCTCATGGCTTGCCCTCTTCATGCGCCCTTTGTCTTTGCAGAATCTGTGTGAAATTAATTAGGGTCTGATTCTATCTTCTTGGGTTGAGGTTTTTTCTATTCGTTTTACCTCACATGCTTCTCTCCATTATTGTCATCTCTGGGACTTTGATCTGCTGTTGGTGAGGGCATCAAAATTGTATGTCCTCCTTTTCTTGTTCTTCTTCTCTTTGCATTCTTTACCTCCTCCTTGGTTTGCTCCTCTTTTTCTTTTCGTTTCTTTTTTTAACTTCTTGTGCTATGTCTGCCGTTTATTTCCACTCCGATGTTGAAAGGGCATTCTTTGTATCTTTCTTTGACTATCTAACAAATTATACTCCTGCTTTTTAAAAGTTGTCTTTGTTGAGTTTAAGATGCAGACAATGCCATTGCCTACTTATTATGACTCAATAATTGTGCTGGACAATGTGGACATATTTGAATTTTTCAAATCTCCCCTCTTGAAGAGGAAAGATCTTAAAGATGCAAATGTCCTTTCTTGCTGGCAGATACAGTTACAATAACACCTGCATGTCTCGACAGTGCCATGAAGTCTTCCTGTAGACGATATTATGAGGAGAATGATATTATAATAAAAAATTCAAAGAGGAAACATCAAATTTGACGGGTTTTTCATATTCTTGCAAGTATCCATTTGCATTATAATTATGAGTTACTAAATACTACCTCCCATTTAAAATTTGTTGCTTTATTTGATGTTCTGATTTTATACAAAAGATATAATATATTTCCAGCCTTCTAGGTCCATTCCTTTATGAACAGGTCAAGTATGGGTAGAAGCATGAGTGAACTTACTTTATATTTCTCTTTTGCCAGAATAGATCAATTTTTAACAAATGTCTCCTTAATGATATTAATGTCCCTTTCAGCCCTTGTGTAGTACACAAATTCCAGTTTTTCCAGATAAAATAATGGTTAAAGGAAAATTGGAAGAAAAAAAGAACCAGAACTTGTGGTCCGACCAAATATTCAATCATAATAATCGTATACTTCGACTTGAAATTTCAGTGGGAAATCTGGTCCAAGCTTGCTTTTTTGCATTTAAAATATTTCAAACAAAATATTTTTATTGTAATAAAAAAGAAATGAAATTTGGGGTTACTGTGTTGGAGGGAGTTATCTCCCTTGATATGGGAAGAGCTTATCTCAAATATATTAAACTTTATGCTTATTCTCAGAATAATGAATTGAAGAACTGTGAAAAAATCCTCAGGCTGATGGCAATTTTTTTTGGATGACGATAACATTGTTTTTTTTAAAACAATTAACTTGGAAAATTTTCAATGCAACAAATTTCCAAATCAAGTTGTAAGGGGAAAGCTTATATATGCAAAACTTAGAGGGGAAAATGTAATATTAATTGAGACTGTATTTTAGAAGAAACAGTAACTCTGATACAAAAAGAAATTATATCTGTGAATAAAGTTATTTTTGTTGTGAGAAAAAGAAATTTTGAACTCTGATGAGGAGTGTACAATTATTGGCCTGTGACATACTTTGCTATGTGTGTCAGTATGTGCAAGACCATTATTCAACTTCACAGGAAATAAGGAGAAATTTTGTGAGAATCATTTGATGATCTTACTCCTCGTTTTTTACGCGCAGTCTGAGCAAGAATGGTTCTTCAGAAGTGCCAAAAAGGACTTCTCCCATCACCCCAAGGTCCTCTCGGCAGGTCAACAAGGCTGGAACTGAATCAGATTCAACTCCATCCGCTTGTACTGGATCCAAAACCCCAAAAAGTAAAAGCCCAAAAATGGTTGAGCGCAAATCGCCTAGAAGCCCTGTCATTGAGGTAATGGATAAACATTGACTAATGCATTCTGCTAGTCTATTTTTTGTTAGTAAATGAAAATGGGATAACGCTATCGTCTACAACTGAACATTAACATTCACAGCGAAGTTGAATGTTCTGAAGCTGGAATAAAGCGAAATGTTTTCTCTCAAGCTTTTGAAACTGTTGATGCTACAATTTGTTTGAGTTACTAAGTCCACTGGACAATATTTCTGCTAAATAATTGCAATTTTGGTTGTATTAAGTTCACTGATACACTCATAGTTATGCTGGATCTCTATACAAGAGCATCTTTTCTTCCTGTTTTAATTGCTTGCATTGATAAATCATTGGGGTCGAACTATCACAAATGGATAAAGGTAATAGACCTACGGAGGATTTTTATTCAAAGTATGTGGATTTCGTATTCATGAAGAAAGATTTAGTGTTTCGGGAACCATGAAAGATTTGAAGAACTTGGCTACTGCTTAGGGGAAAGTTCTAACATGAAATAAAATGTTAAACACGAATGTCCTTCAACCTGCCCCCTTCCCACTCTCTTTCTTCACATTTAAACAGAAAGAGAGAGAAACGGAATACGACCAATAAAAGGAAATGATTTAAACACAAAGAAAAGCTTTTGGACAATGTTTGAGCCATGTTTTAAAAACCGAAAGGCACTACGAGTCAGTTTCCCTAGAATAGAGTCAAGGCGTAAGCCTAGTCTTTCCTCCAAATAATATGTAATTTAGTTGACAATATTGTATAATGTTAAGAACATTGCCTTATACACAGATCTACATACATTTTATAAAATATTTAAATGATTTTTAATGTAATTCTTCAATTTAGAAGAGGAATAAAGGGTTGGATATATTGTGTTTAGGAGTTTTTTTATATGACCTTTAAATTCTCTCATGTGAAATATTCATTATTTTTCTCAACTTCTTCAAATTATACTTGTATGGTCAACGGCATGCCAGGACCTGTTACTCCAGGCCAATGCCAGGACCTGTAAGGTCTCTGTCAGCCAATACCCTACCTTTAGAAGTGGCTTCTCAGACCAATGACTGCTTAAGTATTTAGATGTGATTGGGTTGCTTGAGGATGCCACTACTCCTATACATGGGTGGGATCAACGGAGATGGACAAATAGAGCATTCTCGATCAAGAAGGCCTACAAGACACTCACCACCATTTTAAATGTGCAACAGTACTTGGCGACAGACTTCGGAATAATTTGGGGGAGCAAAATCCCACCTCGGGTGAAGATGTTTCTTTGATTAGTGCAACATAGGGGACTCATGAGGAATGATCAAAGGAGATAGATCCTACACACCGGTGATGGGATGTGCTGGAGATGTTTAGTGAAGGTCGAAGACAGAGACCACCTCTTCTTTGGTTGCCCCTTCTCGAGGAAAATTTGGGAGGCATTCACTTTGTCACGGATGCACACAAAATACTTTACGACATTTTGGAATCTATATGATGTGTCTGCGGAAACTCACAGGACAACTGCAGCGGTGCTCTCATAGCTTTTTGGGCAATATGGTTTGGCCGTAATGAATTGGTATTTCGTAACCAGAGGTTCTATGTGAAGAATATTGTTGAACATGTCAAGGCACTGCAACATGCCTCGTCTTTGTAGCTGGATTCTTGTTTTAATGGTTTAAATATATTTTGTGGGCATCCCGCCTTAGGATACCGCCCCAGGTTTCATCAAAAACATAGAATATAATTTTAGATACCTGAACAAATGAAAGGGGGATTTTGTTGCACATTAGCATGGAATTTGCTTAATTGGCAGTAATTTTTGTTAGCTGACTTTATAATTAAAGCTCATATTGTCTGATATTCTGTGCTTGTTCTTTGTTAATATGGTTAAATTTTTATATGTTGTTTCGTGCATATTCTCCGCTTGTTCTTTGTCAACTTTAATCGAACTTAACTAATTTGGATCATCATTCTAAAATGCTAAAGGTGTTTTCTTGGTTTCATCTTTCATTCAGAAGAAGCGACCGAACAAGGTGGCCGAGTTGGAAAGTCAGATTACTCAACTCCGGGAAGATCTGAAAAAGACTAAAGATCAAATAGCATCATCGGAGTTTTGCAAGAAAAAAACAGAGCAGGAGGCCGAAGAAGCCAAGAAGCAAAGCGCAGCTGCCGCAGAAAAACTCGACGAAGTCCAGAAGCAGATGAAAGAACTCTCGGATGCAGAGGATGCCCGTGTCCAGGAACTTCGTACAATCGACCAAGAGCGCAACCAGGCTTGGCAATCTGAGCTCGAAGCGGTTCAGAAGCAGCACTCTGTTGATTCTGTTGCTTTACTCTCCGCAATGAATGAGGTGCAGAGGCTGAAGCAGCAGGTCGAAACTCTCTCGAACTCTGAGGTTGCCCAAGCAAAACAGGCGGAACTTTCCGCTGGTGAACTCCAGAAAGTAAAAAACGAATTGTCTGAGACACTTTTGCTTGTCAGCTCTCTTAAGAAACAGCTCAAATCATCCGAAGAATCTGAAGAAGAGTACCAAGTCATTGTTAATCAAACTCAGGTGCAGCTGGAGATGGCCAAGACCGTGATCGAAACCCTGAAATCCGATGGCTCGGAAGTCATGGGTGCACTCAATTCAACAATTACCGAGCTCAAGGAATGCAGAGCTCGCGCTCGTGCCCTCGAAGAAGCCCTCCAAAAACCCAATGTGGGCGATATCAGAGAACCCACTTTGCTGGTTGGCCAAGATGAACATGCTTTGGGTACTGAGTCAGATATCTTGAAATCAGAAGTCCAACGATTGAAAAATTCATTGGAGGAAGTGGAGATGAAGTACAATGAAGAACAGATTAAATGCTTTATGCAGATCCAGTCGGCCTATGATGAGGCAGAGCGCATAAGGAGTCAATCCTGTGTTAGAGATTCCGAGTTCCAAACAATGATTTATGAGGCAAAAATGGAAGTTGTGAAACTGAAGGACATTATACTCGAGAAGGAAACACTGATCCAAAGCACGACCACTCTGAAAGAGGAGATGAACACCGAAAATCAAGGTGACCGACGTGAAGAAACCGTATTTGAGATGGATGCGAGTTTTCAAAAATCTGCTGCAGACATTGTTGATTTGAGAGCGAGGCTCGAAGATAAAGAGATAACGCTGACGAACGCATTGGACGAGAACCGGCTTCTGAAGGTGGAGATAGAGAAGAAGGAAGGCGAGAGGATTAAAGATCACGACTCATCGGTAGCAGAGATCAACAAGGCAAGGGCCGCAGAGCACGAGGCATTAGAGAAGGTAGAGATTGCCACTGAGGAGGCAGACAAAAGCAGACGGAGGGCCACTCAGATCACTGAGCAGCTAGAGGCCGTCCAGGCAGCAAACTCGGAATTGGAAACGGAGCTAAGACGATTGAGGATACAATCCGATCAGTGGAGGAAGGCTGCTGAAGCTGCAGCAGCCATTCTCACGTCAGGAAACAACGGGAACATGATGGAGAGAACAGGATCCTTTGGTCCGGATAGCAACTCCCTTGGGGGGAAGCTTCTCAACTCACCGTTCTCAGATGACGTAGATGACGAATCCTCTAAGAAGAACAATGTGCTGAAGAAGATCGGGGTGCTATGGAAGAAGGGACAGAAGTAGATCTTTAGTTTATTTTTCCCAGGTTTGCTTTGTTGGCTAAATCCTCTCTTTTTTGTGCAGCTACTCCCATTTGACATATGCTGACGGTATTCTTGTTCGGTTTTGTATCAGGACGGGGGATCGAACTTCTTGTCCAACTGATTAGAGATTTCTGGGAGGAGCTTGACAAAGATTAGTTTAACTCTTTGCTACCATTCTCCCCGCTCTTTGTTCTGATGTGGGCTGCCTATGATTTTCCATAATTGTGTGTAAATTGCTTGACTTGTCTTCTTGACAGCTTGGTTTAGTTTTAGTACAAGTTGAAAGATTAGGAAGCAAAATTGCAGGTGGATATGTAGTTATTTACCACCCAAATGACTTCTTATGTTGGAAGAAAAGGGATTTGGGAGGCTATGTTCGTATCACCAACCTGTACTGTTGAGCTCATTTATATTTGCAATTCTCTAGTTAATATAGCATTGCGCCTAGATGGCAACCTCTTTCTGGAGCTTTATCTATGCACTGTGTCCATGTCAAGACAACCTCCTCCCATTGATCGGATGCATTTTAGTGCTTGATTTTGACACTCCTTTGGGTAAAGCCATTCGTCTCAAAACCAGTCATTTCTATATTCAGGTTTGTGTATGTGTTTGTTCTTGTGGGGATTCATATTAATGCGTGTGTTGTAGAGATAGATATTATTATATGCTATGTACCTGTTTGTCATTTATATTTTTCTCTGGACTACTTTGTATTTTACCCTTGAGGTCTCTCCCTATATAAGAGAGCCTAGGGTTCCCTTGAATAATAGATTACTCTTTTCTCACAACATGGTATCAGAGCCCTAGGGCTTCCCCACCCGCCGCCCACCCCTCCCCCCCTCTCGTTCTCCCCCCCCCCCCTCTTGTTCTTCCGCCGTCGCCGCCCCCTTCCGAGCCACCCTCCAGTCCCACAGGACCCTCCCGGGTCCCTCCCACCGCCGCTGGACCCCCCTCGGGTTCTCGCCAAGTGCTGCCGGACCCCCCTGGGTCCACCTCAGCGTCGCTGGAACCCCCCCCCCCCCCCCCGGGTCCACAACAGTGTCGCCCGACCCCCTCGGGTCCCCTCCAAGTGTCGCCATAATACCTCAGCCCGCCTCCTCGTCTTCATCTTCCGGCTTGCCCTAGCTGGACTCTTGCTACCTTGATCGTAGCCGACTCTTCCTCCAGATATATGGATTTGGGTGCGTAAAGTCTACATACGCACTCGAATCCTATGAAGTTTGTGTAGACATCTATCACTTCGTCTACATGCCCTAGTTCTTCTCCGGCGGCAATATGTCAGAATCAAAGGTTGATATGCCCTCCATAGGCGCGTTCAAAGGTCCCGCGCCAATAGTGAAGATGGACGGGTCGAACTATGAGCTCTGGGCGATGCAGTTCATGAGTCTCATGAAGTCGAACGGTAAGAAGCACATTCTTACCGAGGATGAGCCAGCAGAGAAGACAGGGATATATGCCTCGTGGGAGGTTGATGATTCGTATGCCAAGGTCTGATTGTCAGGAACACTGTCGATGGAGATTGCCAATGATGTCCTCCAACCCACTGCCAAGGCGATGTGGGATATTCTGGCTGCTACATATTCCCAGGTGCGAAATGAGACCAAGATGTTACAACTTCAGTATGATATATTCACGATGAAGCAGAATGGCAGACCTCCTTACTCCTTGTACACATCCCTGCGGGGGATGTTTGAGAAGTTGTACAACACCATTCCCCTCACAGCGACTCCTGAACAGCAGAAGACATTTAGGAATGCCACCATGGTGGGTGTTCTACTTGCGGTCCTAGATCCTGAGTATGAGGTCGCCCGCTCTCAGATTTTGGCTGATGCAGTTATTCCTCCGATGGAGGATGTTTACAGGAGACTCGGTCGCATATTAGTTTCTTCCAGCTCATCTACTCCACCTCCATCGGCGATGGCACTTTCGCGTGGGAGAGGTGGTAACTCTTCTGGTCGTGGTCGTGGACGTGGACCCCAGGGTAGGGGTGGTCGCTTTCGGTCGTGTTCATATTGTCACCGCACAGGCCACTCGGAGGAGACATGCTACTCTAAGCATGGGTTCCCAGCATCGGCACGTGGAGCAGAGCATTCTCAGCTCCAATTGGCATCTACTGCAGACAATCGTTTCGAGGAACTTGTGGCACGTCTATGTGATATTATGCCACAATCATCTGGTGATTCTTCTGGTGGACCTTGAGATGTTGTTGCTACAGCATCTGCTAGTTCCTCTGTTGCCGCTAGTACCTTAGGTAGTGCTACTGCATTTACATCTTCTCATGATTCTCTGATTGGATTATAGATTCTTGTGCCACACATCATCTCTGACGTGATCGAGAGAGACTTGAGTCCTACAGGGACATTCCTCATGGTCGTTCAGTACAGATTGCAGACGGTACTCATTCTCCCCTCGTTGGACAGTGGGAGGTCTTCCTATCTTCTACTATGCATCTACAGAATGTCATACATGCTCATGAGTTCTCGATGAATCTGTTGTCTATTAGTCAGATTACGAAGGATTTGCATTGCCGTGCTATATTTGACCCATCTTTTCAGGACATACTAACGGGCAGGGTGATTGGTTGTGGCTCTGAGCAGAATGGTCTATATCGGTTGGTCCGGAATACTTATGCTGGCGTCTCTTCTCATTCTGCCGAACCGATTTCTCCGTACATCTTGCATCTCCGTTTTGGTCATCTCCCGCTCCAGAAAATGCGACATCTTCTGCCTCAGATCTCTCCCAGTTCTTCCTTTCGCTGTGAAGCGTGTCGGTTGGGAAAGCATCATCGATCGAGCTTTCCTAGTCGTCAGAGTCGGAGCAGTAGCTCCCCATTTGAGTTGTTTCAGATAGATATATGGGGTCCAAGTCGTGTACCCGATCATCAGGGACACATATTTTATCTAGTGGTAGTGGATGATTTTTCTCGTGTTTCTTGGGTCTTCCTTTTAAAGAATAAATCTGAAGCAGGCGATGTGATTAAGAATTTGATTAATGAAGTGCAAAATGTGTTTTCTTCTACTGTCAAATATGTTCGTACTGATAATGCTCTTCAATTCTGCACACGGTCCCTCTCTCAGTTTCTTTGGTCCCTCTCTCAGTTTCTTTCGTCAAAGGGCATTATTCACCAAACCACTTGTGCTTACACATCTCAGCAGAATGGTGTGGATGAAAGAAAGCATCGCCACCTTCTTGACATTACTTGAACCCTACTGATTCAGAGTTGTGCTCCTATTTCTTTCTGGGGGGATGATGTCCTTACCGCTTGCTACCTGGTCTATCGTATGCCATCTTCTGTTCTTGGTGAGAAAATTCCTCTCTATCATTTTTCCTGACAAGGAATTATTCTCACTAACTCCTCGTGTCTTTGGTACTGTGGCATTTGTTCATCTTCTGACTCCTGGACTTGACAAACTCTCTCCTAGAGCAACAAGTGTGTCTTTATCGGTCATTCTCGGACTCAGAAGGGCTATCGGTGTTATGATCCCATAAACAAGAAATACTTTGTCATTGCTGATGTCACGTTCTTTGAGTCTGTTATGTATTTTTCCCCTGCAGGTGACAGACTGGTACCATCCACTATCAAGATGATGTCTATATCCCTCCACCACCTACTTGGAGTCCACCTGAGTCCACTCATGTTCCTGACTCTACGTCATCTTCACCACCAGCTCCACCTCCACCACCTCCACGGCCTCCTATTCCACCTTTACCAAAATTCTATAAGCGACGGTCAGGTCCTGCTCAGGCTACACGTCAGACATCCATCATGCCTCAGATATGTTCAGATGGCATTACTACTGACGGGTAAGATATGGTACATGTGCAGGATTCTTCATTGCAGGAGGAGACTACACCATCCATTACAGCGGAAGATGATCTTGATCTTCCTATTGCTATCCGGAAGCACAAGCGGACGTGTACATCTTATCCCTTTGCTTCACAGGTGTCTTTTCATCGCCTCACATGCGACTTTCAGAGATTTGCTGCAGTTTTATCTTCCGTGGACATACCACGGACCTACCAGGATGCTATGGAGATTGATTGCTGGAGAAAGGCTATGGAAGATGAGATGCTTGCACTACACTCTCGTGGCACATGGACCTTGGTTGTTCCTCCTTCTGATGCATCTATTGTGAGCTGTAAGTGGGTATTCACAGTTAAATACCACGCTGATGGCAGTCTAGATCGGTACAAAGCACGGCTGGTCGCGCGAGGTTTTACACAAACCTATGGCGTGGACTATATGGATACATTTTCTCCAGTGGCTCGTCATTCCACTCTATGCATTCTCTTATCAGTTGTTGTGGTACGTGACTGGAGTATATCTCAACTGGATGTCAAGAATGCCTTCTTGTATGGTGATTTGCAGGAGGAAGTCTACATGTAGCAGCCACCAGGGTTTACTGCTGAGGGTAGAAGCATATGGTGTGTAGACTTCACAAGGCAATTTATGGCCTCAAACATAGTCCAAGATCGTGGTTCCAGAAGCTTTCCAATATGATAGAACGACAGGGATTCAAGAGGTCGAATGCAGACCATTCGTTTTTGTTCAGAAGTCATCGGCAGGTACGGTTGTTATCATGGTCTATGTTGATGATATTCTGGTTACAGGTGATGATATTCAGGGCATAGAAAGGGCGAAGGCATTCCTAGGCCGTCAGTTCGTCACGAAGGATCTTGGAACCCTAAGATACTTTATGGGGTTGGAATTTGCCAGGAATGCACAGGGTCTAGTAATGACCCAAAGGAAGTACATCATAGATTTCTTGACTGAAACAGGCATGGCTGGATGCAAACCATCAAGTATTCACATGGATCCAAGCATGAAGCTGTATGATGATGACACTGCTGAAGTAGACAAGAGGAGATATAGAGAAATGGTGGGTAATCTCCTTTATATTACCATAACTCGTCCCGATATTGCCTTTGCAGTGAGCAGGGTGAGTCAATTTATGGAGCAACCAAGACAAGTTCATATGGATGCCATATACATGATACTGAGGTATCTGAAGTCTTCTCCAGATTCAGGGTTGTTGTTTCGAAAGGGCATAGATTTGTCTATCTCAGCATGTGCAGATGCCGATTATGCAGGATGCCCTAAGGATCGAAAATCAACCTCAGGATTTGCAGTTTTTGTTGGGAGCTCTCTGGTTTCTTGGAAAAGCAAGAAATAAACTGTTGTGGCAAGGTCTGGTGCTGAATCTGAATATAGGGCCATGGCGCAAGCAAGCACGGAGATGATGTGGGTTCGATCTGTACTGGAAGATCTACATGTAGCCGTACCTCTACCCATGCTGCTTCAGTGTGATAATCAGGCAGCCTTATTTATTGCCAACAATCCAGCTTTTCATGAAAGAACAAAGCACATTGAAGTTGACTGCCACTACACTAGAGACTTGATCCAGAGAGGATTGTTATCTACAGCTCACGTGAGCTCAGGGGATCAGACTGCTGACGTACTCACCAAGTCGTTGCTCAGAGGACCTTTCCAGAGATGTTCTTCCAAGCTGAGCATGATAGACATCTATGCTCCACCTTGAGGGGGAGTGTAGAGATAGATATTATTATATGCTATGTACCCGTTCGTCATTTATATTTTTCTCTGGACTACTTTGTATTTTACCCTTGAGGTCTCTCCCTATATAAGAGAGCCTAGGGTTCCCTTGAATAATAGATTACTCTTTTCTCACAACATGTGTCATATAAACCTCTTGTGTCTATGTTTTTCTGCAACTTATCTTAGTCCTACAGAAGATCTGTTACAACTGAGAAATAGTTGAGTTAACGATGAAAATCATCTTTGTTGTGATTTTCTTACATGTTCATTTGTTTGGTTGGTGTTTATTTTTGCTATGTGTTGTGGGTTATCTTGTGAAGATTGATTGGTTGAGAGCTGATGAGGAGGATTGCTAATGTGGTTGCTCTTCTTCCTACTTTGTGATGAGTTAAGGGTTAATGGAGAGGATTGTTGATGTGGATGATCCTCCTCTTCTCTTGTGATTGATTGAGAAATAATGGGAAAATTTCCTATGCACCATGGGTATTTTTTAGCCGTCGTACAAGTAAGGCATTGAGGCAGATGCATATTGTACTCCAAATACATTCAAGAGAATAAGAGTCTGGTGTAAGAGAGTGAAGTAGGCACACTACCGAAGCACTATCAATCCTTGTGGTGTGTGATTGTGTGTCTCCATTCCTTGAATGATGTTTTGTGCATCGCTTGATTGGATTTATTCCCAATTGATGGTATCATTCGAGGTTTGGAGATGTAACTTTAGAATCAAAGAGAATATCATGAAGTTCAATGGATAGAATTTTACATTATGGAAGATGCATGTCAAATATGTTATGTAAAAAAAAGGATCTCTATCTGTCTATCGAAGGGAAGGAAAAAGTCTCGGAGACAAAGGATGATAGCCATCAAGCAGGATGATAGAGATCGAAGGGGAAAACATCCATGGGAAAAAGCTCGAAAAGCAAATACGACTTGATATGAAGCACGAGGGATATAAGGCAAAGTGAAATACATGATTTAGGGTGAAAAAACATATGTGGTTAAATTAATAGTGAAGTACAAACCCTCAAGGGGCCTCATGATTAATAAAGAGATTCTTTCGTTTTCAATAGTTTTGAGCATGATCTGATTCAAATGATGTATAAATGAATGAGTTGAATGCCTATGTGAAATGCATGATGAAATACCTTGCTTAAAATGCATGTTGTGGCCTAATTGTCTTTTAAATTGATCATCTAAGTATTTGATTTGGGATTTTATTCCTTAGCATAATTAGATTTTTGAATGTATATTTTTTAGCATGTTTGGTTGTCATGTCAATGATGACATGTTTTCTATTGTACATGGGCTACAAGTATGAGCATGATATAACATGATATAGACTGAATGCATATGCTGCATATATGATCTAAATGCTAATAAGAATGTGTATGTGTGCTTAATGTTGAACCTAAATGTTGTACTTAACAGCTATAAATGCATTCTACATCAATTTTTAATTCATTCATAATCGTGCTATTGTGCCATATGTCGTGCATTTCATTATAAATGGTATTGAGCATGGTAAGATCGTTCTAATGATGTTTAAAGGGATAGTTAAATGCTTATGTCATTATAACAAAATGAGGTTATAGTCACGATTTTTTCTTTCAAAATCTGTCACTAAGTCGTCCATTGTTAAATATATAAATAGCGATGTTATTTATTACGAAATTATTTTTTATACTTGAAATTAGCAATGAATGTCATATATGTCATTATATGAATAGTAAGGGTGCATATAGTGACGCTCGTATATTGTTATTTTTTAAATTTTTGCTAATCGTTGCTCAACTTTTAACTCAAAATTCAGCAATGATTAGAAAAATAATCAACAGATCAGCATTGTAATATGGGTCATCGCCAATAATTTAGCAACGGATATAATATTCCTCGTACGTATAGAAAGTCATTCCAGAACGAGTAAAACCGTCATATATTCAACAACAGTTGTAGATTTAATGATGGATTTTGAAAAAAAACATGACTATATTCCCATGTGTTGTAGTGTGTGAAATGCGAGATGAAATATATTGCTAGGGATGCATATACGCCATATAGTGATTACACGATCTGCCACAGTTTAACATTAAATGTTCGTTTGGTTGCCAAGTTACCCAGACGGTAACCTGACATAGCCCTAGCTCTACCCATGTATTCCTAGATTGGAATTAGTTATATGAATCCCACAATTTTTCTGTTATAATTTGTTAATCACGTTCAAATAAAAATATTATCAAAAATATATTATAATCATAAAAAATTAGTGTAACACATAATCAATGTGACATCATATCACATTTATCATTTTAATCCTTCTAATCATTCAAACAGCTATTATTCACATGAGGATACTCCAACCCAATTCAATCATATTACCAAACATACCCTAAGTAATTCTGACATGTATGATTAATGCTTCTTGTTTGTCATGGAATGAATGCAAATATGATGTGATGTAAAACACACGAGATCCAATGCAAAGTGATAATGATTCAGAGGGGGAATGGATATTTGGCAAAACTAGTAATGAAAGATGATAATGCGGAGCCTCGTGAATAGACTTTGGCTGAACCTCGTGAAATCTATCATGATATGCATAATCCACCAATGATACGAAGAAGATCTCACTCTTATAGATTTGAGGATAGGGTGTAGACGTATCAAACTTGAGGAACCTACCATTTTCATATTGAGTGCACTTATATAAACGAGCTTAAATATATTTTTAAGTTCGGTAGTTCGTTCATATTCAAACAGAGTCTTAATCGAATATCGAACTTCGGAATTTTCTGACAGGATGGAGTGAAAAAAAACGAAGAGGGATATATAATTATATTAATGTGAGTAATTAGAAAAATATTCATTCAACTTTTTTATTCTATATCTCACTCTTCTTCATCTTTAAATAAAAGCTCGATAGTAAGAATTATTCACTTTAAAAAAATACTTGTAATATATTTTTATATCCGTATGGATGAGGGATAAGGAATGACATGTAATAAGGGATGAATGAAGTTTATCCTTATTCTGTTGGTTTAAGGGTCAAAGAAGGAAAAGGTATCGTAGATAGAGATATAATGGATGGTGTAACCACGATGTGATCATTTTATCTCATGATAGCTAATCTTGAGACAAAGTTCACTTATCCCGTAAATGTCATTTATCCTGGGATAAAGTCCATATGTCCCGTGATGATCCACTTATCCCAAAATAAGGTCCAGTTATCTGCGAACAAGGATTTGTAAATTTGTGTTTATATATGTGCATATCGAACTTTTAAAGAATAGAACATGTGCGGGCCTACCATTTTCAGATTCAATTTATATATATAATCGAACCTAAACCCGTGTATAGGTTTGATTCATTTATTTTTGAACTGGATCTAAATTGGACTTTTATATAATCGAATGTGAACGAATATTGAACCCAATAGTTTTCTTACAGACTTAGATCAAGTCATCCAACTAATAGTACTAAAGACATATAATATCAATATTGTGTAGAAATGTAATGAGAATAGATAGACAATCAAATAAATGTCCAAGCCTATAATCTACTTTCTTGCAAAGGGCTTTAAAACATGTAATAATACAAAGAAAATTAGAACTGGAAAGTAGAGCACAACAATAGAGTCTAGCAAAAGGTAATTGAAAAATGAACTAAAATCAGGCTAAATAAATGAAATCGTAACGTTTCGAGCTTAGGTCCCAAAATAATTATAGAAAATCTCAAATAGCCCCAACTAGATCCCACAAGCTCATATAGTTCCTCTAAACGACGGAGGGGGCGGCTGTGAAAAATTGACCCTAACAACTTGTTGAATTCGAGTCCAGTTTGAACCCATAAACAACCACCTTAAATATTTAAGCTCAAATTATCAGGTAGTAATCCCAACCCCTTATAATTTACTTTCACACTTCATGAATTGTCAAGTAGTAGTTTGAAATCGAATACACTATTTTCACGGTAGAAATGAATAAAAAAATGAAGTAGATGTATATCGTTGAATGAAGAAATAGGCTCGTTTTTAACTTAGAATATATATATGATTGTTTTATCTCATAAACCTTGTGGCTGTAGTTTAGTGGTGAGAATTCCACGTTGTGGCCGTGGAGACCTGGGCTCGAATCCCAGCAGCCACATTTTATTCCCCTTTCTTCTGGGGTATATTCACATTTTTGCCCTTCAAATCTTTAAATATACATTTTCCCAATTTACATGGCCCCTTGCAACTATTCCGATTTAAACGACCGAGGTTATAATTTTTCTCCTTCCCTTCTTGGGGAATATTCACATTTATGCCCTTCAAATCTTTAAATATACATTTTCCCAATTTACATGGCCCCTTGCAACTATTCCGATTTAAACGAAACAGTAGGGAGCTTCATTAAAAGGTGAACATTCTTTTACCTCGTAGGTTTGGGAAGATACTCTACATAATGCTTGGTTATCCGTTTATATAGATATGTCCATTGTGTATCATGCAACTCATGTTGGAGTATAGGTTTCTGTTTTTTCTGTCTCTGTTCTTATATTTTCGAGTTATAATTAATGGTACAAGTCTTGCATTTTAGTATTTCTAATCACCTTTAAAGTACAAAAATTAACATCAAAAATATAATTTAATTACAATTGTCGTTAATATGATATGTAAATAATAGGGGTTTTATCAGTTGTGTCCCTTTGAGATATCGCAATTTCAGTTATGCCCCTACCTTCTTGCAAAATTCACAGTTGTGCCCTTCTGTTAAGGTAAAGTAGGGGCATAACTGATATTACAAAAGGGCAGAACTGTGAATTTTGCAAGAAGGTAAGGGCATAACTGATATTCCAAAAAATGGAGGGGTATAACTGAAATTGCAATATCTCAGAGGGGCACAACTGATAAAAACCCTAAATAATATCGCATCATATTTCCATTTCCATTTGACTAATCCTTTGAAAGGAGCTTACTCCAATCTCCGTAACGAAACAATCCCTCGTAGAATGGAACATGCTATAACAGTAAAAATGCTCTCCATCAAATTTTTTTTCTTTATTCAAAATAAATATTTGTGCAAGAAATATCAAAAAGGGGGAGTTGACCCCCTCTCGATAATAGAACAGACTCTCTCTAGTTCATTACATCGACAAAAGATGATTCGTGTAGTTCGATCACAATCAAACGACCCTAGACGCAGGACCCTTTTACGAGGGATGATTTGATCATGATCAGACTACAAATGTCCTTTACCATCCCTACCTCTATCTTTATATAAAAAAACATAACTACATGATCTGTTTCTATTTATTTGATCGATCATCTAATGGTCTGTCTTTGAACACTCTAAAACCATCAATTTAGTTGTTATCCTCTACAAGTGACAAATCATGGTTTTTTTAGTAGAGGGGGCACCCTAATATGCAACAATTTTGCTAAAAAAATAAAGAAATACCTAATTTATTATATATAAGATAGAAACAAGGTATCCTACGTATAAAATTGAATGATGAAAAGAATCTAAATTATGCTTATAAATAGAAAGTCTTTATACTTAAAATCAATAAATAATGTGTATGGCTATCATTAATCTATAGTCATCTTCCGTGTGATTTGACCATAAAATTTTACAATATTTACAATTGAAAAATGTTAGCTTGATATATTCAGTCACAACTTTTATTGTTGATGTAAAACTTATTAACTAAAATATACCGTAATTACTTTAGAGTAGTAATTCTTTAAATTTTTGTATCTCAATTTTTGAAATATGTAAGGTAAAATGATTATAAATATTAGATGAAAAAATAAAAATATAAAAAATAAGGGAATGCTTTGCTATATTGCAATATGTATGATGTAAGTACGAATTTAAACTCATGTCACAATAAAATGGAGTTATATAAATAATTTTTTTATTGTTATATCTTTCCGTATCAAATTTAGAACAATCGATATTGTTTGTTGCAAAATGGTTTCTAATTCTTGATTTTTTTAACAAATATTATATTTCATCTTCACTGCTAATGATATATATATAATGGTTATTATATGTTGATTTATTATTTTAAAATTTATTATTTTAAAATTTATATTAATCTTTGCTAATTTAGCAGCTATTCGAAGAAAAATTCTTAAGAAATCCATTGACTAACGTTGGGATATGATTCCTTACCTGAAATGTTGCCTAGATGTAAAGAAATGGACGTCATAATTGCTGAAGGACACTGAAGTTGATATGAATGTCAATGAAGTCGTGGATAATGTATCACAAATTGTTGTTGGTAACTATGGAACTATTTATCAATAGAGGGATTACATCGAAATAGGAGACAAGCGGGCAACAAGTTGCGTCGCTATGGAACTAATGTTGTGTAAAGTTCATCAAAACTCTGATTGTGAAAATTCTGATTGCTTCGATGATGAGAGCAGGTCTATATCTGTAAATTGTTTAGAAGATGAGGCTACTGAAGCACCTTGCAAGAATGTTGTTATGCTAAAAAAAACTTCTAGCTTATTTCGATTAAGATGGCATAAATTCCAATGATGTTGAAGAGTTTGACATGCACATGCCTAGTGATGAGTTGAATATGCCTAATGGCTCCGATGAATAAGACGATGGGCTTGATCCAAGATGTGAAGAATTCGATGAGGATGGAATTGAAGACCATACATGCTCTTGTGCTGGGGTTTGCAAGCATGGTGTAACTCAAGTATGCCATTAGACAAGCCAACATTTCATCTCGACATAAGTTGAAGTTTGTGAAGAATTGCCAAGAAAAGGTTTTGTTCATTTGCAAGGAGGTAAATTGCCTTTATAGGTTGTACACTTCATAGGCAACTCGTGTCAAGAATTTTATAATCAAGGGCTTCGATGGTGATCACATATGTGTATGGCAATTTGCTAATCATCTAGTGACCTTAAAGTGGTTGGCAAAAAAATGTGTCGACTTTATCATAGATGATCTCTAATGCCATCTTAGTACCTCAAAGTCGTTGGCAAAGGAATGTATTGACTTTATCATAGATGATACCATTCATGATGTTATTCGTCCTAACCATTTGATCTCAACTTCAAAGATGAAAGCATATAGAGATACAACATTAGCCTTGATGATGATTGATGT
Source organism: Ottelia alismoides (assembly GCA_037367405.1). Lineage (NCBI taxonomy): Eukaryota > Viridiplantae > Streptophyta > Magnoliopsida > Alismatales > Hydrocharitaceae > Ottelia > Ottelia alismoides. The sequence continues at coordinate 98,957 of JAZKJV010006322.1, read as the reverse complement.
GGACCACGAGAATAAATATGCACGACTTTGGGACTATGCAAATATTTTGAACATTAAGGTGTCAGGTTCAAAGGTGATGGTAGATGTTGTTGACGATGGTGGTTCAAGCAAATCATGGTTTAGACTCCTGTTTATTTGTCTTGAATCAACCGCATCTGGTTTTTTAGCGGGTTATAGACCATTCGTTGATCTTGATGGAGGTCACCTAAAAGGTTCTTACGGTGAGCAACTTTTGAGCAAAATTTGTTAGGATGATGGTAATCAATTATATCCAATTGCAATTGTTGTTGTAGAACAAGAGATCATATGAGGCGTGATCTTGATTTTTAAATTCCGTAATAGAAATGTTTAAGAGAAGAAATGGACTTTCATTTCTGACAGACAAAGGGTACACTTACTATTACTTTCCCCATATACATGACATAAATATGAACTTTACTTTACACTACTATATATTGCCTTTTGTACTAGTCTTCTATGAAAACTACAAATATCGTTCTTTAAATGTTGTGGAGACTTGTGGAGACATTTCATGAAACTTTTCTAGTGGGAACTGAGCATCGTTTTTGTAGCACCCCAAACATAGTACTACATCTAGCAATTATAAAGTGTGGTAGTAGCTTATAAGTAGTGGAGGATATTACTATATAACATGGGCTTAAGCATTTTGGGTTATGCTCAAAGGCTCTAGTTTGACCCTAGCCCAACATGTTGATTGGGTCAGTAACCCCCAATAACGGACCAGGTCTAGGGCTTGAAATGTTACAAATGTTATCAGAGTGGATTCCCTCTAGTGGTAGAAAGGGCTACTCAAGAGGTGAAGCCACCCCTACCATAGAGTTAGGAGGAAGTGACTGCCCAAAAGGCGAACACTGTCACTATTACTGGAAATAAGTCATGGATCATTATGCAACGAGGATGTTGCGAATATAAGTGGGGTGATTATAGAATCCCAAACATAGTACCACATATAGTAATCACAAAGTGAGGCAGTAGCTTATAAGTAGCATGGACTACTACTAGATAACATGGCTAGAGTGTTTTGGGTTGTGGTCAAAGGCTCTAGTTCGGTCCTATCCCAACAAATTGACTGCACTAATAATCCACAATAACAGACCAGGTCTGGGGCCCGGAACGTTACAGTATTTGTGCGAGGCATTTATAAGAGAAATTTAAAAAGGAATTCAAGGGTATAACACTAAAGAACCTTTTCTAGGATGCAGCTAGAGCATGTTCTACATGCCAATTTGAGCGTGCACTGACAAGGATACATGAAGAAATACCTGATAGTGAAGATGCATTCCGATGGCTTACAAATGAAGGCACTGGGATGTGGTCACTCTAAATGTTTCATCTCTTTTCTTAGTGTGATATGGTACTGAAGAATCATTGTGATTCTTGGAATAAAATGATCTTGTCAACAAGGGATAAGCATGTCATCGATTTCTTGAATTTATAAGGAAGCTATAGATGAGGAAGATGCAAGAACGAAGAAGAGACACCGCGTCCTCTTACCAATGTCTACTTTGCCATGCCATTCAATCAAAGCTTAAGTTTTGTAAGAAATAGTCTACCTCTTCTGAGGTATTCTATGCAGGCCAACTTAGATTTGAGGTGGACTACAAAGGAGGAACATTTGAAGTCGATCTTGCAATGCATTCATGTGGATGTCACGTATGAGACTTGATAGAGATACCATGCCCTATGTGTTATTGCTTGTATTTGTGCATGTACGGAGGTCCCATAATTTTATATCAGCAACTACTATTTGAATAATACTTACATGCAGTGTTATTAAACTATGGTTATACATGTTTGTGATTCAACTCAATGACCAAGAGCAAATTATAATATTATTGTGCCGTCTCAAAGTTTGAAAGATCATGGCAGGCCAAAGAAAAACATAAAAAGACGCACGATGAGGTCGTTAATCCCTATAAGATATGGAAAATATTTCACTCTTAAAGGTGTAGAATTTCTAGGGAATTTGGTCGCCATGTAAGAACATGCAAAGATGCTCCAAAGATTGTCAAAATGAAGAAGGTTGAACGTAAAAAGTGTGTTACAATGTATAAGAGGATGGTCACAAGGTCACATGCAACTCAAGATTCTATCATGACAATCAAATGACGTTGGAACATCCTCGAGGTGTTATTCCTATTTATTATTAGCTTTATATCCATTGATTTTTTTCAACAATTATAGTCTTAAATGTTTAAACTTAGGTGAAGGGGCAATCGTTAATACCAAATAGGGATCCATGATGTTGCTCTAATCCCATTTGGAAGTCGATTGTAATCACGAGTTAAGAAATTATATTTCAAGTTTTTTTTGTTGATTTTCATTCATTTATTTCCAATATATATTTTGTTTGTTTTCTTTCCAGTATACCCATATGCTTTTTATTTTGTTTGTTTTCTTTCCAATATACTCACATGCTTTTCATTTGTTTGTTTTCATAAGATTGAAGAACTAGAGACACCTTTTTGTGATGATTTTTTATGTATTGAAGGGAAGTTGATGATAAGATGTCACCTTTTGTGTAAAAAAATTAAAAATTTAAAGGAGATTGAAAAAACGGTAATACCTTTAGTATATACATTTTAAGCATGTATTTTTTGTTAGTGTCATCGTCGCAACACATGATGGCATACACATATTCATCTATTTGGCTCTTTTGTGATGGAATAATATGTTTTTCGTTTAATGCATGTATATGTAATGTTGATTGTTAAAGCATGTAATTTCCCCTTGATTTTATTTCTTTGTTTTTTCTGTGTGTGTCAACCTTATATGTGTAATAAAGGAAACGTTTTCTCTGTATGTAGCCACCAACTTATTAAGTTATTGATGTTGTGACATCTACAATGTAACTATTTGGCTATGTTTCTTCCTATTGTAATCAATCCGAAATCGATATACAAGATGAGAAAGTAGTGGTGTCTCAAGATATTCTATGGTTGATGAAGCATACCTGATGAAACTAGGGTTTCTAGTTGTTTGTAAGTTTCTCTAAGATTTGAGGTGGAAAGCTTTGTGATTTACTTAATGATGGAAGGTTGGATATGAATTTTGCAAGAAGTCTGCATGAGGGATGACAACAAACAATGGATATGCATTATTGGCATGCAACAATTCAAGGTGTCATTGCGAAAGGCAGTAGTGCCACATGAATCTAACCTATTAGATCAGTAAGCTATCTTTCATTGATCTTGATACTAATGAGCATAATGTTTATATTACAGAAGAGATATCACCTTTCATGTATATGTTTTACACATATGTGCTTTTTTATTAGTGTTGTCATTGTTTAACATATGTATATTCTTCTATTAGCTCTTTTTGTGATGGAACAATATGTTGACGGTTTAATTTATCTATACAGTAGAATTTTCTTTGTTGGTGTTTGTTAGGAACATACTAGAGCATGTACAATCTTGTGGAAGGTCTCTGACGAGTACTCAAACTCCTATGTTAATTGATGCTAATTACGTGCAGATGGGCACTTAAGCTACTCAATAAGAACTGCACAAATGTGTGTGTGTGTGTGTGTGAAGAGTTGCAGTGTTTGTTTCTTTAACCTGGGCAAGCTCCAGGGTTGACACGAGAAGTTGATTGTACCTAGTGGATTTAATCTAAGGTTAATTAGCTGGTTTGATCAATCTAGGGCTTAATCAATTAACTTGGTGTCATGTACGGTTTTTTAGTGTTTTTGCACAACTTAAGTTATGCTGCATAATGGATGGAATGCAAGTAACATGAAATGCATGCACAGTCACAAATAGCTAATGAAATTCTTATTCAATCTCAAGCTAACAAATTACAAAAATTAGTCTCCATTTATAGGCAAATTTGAGCTCCAATTTCATTTTTAAAGAACAATGCACATAAGATTCTAAGTCCCTAAATCACTTAATCCGATTTCAATTTTAAACATAGAATTGATCATCGCAGATTAGGGATCCAAATCCATAATTAAATTCTACATGAATCAGGCTTTCGAGGGCCTATTTATACGCAACTATTGGACCTATGTGATAGTTATAGCATTCAAACAAGGTACACTAATCAGGAAACTTCTCTGAAATTTAACTAAGTATTTGAGAATCACATCATATAATTGATATGCCAACTACTATCACATCAATTGGAGTTTATATGCTCAAGTTATTAACAAAATAGTTCAGAGAACTATTTTGTATTGAAAACACAGTTAAAACAATCAAAAACTAATTAAAATGCACGATCATGGGCTTATTTCAAAAAAATAACACGCAAAGGGTCTCTTGTGATTTTCCAATGTGTGTGGGGGCATTTTCTATAAATAGACAGACATTGTAGGGCTTGTATGCAATTTTCCGCAGGCGGGCCACATGTTAGCACTGAGGCGGGACCTAGATGCAATATCCGGGAGTCGATGGCTGGGCGTTGTGAATTTCCCACCTATGTGACTCCTTTACATGAGGGTCCAGGCACAAGATGAGGGTCGGTGCAGTCACTCTGCATCGCTCGTTGTTGTTCTAGGGGATGAGGCCTTGGTGCTCTGAACCGGCTGGCATGGCAGGATGGCTTGGAGCGGGGATCCAAACCACTGGAATGTGAGACGCAATGGTCCAGATCAGGTCGAAGATGAGCGATGCGTATGTGCTCCTCTATAGATGGTCGGACAGTAGGAACGTAGCTCCTGAGGGTTGTTAGATCGGGATGGGGACTCAATCCAATGGTGTCTGTGGCTCCTTCCTCCTCAGTGGTGACTGAACTCAGGCATAGCTCCGGTGTCCCCTCTCGAGCTCCTCCGTGGTCATATGAAGATGTCGAGGGACCAGGAAGCCTGATGAGGCAAACGCGAAGGTGTTGGTGTCGAACCAGAGCTATTGTGTGGTAAGGACAACTCGTCGGAGAAGAAGGCAGAGATTGAAGCATCCTTCATGCACCTGACCGATGTAGGCTTGGGTTACCTGTAGGGTTATGTGCAAAGGGCAATGCAAAATGAGGTGGAATGGAGCATTAATGGATGTGACCAGAGGTGAATGGCTAGTGGGTCCTCCTCTTGTACAAGGAAGAGGTGGATCAAGGTGGATGGAGGTCTAGAGAAGTGGATAGTTATGTAGAAGGGTCACACGAAGATGGCGATGATGTGCTGGAGATAATGTAATGTTTGGAGTGGCTAGAGAGTGAGTGTGTGGTGTGAATAAAATATAAGAAATGCATAGAGGGTAAGATTCGAGAGGTTTCCTGACGAAAAGGATGAAGATGAAGATGGATCATGGCATGCGATGAGCTTTGAGAAGCTTGAGTCATTGCTCGAGGTAGTCGGCGAGTCTACCAAGCTCAGGAAAAAGGAGGTGATGTAGTGGCAGAGGAGGTTCACTAAATCTCATCAGAGTACCGACTGTCTTTGCTCGACCTAGAGGTGCACCACTGTCACTGGAGCAAGGAGGGATCTTGGGCAGAACTCTCATGAAGGTGGATCAACTATACAAGGCTAAGGGCAGTCTGGTTTTATGGAGAGTGTAAGTGAATGGCTGACAGTTTGGGAGCAAGTGGGAGCAGGCGAGGGTACGGGGTGAGCTCTGGTGAGGGAGTTGGCGCGAGAGAGAGAGAGAGGGATGACCAAGAACATTGACTGGAGAAGAGGGGAGCCGATGCGGACATGTGTGGGTTGAGGAAGAAAGGGTAGAAGAGGATCCGACGCGATGGAGATCGTTTGGGGGGGGGGGGGGTTGCTAAAGGTTGACAAAGAATAGGCATCGTTGGATCTTGAGATCCAATGGCCATGATGGGCCTAAGTCAACGACGGTCGGCTGTGAGGGCACCCATTGGATCAAAATATCCAACGATGCCTCTAGAGGGGGGATGGAGTGAAGAGGGGTTATTGGATCAAGGGGTCCAACGACCCAGATAACTTGCGGTGAGGGAAGAAGGGCCGTGTCACGTTTCTCACTCAGAGGTGGTCATGAGGCCCAATAAGAAAATGTAAAAGTAAGAAAACAAAGAAAAATAAAAAATGGTAAATTGACAAAAAAATACTCGACATGAAAGTTTTTCATCTCAATGAGATCTACAACTTTCATGGACAAAAACACAAAGGTGTCATATATACATACTTATATTTTCAATAGGTATTAAATTTACACTGATTACGCTTTTTTGTTTTTATATATTTTTATATATTTTTATTAAAGACACTATTTACACAAAGACAAATGCGCACATTAAACTAACATTTAGGGACTTTTAATAAGTTAAACACAAAGAAGAATATATACATTATGTACAATATATACAAGGACTGCATTGGGATTTTCTATTGAGAAGCTGACATACAATAATTAATCCAATTTACAAACAAAGTATAAAATACTTATTTTAGAATTTTAAGAGGTTTAATGGCTTAGGTTATTGAGCTAAGAATGAGCAATAAGATAGATGAATCAAGGATTCATCGGTCTCTTCTTACTTCTCAATTAATGCTCACAAGTCGTCCAGAAAGTTTATCAAGAATTGAGTGAAAAGCCACCAACATTCATGGTAGATATGTATGCATGAAAAACAATCATAAGGTCAACGTTGGTAGAAGAAACGTGGATCTCTTTTGTTAGATCGAGTATGTTGCGTTTGTGATGTTGTTAAACTACCCGATGCATTTGATAACATCATAATAACATGCTTCTATCTTATTCAATATTAGGAAAGAAGATACAACCAAAAGCTATCATTTGACGATGGAACATATGCTTACATAAATTAAAATTCTCACAAAGTCGACAAGAATGTTAACATGTCATTATTTTTTGCAAGAAACTGTTGGGCATGCAAGCCTACGACGAGCCATTTTGCAATAAATATTATTGCAAGTATCATTCCTTTATCTGAAATGAAGAATAACTAATTTGCATAATAGGTCACTTAGTACAATTAAGGTTATGTACCATAGCCATCTCAATGATCATACAATCGTTGATTCATTTGTTGAATCATAGAGGCTGGTGCATGGATGAATATCTAAAATATTAGATTGAGGACTCATCAAGCACCGTCAAATAATTATTAAGAGAGGATCTCCAGCCTAAGAAGGAGATGACAATCCTTTCTATAAAGATTAATATCTGACCAACCTCTTGATGCAGGTCCTCTGCATAAGAATAGAGATTCAGAGGTGTTAGAATAGTTAGGTCAAATAGTTGACTTAATGAGATCGAGATGACTAAAAACCAATGTCATATGCTGTCACGATATTGGCACACATCCTCTGATCGGAGACAGATGTGTTACTATATGTCTGAATATGTACATTCGACAGACTGATAAGTTGATGGCCCAATCAAGGTCTATACACCGACTCGCTGGTTTGCATGCAAGGGCATATGAGTAATACAATATCTCAAAGGGATTATACATGCTCATTTATTGAACCAGAAGATATGAGCTCACTCATGAGATACCGAGAAGGAACAAATTCCGTGCACGGTCATCTCACTTTGGAAGCTTGACTGAATTTGTAGGATTGATATATACTTTTGGAAAGTATATGATCAATACTTAGGTATGATATATGATTTTAGAAATTATATGATCGATACCGACTCCCGGTGATAGAATGAGAAACTTAATGATAAAGCCCTGAAGGAGACAAAGTAAATAGATCTAAAACCTCGAGTTTATTCTTGGTCTTCCAGTATGCATGATGTACAAGTATTATGAATACATGAGGGTGATGTGATCATAAATGATTGTATAACCATGACGCTTTCATTTCAAGGGAGTAATGGAACATTTTTGTATTTTATGACTCCCCTCAATAGAGAAGTGATTTGATCTTGGTCCAAATGTTGGACAATGATCTGAATGTGATTCAGATGCAAAGAAAAGATTAGATTTTCGGTTTTGATTTAATCAAACATCTATGGGAGGTTCGCGAGATATGGATTTGAGATTTGTTCTCAATATCCAAGTCACTATACGTGGAAAGTACAATCGCCATGTCCTTATCTCCAAGTATTCACGGAGAAATGCATTGCTCTTGAAATGGTTCAAGAATAATTTCATTGTTGATAATGTATCAGAGCATTGAGAAATGGATAATTAAATGTGTTTGAAATATCACGAATAATATGAGTTTGATTCATATTATTTGGACATGTAAGGAGAGTTATCTAATTAAATGTGATTTAATTATCAAAGATGAGAATAATGTGAATGTGATTCATGTTATTTGGGCACATGAGAATAAGAGATCCAAGATGCTTAAATATGATCAAATAATCACGGATATTAATAATGTATATAGCACTATCTATATTATTTGTATATATTATAAATGTGTTTATAATATATTAGAGATAGCTTTTTGTAAATATTATCTTCAAGTTAATTGTTGATGTGAATTGGATTCACATTGGAAATTAATTGGAAATACAATTTACATTTTGTTATGGGTTGTGAATATGATTCACAATTATTTAATGACATGATTGCAATATTCACGAAATTAATTTGGAATTATTTTTTGTGAATTAATTTACAACAAAAGTTGTTGTAAATTTATATGAAGGATTAAAGGACCCAACACCATCCATTTAATTGATGGTGGACGGTCACCCATTGACTTGGTCATAAGGGTGCCCCCTAGGAGGATCGGTGGCTTCCCTCATCATCCTTCTTTGTTTATTAATTTAGTTCAAAGTTAAATTATGTTGATTATTCAATATATTTAATTTAAACTAAATTAATTGTTGTTGTATTTTTTACAACAAAATCACGGCCATTGAATAGAAACACAAATCAATCTCAACCATTGATTTTGTGCTTCACATGAATTGAAATCCACGGACTCCCAGAATACTATAAAAGAAGAGGCAACCCTAGCTCTTCGTGAATACAACAATAATATGTCCTCTCCCTCCCTCCCTCTCTCTCTCTCGCTACAAGCCAAGTCTCTCTCTCTCATTGTGGTTGTCTACCATGGAGCCCTAGAGAGAGTCATCATTGCCGTCGCATCGTCGTTTTGCTGTCGGATCGTTTATTCATGGATCTCCGTCTCCTTCAGTGCATTTCGCTCGTGAAGAAGATATCGGATCTCGTGAGATGAGATTAGAAGATTGACCGCTTAGATCATCAACATGGATTGCAAGGAGCATGCATTTCATCAACACGCTCGCAAGCGTCTCCTTCGTCGGATCGAACTTGAGATAGGAGATCTCTTTGTTTAGAGATTCGATCGCAACCACGCTTCAAGAGGTAAACCTAATACGTGTTTGTGGTTTAAATGAAACGATCCGAGAAGTGTTCCTGGATCATATGCTTTCATCGTTCAAAATTTTTTAAATTCCGATGCTCGAGCTTCTAGTACGACTAGTCGCTCTCGATCGCATACGATGCGATCCTCATGCTTCCATGATACACTTAAGGATCTTCCCATATCCTTCAGAAACAAATTATGATAAGGAGAAGAATCCACTTACAAGTGCAACATTTGGTGTTTGCTAGAAATTTTGGATCGTGATGTTTCTTCTCGTCCATGTCGATTTTGGCTTCATTTTTTTATAGGTGAAACTTCTTTCTCCTTCTTAAGTAACCCGACTATAACTTTCTTTCATTGATTGCAAATAGGACATACCATTCAAAATAAATACATATATCATTTTTGAAGTTGACACGTCCATATCGATGGCCTATATTTTTGTTGGTTCATTAAGTCTGTAATTGTGCTCCGATTCCACAATCACAACACTTACTCTAAACATAGTTGTGGTAGTTATGCTTTCGATGCATGGGGGATGCTTCCACTTCTGTAACAAAAGCAAAATCATTTTTGATCTTTATAGTGACTAGATCATAGCAACTCATCAATTTTGTATAGTGAAGAATGTGAGGTTTCATTTGAGAAAATCAAGCAAAAATATCTAACAAAATTGCAATCAATTCAAATCATACAAAAACATTTAGCACAGATCTTTATCAATCGATAGCTGACCATACAAATGCTCATACCAAAATTTAGTTTATAGCACATGGATATGATGTTGAATTCCAGCATTCACGCCTATCTGATAGTATAAAATTTAGTTCAATCTCCTGTATTACTTCAAGGTGCTTAACATGGCAGCTCCACTTGACATATTTTGAAGGGGTGCTACTTTAACAAATCAATTATGTAAGTTAAAAGTACTATGATTAGCAACCACTTCCCCAGGCATTCCGTGCCATTTCTGACTACAAATACGAAGTTGGTTATATTTTTAAACACTGATTTTTCTGTTAAAGGTAAATTCAATGTCTTGTATACTTGTTCCTCGTAATGTTTCTCCAACAACTACATATAATATTCAAATATCGTCAGACAATAAAAATGAAACAAGTGCCTCAAGCATTCATTTCAACCATGATTTTAAGTGCAAATATTGATGTCATTTCTTTAAGTCCTAAAATGCTCATGTTGTCAATTGTCCGTAATTGTACTGAAACAACTTAAAACGAAAACGTGCAAATTTCAAAATTATAGAATCCGTAATAATACATAAGACTAATATATCATTTTCGCTACATTTAATAACTTGAATAAACTTATTTCAAGCAAGCCACCACGGTGAAATAAGTGGACACACTTTTCTTAGGAAGTAATGCTACAACCTCTCGGTTTGAGTTCGACTGGAGGCATGCTCTATTATAAAATAAGAAAGAATACAATACATCACATAATGTAAGTGTATTCAATATTAATATTCAATTCATGAATTTCGTTGATTACTCACTCGATCTCTTACGTAAGAAAGATGAGGGAGATGGGACATGGTTCCCTGTCGATTCCCCTTGGTCTAATTCTATGATGGGGAGTCGTTGTGGCATCAAGTTACTATTGTAGGGAGTATAGTGAAATCGACATTCATGGATTTTCCTAAGGCGTAACTTAGGCAACGAAAGAGATGATCGAAATATATAGTTTGCCCTCAGAGCGATCTGTTAGTTCACCAAACCTCGACCCAGTGTCACACCTTTTATTAATGTATAAGAGACATTAATGATAGATATTAATATTAATCATTCATTGATAAATAAATATTAACAAAGAAATAACATAAAATAAACATTTAAAATAAATCAAAATCGGTTTTGATAAATTTAAATATTTAAATAAATATGTGTTTGAAATTTTATTAAGATCAACATGGATTATAATAATGTGGCATAAATGAAATATTAAAAAAATCATTGTTATTAGCAATGCATACCAAATAATCGTGAAAATTTCTACACATCGTTCATCTAAAGATTTTAAAAATGATATAATATTGAAAACAAAAAAAGAAGAATAACAATACTGAGGGAACCTTGATTAATCCGATGATGAATGTCTTGTCTGATTTAGACTTAAGTGTCGTTTTTATCATACTATCAACATGCGTCAATATATTCACCATGGAGAGAACTTACTTGAAGGCTTTGGATGATGATGGAAAGACTTAGATGATGAGAAATTTAATAAAGAGATGAGAAATGGGGGAGAGATTAATGTTATGTAGGTATGTCTTTTTTCGCCCACTCAACTGTGGCGATATTTTTGAAATTTTACGAAGAAAACCATCCATTTCAACGGTGTGATCAACATATTCCAACATCACTCAATATGCAGTCCAACATTTGTGCAACACGATGGATTGACGACACTATAGCTGCATCAAAAAGTTGTTCCACACCGACAACATGTCCCTATACAATGACATGCAGTGAAATCTCAATCTATAGAATTCAACAATCAAAGCTACAATTGTTAATGTAGATGTTGCCCAACATCCCTTGCGTAGAAATGAAACAATCCATGCCCCCTCATTGATGAATATGAATTAGACATTTTTCTGCTAAACCCTTCTGTTATAATATATATAATATTCGATATAAAAATCTCGCTCAATCAATATATAAGATGTGTGATACTAACTATCTATTATATAACCTACATTACACATTTGGTAAAAAAATGAATTTTATGCCAAACCAGAAATACAAATAACTCACTTTTATCTTATATCAATAGAAATTTATACTCAGAAACAAGAATTCTTACAACCTTTTGTTGTCTCCAAGAGCTCGTTCGGGTAAATGATAAATAATAAGGTGGAGTAAAAATGAGCGAGTTTCATCCCTTATTTTTATTTTTTGATGATGGAGTTATGAGTAGTGTAAATAGGGATATAATGGATGATGTATTTATGATGCGACTACTTATCCTCAAACATGTTTTCTTAGAATAAAGTCCCTTTGTCTCGGAACAACATGGTGATATACCACATTAGAGGACCTACTGACGATTTTTATAAATAGTTTGGGAATTTTAGACAAAGTGTTATGTTTTTAAGTTGTAGAGGAGTTCTTAGAAGGGATAATTACACCCATAACCCTGAGTAATTTCTCAATAACATTCATAACCCTATGTAATCGTGAATTACATGAGGAACCCTAAATAATACTCCGTCTCACACCCATAACCCTCCGTTAGTCTACTCCGTTGACTCAACCAAGCTGTTGAGTTAATCTAACTAATCTTTAATCCAAAGGCTGAGAATTAAACAAAAAAACCAAAAAAAATAAATTCTTGTTTCCTCCTCCAGGCCCCTCCTACTTTATCCACCTCCCTCTCCCTCGGACCCCCCTCACCCCCACCGACCGCCTCCCCCGCCACCTCCTACTTCATCGCCCCTCCTTCTCCTCTGCAGATTCCCAGCACGACCATGTGCTATGCCTTCGGGGCAGTCGGGTTTTCGGGGAGAAGCGGGGCGGAGGCATGCCTGGGCAGCGAGGGGCTGGAGGGCGGGCTCGATCAGGTGGGAGAAGCTCGGTGCGGGTAAGGGGACGATGCTGGACGAGGGATGGCTAGCTACGGGGGTGTGGGTCGTGCACGCGGAGTCGGTGGGGGCACTCGGTGCAGGTCACGCGTGCGGTGTCGGTGCGGTGTCGGTGGGGGCGCTGGTCGGGGGAAGACGCAGGTGGGAGAAGCTAGGTGCGGGTCGCGCGTGCGGAGTCGGTGGGGGCGCTGGTGGAGGGACAGCTCGCTGCGGGGGTGCAGGTGGGAGAAGCCTCCGCGCACGATGGGGTTCTGCTCGGGGACGACTCGCGCGTTGGGGTGGGGGGCCTCCGTGCGCATGGCTGTAGGGATGGTGTTGTGCGGGGGGGGGGGGGGATGGTGTTGTGCGGGGTGATTGGTGGGTGTGGGTGGGGCGGGGATGGTGCTGTGCGCGCTCTGCTCGGGGGATGGTGTTGCGGCGGGTTGCGAAGGGGACGACGCTGCGAATTGCGAAGGAGATGAGCTCGGTCGGCGGGGGGGGGGCTCGGTTGGTGCAGGGGATGGGGGGGGGCACGAAGGAGATGAGGTTGGTGGTGCAGGGGATTGGCCCGAGGGGGAGGGGGCGAAGGGGATGAGCTCGGTTAGTGCAGGGGATCGGCATGGTCGGTGGTGCATGGGATTGACGGGAGGGGGTTTGAGTGGTGTTTACGATGGCATGTTTTTGCAAATAACAATGATAATCAGGGATAATTTTGTCTTTTTATAACGGAAACCGTCATCTATAACGGACATCTGAAACGGAACATAACCGGGGTTATATCATGTAAGAGTTAAGCATTACTCGAGGTTCCTCATGTAATTCACGATTACACAGGGTTATGAATGTTATTGAGAAATTACTCAGGGTTATGGATGTAATTATCCCTTTTTTTAGAAACATCCTCCATGCTGCAAATACCTAACCCAACTTACGAAGCACACATGTAGGCACTTTTGTTAGTTGTTTCCTTACTCTCCTTTCACTGAAATTCCTTACTCTCCTTTCTTTCAGTGATCGCTCGATGGAAGCACGGAGATTGACGTGATCAGTGACTTCTATCAACTTTATGTATATTAAAAATCTTCTTATTTTATATGATCATTTGTTTAATTCTGAATAATGATCAGAGTGGTTCGTTCCTCCTACTTATTCAATTGAAAATAGATTGAGGGATACAACGGATTAATTAGTACTTATGTCTTTCTCCATTCCACTTGAAGGACAACTCTTCTCATTCTTCTCCCTCCATAGATGGTCAGCTTTTTGACCATGGAGTCAAAATGAGGAATAATATTTCTCTCACTATTCCTCCATCACAGGCCTCTCCCGCTAAAAAAATACAGACAACTACCACTTATCAAACAATCTTACAATAGGTCGTGGTGGGTCATGATCAAATGGATCTTATTTAACATATATACTTTGAGTTTTCATTTATTTTGAGTCCATTTATTTTATGGAACAAATCATTATGACAAGTAGTTTAAATTATTTGAATACATAAAAGACTTATTATATAAGACATTCTTCTATTTCTTTTATTTTATTTGAAGTTCTAATTCTGCATTTTTTAATAGGCAAATATATGGGAGGGGAGATTTGAACCATATTATTTTGAGTGGTGAGCACACTGCTCCTCGTCTAAGCACACCGCGTTTTATTTGATGAGTCTCCCTCTCTCTTCCATCTACTTTCCCCTCCCGTAAACCCCCTTTATTTTCTTCCCAACCACCCTCCTCTCGTCTATTCTCCCTACTTCCCTCGCCGCCCCCAATAACCCAACACCACCCCTCCTCTTCCGTTTCCGCCGCTCCGCTCCCCACCGCGCCACCAACCCCACAGCCACCTCTTCAACATCCTGCGCCGCCGAGCCGTCCCCACCGCCTTCCCCCGGCATCCGCCAACAACATCGCCTTGCAGCCGCCAACAGCGCCGCCTCCATCTGCTCTTCGCTGCCTGCTTCGCCGTAGTCAACACATACCCGTCACCATCGTCGATCAGGCCCAAAGCAACGCATCGTTCTCCCCTCCGTGGTAACGGTTGACCATCTTCCCATTTTTATTTCTCTGCCTTTTGGCTGTGGGGTGCTGTACAACCTTGGTCTGGTAAAGGGTTACTTGCTGTTTCCTGCAACCATTAGCACCAACAAACCCTAGATCTATTAGCTATTTGGGTAAGCACAGCTAGTGGATAAGTGGTGCCCCTTCTCTTCCAGTTTGATTATTCCCTCGTATCTGACTTTGACCATGGTTGGCATTATTTAGCTTTCCAAATCATTTGAATCACTTAATTGCAATCTGTTTCACATCTGCTTTCTTATTTACAGTCAGAATTAGGGTGCATGGATCGGATTTTATATTGATCCGCCGTTTAACCTTAGCGGATTTTAACTTTTTTCAATCCAATCAAATCCACAAAATATCTAAATCTCATCCAACCATCAAATTATGAATTGGATCGGATTTTTTTATACGTAGATATTCCCACTTGGTGTATTTGAAATATAAGTTGGTTATTTCCAACACTATCTTAACACTAGTACATACAAATTTAGCTAAAATATTGTACAAAGAATACACATGAAAATGCAAAGTTTTCCATAGTCATCTACCTAATTTTAAGAATCACAATGTAATTAAATGATTGGTATTTATGGACTAGGGAAGAAACATGTTAATCCATTAAGAAAACCAAACACTATGTCATTCAATTAAACTATTATATAGAATTTGGTATAAAAGTTTTTAAAAAATGGTCCATGACTCCATTAGTATGTTTTTTTGTAAATGGTTCCAAAAAATAGTTCATTTAGTAAAATTTCAAAAGAATCAAATGATGACTAACCATTGTTGTTAAGGCGCGCGCCTAGGCGCCCAGGCGCCCCAAGCCGTGCGCCTAGAAAGCACGCCTTGCTTTCATTAAAAATGGCGCACGCCTTGGGTCGCCTGGGCGTCAAGGCGCGCCTGGGCGCCGCCTAGGCGACTTTTTTTGCGTACTTACACATATATCGCATTTTCAAAATGCGATATACATATCACATTTTCAAAGTGCGATATACATGTCGCATATTGGAAATGCGATATACGAACAGACCCTGTATTACCCCACCGCATTCGACCCGACCCTCATTACGTGTTTAGCAGAGAAACCCCTTATCGCCCCTGTCTCCTCCGCAGTCGCCTCCCTAGCTCCTCCAGCGGGTTCCCTCCTCCTCCGACGGCCTCCATCCTCCTCCGACATCCTCCCGAGTCCCTACCACCTTCAACAGACGTCCTCTTCCTCCAACGGTCTCATTCCTCCTCCAGCGGCCTCCCTACCTCCTCCAGCGGCCTCCCTCCTCCTCCAACGGCCTCCCTCCTCCTCCGGCGGTTTCCCTACCTCCTCCAGTGGCCTCCCTCCTGCTCCAACAGCCTCCGTGCGTTCTCTTGCTCTCCCATTGTAGAATGACTTCAATGGAATCCTCGGATGGGGATGCCATTCCTAATCCCACTACTACACCAACCCCATCTACTGTGCAAAGGCCTGGAGAAATTGATCCCCGCTTCACCGACAAGATGAATGATCCATGCTTGAAAGCGGCATCGAAGGATCCCGGTTGGAAGTACTCTTTTTGGCCGAATACACTAGACAAGAATAAGGTGCAATGTGCATTGTGCAACCACATTACTAATGGTGGAATCAAAAGGCAGAAAGAACACTTGATTGGTGGTTATCGAGATGTATCTATGTGTCCAAAAGCCACTATAGAGATTAAGAAAGAGATGGCTGACTTCAAAAATCGTAACAAGAAGAGGAAGATAGTCGTTGATTACAGATATAGTGGAGCTGATTCAAACATTCCAGATGCAGATGATGGTGATCATGATGAACATGTAGTCATCTTGGATGACTCACATCCTACGGCTACAACAGGTACAAACGTTAAATCTGGTTCTAGTTCATGTTCTGCAAATAGGCCACCTGTACGGAAGGATCCACACGGCAAGGGTCCTATGGACTCGTTTAGTTCTGCTAGCCCATGGGAGGTTGTGGCACAAAGGAGGGCAGCAAGGGCTCGTGGTGAAGCACAACAAACTACAATTGAGTTTGCTTTAAAAAAGGATGCTACCCAGGTGGCATATGATGCCATAGCTGAGCTATTCTATACAGGTGGCATCCCTTTTAATGTTGCACAACGAGAAGCTTTTGAGGTGGCAGTGGAGGCTATTGTCCAAGCTGGGAGAGGATTTGTTCCTCCATCTTATCACCAATTGCGAAAGCCCCTACTTGAAAGATTATATGCAAGGACCAAAGATTTGCAGGTGAAGCATGAAAGCCATTGGAGGACATATGGATGCACGATTATGTGTGATGCATGGACTGATAAACGACAACGAAGTCTGATTAACTTCCTTGTTAATTCTCCAGAAGGGTCCTTTTTTATTTATGCAAAGAATGCAACATCCGATGTACACACCGGTGTGTATGTGTTCAAATTGATAGACGAGGCTGTGGAGATGGTGGGTGAGGAGAACGTTGTACAAGTTGTCACCGACAATGCAAGCAATTTTGTTTTAGCAGGAAAGTTACTGATGGAGAAGAGGAAAAACCACTTTTGGACTCCATGTGCTGCACACTGCTTGGATCTGATGCTTGAGGATATTTCCAAGTTACAGAAATTTGCAGGAGTTATCAAGAGGGCCAGAAAAGTAACAACCTATATTTACCAGCATATTCGGTTGCATGATGCGTTTCTACAATTCAGTGAGGATCACCAAGAGCTGTCTAGAAGCGGAGTTACCCGCTTTGCTACCAACTATTTGACCCTTACTAGTTTGCTCAAGCAAAGGAAAGCTTTGGCGTCTTTGTTTATTTCTGAGGTGTGGAACACTAGTTCTTGGTCGAAGACACAGGATGGGAAACATGTCTATGAAACTGTGATGGCGAATGCTTTTTGGGAAAAAATTGAAGATTATCTTAGAGCTGTGCAACCCATCGTTACTGTGCTGCGTTTAGTGGATGCTGACGAGAAGCCGCCCATGGGATACATTGCTAGGGCTTTTGACACTGCAAAGGAAATGATTATTGAAAACTTTGGCAGGAAGGAAACAGATTACATGCCTATTCTACAAATTATTGATTCTCGCTGGGATAATCAGATGGCTCGTCCTTTGTATGGTGCAGGATGTTTCTTGAATCCTGCATTTTATTACAAAGTGAAGGACAACAATGAGGCATTGATGGGAAGGTATGAAGGTGATTTCATATTTTGCCTTGAGAGGATGGTTGATGATCCCGATCAACAAGACGTGATATGCTCTGAAATGGAGGTCTACAAAGGAGCTCGTGGTATGTTTGGCAGAGCAATTGCTATTAGACAAAGGGAAAAAAACCACCATGTAAGTTACATTTTATTATTTATATTGAATGATTTAATTGTAACATGTGTTTACAGTGTTGACTTATTGTGTAGTGGAATGGTGGGATACTTATGGAAGTCTCACCCCCGCTTTGAAGCGGGTGGCAAAGCGTATTTTGGGACTATGTTGCACATCTTCCTCATGTGAACGCAATTGGAGTGCTTTCGACTTTGTATGTATCAAAAACACTTATAAATTTACAAATATAAATGCCAACTTTATACTTGTAAATTTACGTAATACTTGAATTAATGTGCAGATCCACACAAAGAGGAGGAATAAGTTGGAGGTTGACAGACTTTCCAAGCTTGTTTACATCCAATACAATAAGCAACTTGAAGAGAGATTCAAAAATAGGAGGCTCGGGAATTTAGCAAAAGATTTTGATCCAATTGCTCTTTCAGAGTTAGATTGGTCAAGTGAATGGATGACAGGTCTTTACGTGGAACCAGAGGTTGTACCGGGGCTTACACTGAGGGTCATTGATGAAGCATTATGTGCTTCTCAAGCATATGAAAGTTCTCGTCCAAGAAGGAGTCAACCACAAGCACAACCAAGCACTTCAGCACGTGGTGGTCTTCGTGGCCGTGGTCGTCGTGGTACTCGTGGTGCACATGTGATTAGGCGACAATATGTACCTCCTCATGTTCCGGACGACGAGGAGGAAGAAGACGAGGAAGATGATTGGATGGATCTTAATGATGATGGCCAAGAGCAAGATGAAGGACATGAAGAAGAAACTAACCTGTGTGATGATGATGATTGAAGCGTTGCAGTATTAGATTATTGTATTTCAGTCTTTGAAATGTTTTGTTATGCCAAACAATTTGTCTGTTTTTTTAGTACATTTTCCACTTTTTTTGCCAAACAATTTGTCTGTATGCCAAACATAGCTTGTTTATTTATCTATGTACTGATTCCTTTATGTGTTGTGATTCTTGATTCTTGTGATTAATCACTAATGTTTGGTTAAATGATATTTATTACTCTAACACTCTAGTTACTATGTATTTATAAATACAAAAGGTGTTGACAGAAAAATAAATCCAATAGTATTTTTTCTTAAAAAAATATATTAATTGATATCGCATCTCCAAAATGCGACATACTCTTAAAAAAATAAAAAAGGATGTTGCATATGAGACATGCGACATCCGTTTGCTTTTAATAATTAGATGTCGCATGTCTCAAATGCGATATAGGTCACATTTTGTTAGACGCCCAGGCGCGCCTAGGCGCGCCTAAGCGCGCCTAGGCGCTTAGGCGCCCAGGATGAACGCCTTGTCGCCTTGCCGCCTTAATAACCATGTGACTAACACAAGGGTTTAGCATCAAAAGATGCTAGCTGCATAAATAGTAGAAGGGAGAGGTACATTTAAAAGATGATAAACGAAACTCTTCAAAAACAATCCCTGTCCTTCCTTTCTTGGAAGGACAAAGGTCCAACCATATTGCATTACTGCCAAAAGCCCAAATACTGATCTTCCTCAGTAGAAAGTTAAGAAGATCGCTATCCTTTCTCAAGGGAAAAAGCATATACATAAAAAACTAAAGACATTTTCAAATAGGAAACAGTGAAAGTTTTTAAACATATGATGACAACTTGTATACCAAGGCGAGGAAGAGGTGATGGCACTCATCGAGTGCATCAGTGGATGGTGTCACATATGATGGGGTGGCATCGTGAGGGAAGGGAGGTAGTGACATGACTCATACAAGGAAGGAGCGGAGGAGTCATGATTCATGAGAGAGATGCGATGGAAGTGCACATGCGAGGGAGTTGTGACATTGCAAAATGTGAGAGAGGTGTTATGGTGGTACACCTCACACGAAGGAGGAGTGATGATGTAACGACTTGTGAGGCAAGTATAGCGACATTGCAAGGGAGGGTCGGTGGAGGCATTGGGGAATTGAGAAAACAATCATTGGGGAATGAAATGAGAGGGAGGAGACTAGGGTGTGACCTAATATGGTTTAACAGAGTAACATTTCAGGTATTTGTCATTTGGCTTGAGATAAAAGAGGATGCATATAAGATGAGGTATATTCACCGTTGATATGAAAAAGGAAGATAAATGGTTGGTTATTACCTTATTTTCAAATGTGATGGATTGCGAATGGATATATGTGTATCTATTTTGTTTGCATATCAAGGGATTAACGGATCAGATTAGATTGAATTTTGATGATGACCCAATCCAATCCATAGTTTAACAGATTTAGAAAATTTTAATCCAATTCAATCCTCTTGAATGATATCACCAAACCAATCCAAACATCGGATTGGATTGAGTTATGAATTTTATCCGATTCATATGCACCCCTAGTTGTAATCATTTTTATATTTATTTACTGGATCCATTAATTTATTTATTTACATTGACAGTAACCAATTGTCCAGAAAATATAAATTATTTATAGAATAGGTCAGGGTCATTTTGCCTCCGTATTGGGGTTTTGGCTCATTCCAACATGTAGCTGCATCATGGTTGGGTACCCGACCCGTGAATTCCTCATTTCCTGCCTGACTGCGTCCCACATCTTTCATCTTTTCATGATTTCCCCCCTTCTGTCAAGTATTGAATTTATAATACGATAAACAAGCTCGGGTTATAAGATTGGTCAAAAGGGTTGATTAGCTGGTCTTTATTGCACTCAACTTAACCAGTGTTCGTGATTTTGTCCACCAGTTGAGGAGCAAGACTCAATATAATTATATCAAGGCCAACTCTGATGAAAGGAACCACTTCTGGATTTTTTTTGATTTTCTCGTTTCTCCCGACCAATTGTTGTTGGCATCGCCACATCTTTGACACCTTCCAGTTTCTGGAATATTTTGCTTGCAGGAACCTATCACGATGCATGGGAAAATGAAAGAACTTGAGATAAGTGAAGATGTTGCAGTCTCAAATCTTTCTTATGGAGAACCATCCCCTGACAAAGATGACGAAGATGGACAACCTGACAATGGTTCCTGTGATGGGTCCTCAGGTTTATATATCGATCTTTTCAAATTTCTTGCATAAATGTGGATGTGAAACGAGCGTAAAATTTATGTATAATTGTGGAGTTTAAACGTTACATTTTCTTTATCTGGTTTGCTTTTACTTTGAAGAAACTAAATAATGTTGTGGTGCTGTCATTTGGATGTACATCTGTTTTAACCATCTATGATCCTCTACGTACATTAGGAAGCAGGTTAGTTGGCTTTAGTCATTATTAACTTCATATGAAGTTGCCATAGATGAATAAATAAGGAGACATTGCTTAATAATTTTGTGGGCAAGATTAACATGCAAAATCATATTAACACAATTTCTTTATGCTTTTAGCAAAGTTCAAGTAAGTTCCACTTCCACCCCTTCCAAGATCCTTAATATCAAGATCCTTACTACCAGGAGAAAAAATGCAATATTTTCTCTGCATAGGGTTCACAAGACTTGAAAACCACATCATATTTTCGCAAGCATGTATACGAAAGCACTGTGAAGGTTCACACCCTCTGCATTCTTCACATGCAAGGAGCTGTAGACCCTCTCCTTCTATCCTCATTGGAAGGCACCTAAAATGAGTCCCATGGTGACGGTCTTGGCCAAGAGATGCCGACACTTTTCTAGAACTATTACGTGAAGGAGCATTGAAAGAAGAAATATTGTGTCATCATGGTCCTAACTGGACAATGGCAATGTAAAGCATGCGTTGTGTACCTATCTAATACTCTTGTAGATGTTGGCAACTTGGTGCATGTTGTTGAATTTGTGCCATTTGTTGGGGGTCCAATAGAAGGTTGTTGCTCACATATGTAACCATGCAGTTAGGGGCGTGCATGGTTTTTGGATTGGATGGGTACTCGATCCGATCTAGACGGATTGGCCCTAAACCCATTGGTATCCAATGTGGTATTTCGGGTCGGGTACCCATTTCAATGTAATCCATGAAATCTAGTACCCCGACCTAGTGGACTTTGGATACCCACGAGGCGACCTGTGAATGTCCTAGATTGTCACCCCCAATGCTATCCTCTCCTTCACTCCAACAATGCAACAACCTTTCCATTCACCTAGGCTCGAAGGCTGTGGCAAGCTCGGAGTTTGGCAAAGAGGGTTCCAAGCAATCATGGTGCACGGCGAGAGAGACCCTGTAAATGGTATTGAAGGTGAAGCATTGGAGAAGGTCTTGCATTCCTCCACTCTACCATCTTGGGAGGTAGAAGACATCAGCGAGAGTAGTCTCTCATTCACCTCTGACTCGAGTACCACTGCCACGTACTCTTATGTTCCTGGTGGAGAATTCGTGGCTAGCGAGCTTCTGTAAATTCCAGAGACTCCCATCAGCATTGAAGATGCTGAAGCCTAGGAGGTCGCTTAGAATTTCCGTGAAAGGTTGGCCTTTGGGGATGTTTTCGAAGCTGGTCTTCAATATGTACTCAACATTGCGTGGATTGGCCGTGACGACGATTCTTCTGGCGCCCAGACAACGTAGGACCTTTGTATAAGATTTGGATTCTGGAAGGAGGCGGGTGTACTCGTCAAGGAGGCGATGCTTGTTCTCGTGGAAGGCGAGTAAATACCCTATTATCAAGTAGCTCTTTGGGCTGCTGCCGCAAGCTCTGGGTTTTCTATCTCATGAGAAATGGTGTGTTGGAGATTTTGTAGGAAAGATAAACGAGCACGCCAATGCCCTTTTTGAATCCTGATCTTTATAGTATGTAACATGGTGCGGTTCCTTCTGGGATTTCACCCATTTTCTTTTCGAATAATTTTTCAGTTCCATTATATCTTTTAAAAGTACATAGTTAAATACAAATAGTACCGCGTGCAAACACATACTTAATTGATATCAACGCTAACATATATCCATTAGAGATATTATATAAGTTCAAACAACAACAACAAAGCCTTTTCCCACTTTAAGTAGGGTCGGCTACATGGATTTTTTACCTCCATTCATATCTATCTTGGGTCATTTTCGGGCTTAGGTACAAAAAACTAAGATCCCTTTGTATAGTTTCATTCCAACACTTATTCTGCGGATCTTTTGCGGAGCGTCTCTCGTGGAGAAAAAGAAGGATGGCGGAGCGTCTCTCGTGGAGTCCAAAGGTTCGAGGAGGCGGAAGCGGAGCTCAGCCGAGGCGCGACAACGACGGAGACGATGGTTGGCGGCGGGTTTCGCATGCGAAGCCTGGTCGTAAGTGTTTCCGATGTGGTCTGCGTGGCCACTTAGCCTCTGCGTGTGATACTCCGCCCCGCTGCTTCCACTGTGGCAGGGTGGGTCATCGCATGGCTGCTTGCTGGTTCTTACGTGAGGGAGGTCGCGCCGGACAACGCGTGGCCTCGAGGCGGTCTTTCTCGCGAGGTGACCCTGGAGCTACTCATCGTGGTCGCGATGCTCGCTCTTTTGCGGAAGTGGTTGGCGGTGCTGGTGCAACTGGGGGGGTGGTTCCTGCTCGTGAGGCGGCTGGCGTTCCTGCACCTGTGGGGGTGGCTGGCGTGGGCTCTGCGCAGGGCTTGGGTGTGGGTGGCGGTGCGGGCGATGCGCAGGCTCGGCCCTACGAGGGCATTCCTGTGCATGGCTCGTTACCTGTGCATGACTCGGTTGCGGAAGTCGTGGAGCAGGCGGGCTTGTCCAACAAGGAGCTTGGTGGTCGGGCTAGCGTTGGTAGGGGGAGGAGGGATGAGGAGCTGGTGGGCGGTTCGACGAGGCGCGATGCGGGGTTGCATGGCGGTGGGGCTTTCGCGGGCAGGCGAGTTTCCTCCAAGGGACACCTTGTGGCTGTGGGTGTCAGGCGTTGTATGGCTCTTTCCTGGGATGACATTCGCTCGAGGACGATTTCGTTCCTTGGCGAGGACTTTGACGGCGACTTCATCTTCCTCGACGCGCTGCGCTGTTGTGTTCGCGGGCTCTCCCCGGTGCAACGGGAGAGCCTCTTCCGTGGTTTTGGCGGTCCTGATATTACGTGGCGACCCCTTCGTGTCGCGGATGGAGTGGTGAATCTTACCGACGTATGTATCGCGGAGGTGCGGGGGGTCCCTTTCCTATCTCGCACGGTGGCTGTGCTCTCTAAGATGATCGCTAGGTGGGGGCAAGTTCTTGCTGTCCTTGATGATGGCTTGGCGCCAGGGGCGGACTGGGCCAGCACGGCGATTCTTCTGGAGTGTTCTCCTCGATTTCTTGAGGCTATGGAGGGGAAGGTCATCTTCGAGCGTTTGTACATGGGCTCCTGGTCCTTCAAGGTGGAAATCCTCATTTTGCCGCCGCCGGCGTCCGATCCTTCACCTTCTTCCTCGGCCTCGCGCGGTGGACGTCAGGGCTCTCCGTCGAGGGACGACGGTTCGTGTTCTCCGCGACACGTGGCATCCTACAGGGATATCCTCGAAGCGTCGCCTGGAGATTTTTCTGAAGCGTCGCATGGGGGTTCTATCGAAGCGTCGCACGGGGAGAAGCCCAATTATATATAGTAGATTAGAGGAAGACAGCATAACTCCATCTGACTTCTTTTGAACAATGCCCGATCGGAAAAACAGAGTCACCCGGTCCCATATCCCTAAGCTCGGGATGCCTGGACATACGGGCCGGGATCTGACATTGAGGGGAGGGGCATCCTCATCAGTTGTAGAAAGATGGGAAGCTCATCCTACCCCCTCGCTCCAGTCCCTCTCTCTTGTCCTTTGACGGGAGAGGGGCCTCACTCGACACTCACAGACTTTGAGGCTACGAACGAAGTGGGCTGTGGTGATGTTGGAATTTTCACGTTTGAGTGATGAAGGCAATTGAGCCAGTGAGGGACCTGGAATGCGCCTATTCCCTGCCTTCCTCCTTTTTCCAGTTCTACATACCTCCGCCTTGCTGAGGCTCCGAGGCTGTCGGAAGCTGAGGCACCATCTATCGTCTCTGCTGTCTTTCGGACTCCCCCGACCCGGATATATAGTTGGCGTCGACTTTCTTCCTATTTCGCTGGGATTTGCCGCTCATACTTAGTTTGACACGGGGGCTGAGTCAGAGTTAGATACATGCATTGTTAAGCACTGATTCAGACTTTCTTGAATTGCTCTAGTAAATAGAAGAATTCTATGTTTACTGTGGGCTTAGACGTTGATACGCGTGCCTACTTCACCGCTGCTACCATGATCATTGCTGTCCCCACTGGAATGGGCGCATCATGACATCGTAAGATGTCTCGCCCGAATGAATTAGTTGGTACTAGAAATGTCCAAAAAAGTAAACTCTTTCCCTATACCTCTCGCTCAGGAATTCTGTCTGACTTAGGGTACCGCGCAGGCGAGGGAAGCACAACGGCAGCTTTCGCCTCTGTCTTCTCGCCACCTCTTGCCTTTGCTCTTTTCCCTTCCCCTCCTCCCTCTCAGACTGGACTCTCGGAACGAGGCTAATAAGTAGTAGTGCGAGCGACTATAATGATCATATTATCAAAAGAAGAATCAAAAATGCGTCATTATAGGGGAGACTCTCGGAACCTAGTCTTGTCTAGATACCGGGCTAGGTAGGTCTGCTTGCTTATGGGGAGGAGGAGCGTGCAAGCCGATAGAGAGGCATAGAAGAGCCTAGAGTAGGTGGGCATTCGGGGGCCGGTCAAATATGCATGTCAAATGGTCCTTCATTCACACTCCACTCTCGACAGGACTATGACTGAGTCGTACCTCTTCGAGAGCGGGGAGTCTCGCACCGTCTCGGCTTCACTCTATAGACGGAGCGAGCCCCCGTAATCTGAGCAGAGAGTTGAGCCTCGTAGCTTTGATCTGGGCCTACAGCGAAGGCTGCTACTTCTCGATATTGTGCCAATTCCAGTTTTAAACTACCGCGGACTTGTTTCATAGCTTTCAACTGAGCTGCCGGGCTCCTCTTCTCCCTAGCCTGAGAGTGAGATCAGGCTAACTAAGCCTCTTCTTATATCGCGACTGGTCTGGGACGTAGTTGCTGAGGGAGAACCAGGATGTTACTTGGCTATGGAACGAAGGATCATTCCCACGGCATACATATCCTGACTTATGGATATTGCTTTTCTTTAGCTTTTCCCACTAGCACCTCTGCTTTGCCATCCGACTCACTTGCGGAAGCTAGCCCGCTGGAAAGGAGGAAGAGCTCTACTAAGATAAGAAGTGGATGGATTTCTTCCTAGGAGCTAATCCTCAGCCTTCAAAAGCTAACGCGCCGTCTCTTTTTGTTCAAACGCGGAGCCCGAGCGGCCGGCGAGCGAGTGGTTAGTGGCAAATAGCGCCCGGGGGGATGGCATTCCTCTCTGCGGCTGGCACTCGAGGACTGCGGGGAGAACCGGGAAAGAGAAAACAGAGTGGTGCGAAGCCGTGGAGGCGACTATATATGTCGGAAGCTGGAACTATATATGAGGGGCTAAGTAGGATAGTGAAAACCGGAGGAGACGTAGTGTGCGACCCGGACTTAATGGCGTTCTATACTTCCCCTAGCGGTCTGGTAAAGGAGAAAATGAGCCTCTTTTCCCGTCAAAGATGATAAGATAACCCGCCTAAGAGCTCTCGCTCCGCGCTCACACACCCTCTCTGAAAAAATGCCTGATTTCATCGAAGATGGTTTTAGCTCATACTGCTGGAAGGGTGGGAAAAGGAAGAAGGGAATAACCGAGGATGACTTTTCCCTCTTTAAATGCTTCACGTGCGATCCTGCAGAGCAGGAGAGAGAAGCATAGTCCCAGAGGATCGGGCAAGTAGCACTTTATCTGTTTAAAGAAGAGAGTTCGGCTTCTCGACAGGAATTCAGATCTAGGGGAGGGCTGTGTTAGAGGTACCAGTCCATTCTGATATACACCTAGATGCCCGCGGGCCGAGTAGTCTATCAGTGGTCAAAGGTTGGGCATTCTCTTAGAAGGTTCATCAGTGATGTGTGCACCTACACCCGCGTATGCGATGCAGGACGAGGCGCTTGGACTCATATGCGAACTCACAGGCTTTTGTCTAGCTGGGGCGGAGCCGTAGTTGTAGAACTTAACAGGCTATAGGGGCAACTAACCCCCCTTTCCCAGGACATTCTCACCCTCTGCATTTACTCCAATAATCATTCAGCAGTACGAAGCAGGAAGAAAGGCCAAGACATCAAGAGCCTATATAAATAAGTGCGCACACTACCACTTTAGAATATCCTACCTCACTGCGAGGTCTATCATTCACGAGACTGGTACCGAGGGGATATGGGATGATGTAAAGAGGATGGTTTTTCTCTTTCGCGTTAGGAGGGCTGGTGGAATTCGACCGTCAGTAAGTCAATATAGGCAATAGAGTACAAAACTTATCTTCAAGCTTTACCTTATTTTGATCGTTTAGAGGGCGATCGTGTGTCGTGGTAAAGAAGGAAGAAGTTGATGTTTTGACTCATCTTCGGACATCTAATCCTCTTTTCTGCCAAGCTCCATGCGCCAGGGAACAACAGATATGAAGGAAAACCAAACAAACGGGCTAACTAGAAAGAGAAAAAGCTCATCTCGCGAGAGGTCAAGAACAACCGAATGGGAGGCAGGTAAATCGACCGCAGGGACATCTATGACGTTCTCAACTACCTCCTATCTGGGGGGCGGCTCTTCATCCGACGAATGAGCTAGGCTGGACGTGAACAAGGCGGGAATCCTAGAATCTCAGTAACGGTCGACATCTCCTTTCGGATCTTAGGCACCCCCGGGATGACTTGAAAGCCTCAGTCCCCCCCCTGGGTCACGGAGGCCTCCCCGACATATGTTGCAACGTCCCCAATAGCATGCTCTTACTTCGTCTTTCCCTTAATAAGTCATCAAAAGTGATGGAAAGGGCACCGGAAGAGACTGATCAGCTTGACTGACTTATCAACCCCCTTCCCATATAATCAAAAATATGGAGGCCGAGAATTCTCAATCTATATAGATGTGGGAGGAGGGTCAAATCGCTCTTACCGACGATGCAAACTATGGGCAGAATGGGGGGGTTACGAAGGGGGAAGCTAAACTCAATCCGGATTTGGCCGCGGTTTTGGATCTTCCAAATCATTCCCGCAGTGGATCCGGACCAATTCGTCCGCTTCCTCGGGCCCAACAGGCTGGCATGGCAGAACTAGATTATTCGGCTTATTCAATTACGCCTACAAAGCATCTATCAAACTATTCTTCGACCTCAGTCCCCATTCCGCTCCTACCTCTCTCAAAGAACAAAGCTTCAGACCTAATGTGCCATACGTGAGTGAAAGCAGCATAGTGGCGATCCAGGGGTGGGATTAGATATCTTAGCCATAAAGGATGGATACTAGGTGGGCCCTGTGCGCTGAGACAAACGTCTTTCAGTTCTTCCTCTGCCCCTCAGCCCTGCTCTAATCAGGACCGACTAATATAAAGTGATGTGCGGCAAGGGGTGGGAGCTTGCGCGCTCTCTTTCTCACCATGACTTGAAGAAAATCAGCGACCAAAACAAGCCCCTGAGATCTCACTGATGTGAGGCCTTAGATTTGAGTAGGAATAATAATAAGAAAAGTCCAGGTTGGTTGGTGAGCCTAGTGAAAGCGGGAGAGCAAAAGACGTCAGCCCCAGGACAGAGCGCTATTATATAATGTCAGACCCTGAGCTAGAAACCTCGCACATAAGCCAGAACCCCAAATAGAAAGCTCAGACCCGAATTTCATTTCATATAGAATTTCGTCAGTTAAGCTCTTCAGTGATGTCCCTCTCATCTGTGCTTGCCGCCTTGGTCCTTCCTTCCTCCTTTGCTTGCTACTACTATGGATTCCACCACCCAAAGAGTGCGTAATAGCTCACTGATCGAGCGCTCTTGCACCGTATAAGTCAAAAAGCAAAAAGGGGCTAAGCTCTTCCCGGCGGACTGAGACCTCTGACTCTCCTCGCTTTTCCCTACTAAGAAAACTGACCTTCCGCGGCTTCATACTCTTCACCCCTTCTCAATCAGTCCGCATCAGATGCCCCCATAGTCAAGATAGTTGTGGACTTTCGTCGATGACTTTTCTCTTCCATACCTATCAGAGGCTGGTCTCGGCGCGTCCATAGACTATTGATAAGCCGTCCTACTACAACTATCATATATAATACGTAGAGCCTACGCTTGCTGAGTGAGACTGAAATCGTACCTCTCTACCCGCCCCTGCTCCTTAACTGACCTCGGAACGGGGTAGTTGCTGACCTTTGTTTAGTTATGGCCGCATATCCTGTCTTTGAGTGAAAAGCTCCTCTCCTTCCACACGACCATCTTGCTGTCTTTTCCACTGGGGCTTTGATGCATCATGCTCAGGAGAAAGGGATCTATGACGTTCTCAACTACCTCCTATCTGGGCGCTGTGATGTGTCAAAACTACTTTCGATTTGCATGACTTCACCATTAGACAATCAGCCTTCCAGACCTCCGCTACAGGGCTCGAATTCGATTGGAAGAGAGTTGCGATCCTGCATCGCCCGCACCCGAAGGGGGGCAGACGAAAGAGTCGCGACTGCGACCGAAAAGCCATACCACCCCTTAAAGAAAGGGAGACTGGGGACAAGTCAACTGTGAGATTCCAAAGATGTCCCTCAGTGGACCGACTACAACAAGCTCGCGACTCGGAGATCAACTAAGGGTCAGCTCTCTGCTCTAAAAGCTTGCAAAGCCGCGAACGCTTCTTTGATTTTCTTCTTTTTCTTCACTTCCACTATATAAAGAAAGTCTTCGCAAAGCTACTATGAATTTCTTTATTGATTTTTGCGACCCTATTGAAATTAGACGTTCTTTCAAATATATCGCGAAGGTATTATAAAGGGGTAACCCTTTCCGTCTCGACAACGTGTACACTACCTTTGCTCGCAGCATGACCCTACCTCGCTTCTAGAACACAAGCCTGATTCGTTGTTAGGGAGGTAGAGGTGGGCTCGTTGGATTGGAGTACCGGGAACAGACGAAAGTCAGATTCAGTGCAAGAAGAAAAGAAAGGACCAACTATAATGATCATATTCTAAAAAGAAGAATCAGGGGGCATTTTCTTATTTATTAGTAGGTAGTTCTCGATTTCTTCATTCTGCCCCTGGATTCTGGATTCTCCCATAATGATGATGTTTTTCCAAAATCACACTTAGTTGTTCAGCATCTTGGACTAACCATCCCTTAGAAGGTCTTGTTAAAAGATCATCAATTCCGGGTGAAAGTCTGGTGCTTAGAGCCGTACCGCTCGAAAGAGGTTAGAGTCCCCCGAACTCCAATCTCATCTCAAATGCAGGGGGAAGGACCCGATACGGGTAGGCAGCTTCAGCTACTCCATCCGGAACATCTTCTTTCTCTAGTACAAGTTAGAGCGAAGAAGTCGACAAGAGGATAGAGCTCAGTCCAGGGTAGGCAAGGACAGAGATAGGTAGGCATTCTTGCCTGGAGTCCTCAGCTTTGAAACGCACGTAGTGGTTATGAGGGCGGTTCCTTCAGATCCTAGAAAACGTCCGAAAAAACCTGCTACGGAACTACCGAGCAGAGGCAAAAATACAATAAGTAGATACATGACGACCCAACCTTTCCAGCTTGTGATTGTGAACTTGCTCCCTTAGCTAAGGACTGGAACCTCAGTATGTGAACCCGCCGCTGGTGCACCTCTCCTAACTATTGCCCATTTCTTCTGGAATCATTTTTTGAGGAGGGACAATTCTACATATTTCTGCAGGCCTTTGATCGCTGCGGCTATCTCTTGACTACTTCCAAAGTGGAAAAGGCTGGAGGGGATTTTTTCTTTCGGAGCAATCTTGTGTGTATCAAAGGTCAAGGGCAAATGCAGTCACTAGCCAAGGATGAACTCTTTTCGCTGAAATGTCGAAAGTGAAGGGGCGAGCTAAGTCTGAGTTGAGAATTCTACTACTTCGCGCGGGAAAACTGCTCTACTACCGCTGGCTAGTTATAGGGCATTGAGACCAGCATCGAAAGAGCCCAACTAGATATAAGCTTCCTAGCCTCTCTTCATTCAACTGCTCTTAGCCTCTGAACTCATAGTTCCGTATGTCTTAATAATCTTCTTTCAAGGAAGGAAGAATTGCTTTCCGCAGGAACCATTGCTAATATCTTTTTTCATGAGAAAGAATCGAATATGTACCCCACTCTTCGAGGGCAGGCAGGCGTCCAGGGCTGAGGGATGCGACTTGGATAGTCGACGATCTTTCGCTTCGCAACTTGCAGGATAGAACACTGAGGTCCTAGGGTTACTGATAGAAAGGGACCTACGAACCAATGCTGCTGAAAGAAGGCGCGGGGAGATCTAGAGAAAAGAGCCCGGCAGAGAAGGAAATGCTCGGAGGGCTCGAGTGTGTGGTGGGCTGCCTAAGAGTGCAGTTCGGGCAGTCCGGAATCCAAGGATTCTACTGTGCCCTACTGCCATATAGAATTCATTCTTCTGGACACGCTTCCCGCCCCGCGAATCGAGCCAAATTAGAAGATCGAACGTCCATAGAGAGAAAGATGACCCAGAAGGCTGCTTTGCCAGGAGTCGAACCTGACTGAATATCCATATCCCGGGAAAGCACTGGATCAATCACTGGCCGCCTCCTCATACCTATAGCCACCAATGAAATGACTTCTTGCTTTTTTCTAGAATATCAAGCATAGCACTCTTTCTTCGTGTCTTTTCTTTCCGTCTGAGTTCATCTCCCTCCTGGGAGAAGCCCTACGCCACGCACGCTTCTTTCGGGAGCGTCCCCATTCCCCCCTTCCAAACCGGTTTATTCTTTCCTGCATTCTTGCCCGTCCGTCAGATTAGCTCGATAGCCAACCTCCTGCTCAACTGCTTAACTCACTATCAAATCTCGGTTCCGTGCGTCTATTTGTCCTATATACAATGTTCGTATGGTGGCGCGATGTTCTACGTGAATCCACGTTGGAAGGACATCATATAAAAGCAGTACAATTAGGACCTCGATATGGTTCAAGATAGTTAGCTTAGCGCGGGAGCTGCAGCTTTTCTTTCCGCCGAAACCTAGCTGACCAAAGGAGCCGGAGCTGCTACCATTGCTTTAGCAGGTGCTGCCGTCGGCATTGGAAATGTCTTCAGCTCATTGATTCATTCCGTAGCCGGAGGTTCGGGGCCATCATTTCATTCGCCTCGGGACGAGAGTGGCGGTCGTGCTTTGGTGGCGGTGGATACTCTCGATGTGGATATCTTGCACTTGGACCACTCTGGACACGTGGCTGCGTCTCCTCTCGGCTCTTCATTCGGATGTGCTGTTGTCTCTATCGGGTGCTGTCCGACCAGGCCGGGGTATCCGACTCCATTTCTTGGGTCTCTGACTATTCTTGTCCTTTGCCCATCAGTGCGGTGGCCCCCATTTCAAGGGCCCTTCTGGAGGACGTTTCCCCGCCACCGCTCTTCTCGCTGGACTCTGCTGCATCTATCCTCGATGATTCACTCGGCTTCTCCCCACCGCAGCAAGGGTGGCCCCCTGCGCGGGGTTGGTCGGGCAATGATTGGTCTACTGTTGATGTCAATCTCCTTGGCGGTGCTTCTTTGGACGTGTTCGAGGTCACCTCTCCCCCTTCAAGATTTGGTCGGGCCTACAGTAGAAGGCGGTCCTCCCGCCTTGGCGATGCGTCCACTTCTTCTCTCTACCGAGGCTCTTCTTCTTTCTCGCTTCGCGACGCGGTGGCTGATGCTTCTGGTTTAATCCGTTTGGCGAGGCGTTCGCCTCCTGGAATTTGATCTTGGAGTTTTGGATTCGCGGCTTCCTGGGATACCCGTGATTGTTAATGAAGATTTTGTCTTGGAATGTGCGTGGCCTTTGCGACCCCCACCGTCGCCGAATTCTGGGTGCTCGTCTTTTGGAGTGGGGTTGCGACATTGTTTTTATTCAAGAATCTAAATTGCCTGTGCTGGATGATGATGTCTGGCGGTCCTTTGGTGCTGGTGGGTTGGATGCGTTTCGCTCGTTGGATGCAAATGGCGCGAGCGGCGGTTTATTTGTTGCTTGGCGCTCTTCGTGCCTATCTATCTTATCTTCGAGGATCGGGCGTCACTCCGTCTCCGTGGTGCTCACTTTATCGGATAATAATTTGCGTGCAGCCTTCACTTGTGTTTATGGGCCAAACTCCCACATCGCTCGCCGGGAGCTTTGGGAGGACCTCAGGGAGGATGCGCTTGCTTTTGGGGACTTACCTTGGCTCTTGGGGGGTGACTTTAACGTCACTTTGCTCTCGCAGGATCGTCCCCGTGCTCGTGGGGGCAGCGACCCCGGTTCTGGGGACTTTATGGATTTTATTCGGGATTTGGCCCTGGAGGGGTTGGAGGCAAATGATATCTCCTACACTTGGAGATCGAATTCTACCCGCTCGCGGATTGATCGATTCCTGGCCAATGTGCATTTCATGGAGGCTTTTCCCCTTTGTGCGGTCACTTCTCGTCCTCGCTCTTTCTTTGATCACAATCCCATCATTTGGGATTCCGGGGATGGCCAACATCCTCGTGGGCTCTTCCGCTATGAGCGTTGTTGGCTCCTCGAGCCGGGCTTCAAGGATCTTGTTCGGAATCATTGGGAACAGTCCTCTTTTGCGGGATCTGCCGCACGTCGCTTTGCCCTTAAAATCTTTTCCTTGCGCGCGGCTCTCGCGTCCTTCAAACGGGAGTCGCGACAGGCTCGTATTTGTGATCGGTTGGCGGCTGAGGCTGTGATTTTGCGGTTAGACCTTCTCGAGAACGACAGGGATCTGACTCAGGGGGAGTTGGCAGAGCGCGCTGCCGCCGTTGCGACGGTCCGGTTGGAGGATCGAAAGCGTTCAATCGAATGGCGTCAGCGATCTCGGGTGAGGTGGCTCAAGGAGGGGGACGCCAATTCTGCTTATTTCCACAGAGTGGCGAGTGGCCGCCGCCGCTCTAATTCTATTTCATCTATCAACATCGGCGGTGCGCTTTCTGAGGGGGAGATCGATGTGGGGGTGGCCGTGGGGAACTATTTTCGTGCCGTATTTGGTTCCTCGGCTTCGCGTCGGTGGCGGTGGTCGAGCCAGGGGGCTCCGGCTCTCCCTGCGTCTTCCGCGGAGGGGCTCGTGCTACCGCTTTCTTTGGAGGAACTCAAAGGGGCCGTTTGGGACCTCAATTCTGATGCTGCGCCGGGGACTGATGGCTTCCCGGTCTGTTTCTACAAGGACTTTTGGGATATTCTTGCGAACGATGTTCTGGCTGTGGCGCGGGACTTCTGCGAGGGGAACGATGGTTTCGATATTCTCAATCGGTCTCATATTGTCCTTATTCCAAAATCTTCTTCGGCTACTCGGATTGAGGACTTCCGGCCTATCTCCATCTCCAATGCGATTTATTTAATTATTGCCAAGGCCCTGGCGCGACGCCTGGCACCGCTCCTCGACTCGCTCATTTCACCTGCGCAGGCCGCTTTCGTGCGTGGAAGGCAAATTTCAGATTGCTATGCGGTTGTTTCCGAGACTATTGCGGCGTGGAGGAAGAATGCCACTAAGGGGATTCTCTGGAAGATTGATTTTGCGAAGGCCTATGATACTCTTGATTGGCGGTTCTTATGGTCCGTTCTTTGGAGAAGGGGGTTCCCTTCAACTTGGATTTCGTGGATGCGGCGTTGTGTGTCAACGGCATCACTTTCTCTTTTGATTAATGGTCGTTCGGTTGGGGGCTATTTCCAACCTAGGAGGGGGATTCGTCAGGGCTGCCCCCTTGCTCCTCTCCTTTTCGTTCTGGCGGTTGATGTTCTGCCGCGCATGATCGAGGGTGTTGTGGCGGCTGGGCTGTCTCGCGGCTGCTCTTTTGGCACTTACCACGTCCCGCTCGTTCAATTTGCTGATGACACAATTTGCTTCATTGAGGGTGATCCTTCAAATGTTTCCCCTATGGCTACTACTCTTCAACTCTTCAGCGAGCTCTCGGGTCTTCAAATCAATGGCAACAAATCTAAGGCGGTCCCTTTCTCCATGACCACGGCGGAGGAGGCGGAGTGCTCGCGTATGCTGGGCTGTCCTGCCACCGACCTCCCCTTTGATTACTTGGGTTTACCTCTGACGGTGGGCCGTGCGCGCACTCGTGATTGGAAGTCGATCGTTGAAAAGGTGGAGCATCGCTTGGCTGGGTGGCGCGCGGCTATTCTCTCACGTGGTGGGCGGTTAGTGCTTCTTAAAACGGTTCTATCTTCCATCCCTATCTACTTTCTCTCGGTGCGGGGGATGCCAAAGGGGGTTCGTTTGCGTCTGGAGAAGTGTATGCGGGGCTTTTTGTGGGGGAAGAAGGGGGGAGGTGGGAAGGGTGTGCACCTCGTGGCCTGGGATGAGGTCACGCGTCCTAAGAAGGAGGGCGGGCTGGGCGTGAGGCGCCTGGAAACGGTGAACGATGCGCTCTTGCTCAAATGGGCGGCGAGGATTTGGGGTAGGGAGGACAATTTCTTGATAAACTGCTTGAGGGTTGCGGCTGGGGATGGCTTTCTTTCTGCATTTCGTGGTGATTATCAGGGACAGGTATCAACTTTTTGGCGAGGGGTGATGGGCGCTCTTATAAGAAATCGCTCCTTATTTTCAATTAAGCTCGGTGATGGTAATTTGATTCGCTTCTGGGAGGATGACTGGACGGGAAGGGGGCCCTTACGGATCCTCTTCTCCCGCCTTTACGCCTTGGTGCCCAACAAAGATGTAACGGTGGCATGCTGCTGGGATGGGCGTGCTTGGTGCCCCACAATTTCTGAGTTCTTGTCGGATCAGCGGATGCACGATTATATCGCTCTCATTTCCTTTCTTGTTGATGCCCCCGTGCCTTCTTGGGGCCGTGACTATTTGGCCTGGAAGAATGGGTCTTTCTCTACCAGTGACGCTTATAAGGCCATCTTGCCGATCTTCGCTGGGGCAGATGACATTTTATTGAGAGACTGCCGATTCTTGTGGGGGCTCAGGCTTCCTGAACGAGTTGGTATTTTCCTTTGGCTTCTCCGTCGGGGAAGATTGCTAACTCGTGATCGTTGTGCCCGGATGTTTCCAAATTCTTCGCCTCTCTGTGGCCTCTGTGACTTGGAAATGGAGAGTATTGATCACCTATTTCTACATTGCAGCTGTGTTTCTGTTCTTTGGGCGGACTTGGGTTGGCTGGATCTGTCATCTTTCGCTCCTTTCTGTCATAGCTTGTTCTGTGGTAGGGGGCGGCCACGGCTTGCGCTGCTGGATCCTATCTCGCGGCTTTGGAGCCTATGGCTGGGACGAAATGAAGCTATCTTTGCTCGCCAGCGGTTCTATTTGGAGAATATTCGCTCCACGGCCTCGGGCTTCCTTCGTGACTGGACCTCTTTGTAATTATGTTTTTGCTGCGGGGGTAACGCTCTTTGTTTACCCCCTGTACCTTGTTTTGTATTTTCTGCTCTTCCATTTCCCCTTGTAAGTATTTCTTCCTCTTTTTAATGCATTGGGGTGAGCACCTTCGCGTGTACCCCCCTTTTTTGAGCCTAAAAAAAACACTTATTGGGCCTTTCACACCCTCTTTTAGCTGGCTCAACATTCCAAAATTCACATCTCCTCACCGATGCATCAACTGGCCTCCTTTGCAAATGACCAAACCACCTTAAGCGATTTTCTCGCATCTTATCCTTGATCGGAGCTACACCAACTGATGTAGCGTGGATCGGGAATATAGGGCTGCATTTATTTAATTATGTCGTCGCATTTTTTTATGTCGTCGCATTTTATTTTAAATAAAGAGATCGTGTGTGATCTTAATTGATTAGTTAGGAATTTGAATTTCAAATTTAGTAGTCGGTTAGAGTCAAATTAGGATAATTAGTTTTGAATTTGAATTGAGTTTCTATTTTTGTAATCTCATCCCTCCTATATAAAGGGATGATAGACTAGTTATTGGGGCAGTTTAGTTGATATAAAAATTGAGATTTATTCTCTATCTCCACCTCTCTCTTTCTCTCTCCCACGTGATCTTCACGTTTCTCTCCTCCAACCCCTCGTGTTCCTGACGAGCTTCTCCTCTCAACCCTTCCAATTATTATTCCACCGAAATTCCACCCTTCAAAATATTTTATTTTTTCCATTGCGCGAATTTTTCCATTTGCATCACCAACTTTCATTCTGATGACATCATTCCGGATCCGATCTTTACGTGTGTGTCCACACATCCACCTTGGCATTTTCATTTATGCTACTGCCAGATCCATAGAGCACGATAGATCTCACAATTGCTTTGTAAAACTTTCCTTTGATTTTCATTTATGCTACTGCCATATTCATAGAGCATAGTAGATCCCTTTGTATAGTTTCATTCCAACACTTATTGGACCTTTCACGCCCTCTTTTAGCCGGCTCAACATTCCAAAATTCACATCTCCTCACCGGTACATCAACTGACCTCCTTTGCAAATGACCAAACCACCTTAAGCGATTTTCTCGCATCTTATCCTTGATCGGAGCTACACCAACTTCCATTCGGATGGCATCATTCCGAATCCGATCTTTACGTGTGTGCTCATACATCCACCTTAGCATTTTCATTTATGCTACTGCCATATCCATAGAGCATATTAGATCTCACAACTGCCTTGTAAAACTTTTCTTTGATTTTCAAAGGATTTTTCTTATCACAGAAAACCATAGAGGCTCCTCTCCACTTTAACCAACCTGCATTTATTCTATTTGTAACATCTCCATCAATTTCTCCATCATATTGCAAAATAGATCCCTAGTATCTAAAAGAATATCTCTTCTGAATGCTATTATCACCAATCTTAACATCGATTCCTTCACCACTGCTTCAATCAAAAGTATACTTCATATATTCCGTCTTAGACCTACTTATACGAAATCCTTTAGTCTCCAAAGCATGTCTCCATACCTCAACCTTCTCATTTACTCCATCTCTAGTCTCATCAATCAACACAATATCATCAACGAATAACATACACCAAGGTATCTCATCTTGAATGTGACTTGTCAACTCGTCCATAATTAAATTAAAAAAGGAATGGACTCAAAGTTGAACCTTGATGCAAACCAGTGTTGATATCAAAATAGTCAATCTTCTTAGATTGTATCCTTACACAAGATGGAGCCCTATCATACATATCTTTTATGAGGTTAATATGTAGGATATTTAGTTGTCTATTTTCCAAAACTCTTTACAATATCTTCTGTGGGTATGCTCGATGATGCTCCTCAACCGTCTGTGGGACGTGACCACTGGGCCTGGAAGGATGGTTCTTTCTCTTCTCGCAAGGCGTACTCGGCTCTCGCTCTTACTCATAATGTCGATGACGATGTATTGGTGCGTGACTGCCGTTTCCTGTGGGGACTCAAAGTACCTGAGCGCATTGGATTCTTTTTATGGCTTCTTCGTAGGGGCAGGTTATTAACTCGTGATCGGTGTGCAATTATTTTTCCAAACGCTGGATCGGTGTGCTGCCTTTGTGATGCAGAGCGGGAAACAATCTCACATCTCTTTTTCGAATGCGGCCATGTCCTTCCTCTTTGGGAGGATCTTCTTTGGGTTAACGCCGCCTCCTTTCCTGCCTTGTGCGAGAGCTTGGTTAATTCTAGGGGCAGGGATAGGAAGCTTCTTCTTGATCCGATCGCAAGACTGTGGAGCATTTGGCTTGGGCAGAATGAGGCCATTTTTAAGGCTCAGCGGTTCTACAGGGAGAACATTTCTTTACGGGCTAAGCGTCTTCTGGAGGATTGGACACAGGCGTAGGCCTTTGTGGTTGTTTGGGGGTTTATTTTTTTTTGGCTACCTTTGCGGGTAGTCCTCTATGTTATTTTTCACAACCTTCTCTGTAAGTTATGCTTCCTTTTTATTTTTAATTCTAATATATTGGGGTGAACACCGTCGAGTGCTTCCCCCTCTTTTGAGCTTCAAAAAAAAAATCTTCTATGGGACATAATCATATGCCTTCTCCAAATCAATAAAAATCATATGGAGGTTCTTCCTTTTAACTCTGTAAATCT
Organism: Ottelia alismoides; assembly: GCA_037367405.1. Classification (NCBI taxonomy): domain Eukaryota; kingdom Viridiplantae; phylum Streptophyta; class Magnoliopsida; order Alismatales; family Hydrocharitaceae; genus Ottelia; species Ottelia alismoides. The sequence continues at coordinate 59,846 of JAZKJV010006322.1, read as the reverse complement.
CCATTGTTCTCCTCAACAAGTGGATGGCTTCAATAGTTGAGCTACCTGGAATGAATCCCAATTGGTTTTCTTTAATTTTGGAAACTTGCCTCAACCTCCTTCCCCCCAAGGGCCCCCCGCACATGTACCCTCCCCCACCCCCGCACCTGCGGTACCTGGAAGGCCCCCCCGCTGCACCATCTGCTTGCTGCCTGGAAGGGACCCCGCATTTGCTTCCCCCGCGGCACCCTCCCCCACCCACCCGCACCTCCTGAAGGCCCCCCGCACCTGCGGTACATCCGCCTGGAAGGCCCCCATGTCGCACCATCGTCCTGGAAGGCCCCCCGTCACGTCGCACTACACCACTGCCTGGAAGGGACCCTGCATCCGGAGGAACTGGGAGCTGTTGGAGGAGGAGGGTTTTTTCTTTTTAGTTTTGATTTAATTTTAACCGTTGGATTGATGCTAGGTTATATTAACTCGATGGTTTGATTATGATTGACGGTTAAAACTAACATAAGGTTATAGATGTGAAGCGGAGTAACTACTCGGGGTTTCTCATGTAATTCGTGATTATCTTGGGTACCTGGGGTAATTATGGAATTACTCAAGGTTATGGGTGTAAATATCCCTTTAGTTTTTCGATATTAAAGGATTCTATGTTTAAGTATCCATTTGATGGCTTAATTTTTGTATACTTTTGCATTTGTATGATGTTTTTTAGAAGCTGCAAAGAAGAAAAAGAAGAAAAGCAAAAACAAGTAAGCATTGTCCCTTTAAAAAAATACTGCTGCGTTTGCGTCTTAACAAATTGCAGCATCACCTCTTGTCTTATCTGACTCTTGTGGTAACGGGGGCAATGCCGCAGGAAAAAGAAAGAGCCACTTCAACAAACAGACCCCCCATCCATTCCAGTTGATCAACTGTTCCCATCTGGGGAGTATCCTGAAGGTGAAATCCAGCAATACAAAAATGAGTAAGTGTTAATTTACCGTTTGTTTCCTTAAAAAGATTGTTTGTGAATAGTGCTTTGATGATTTTGACAAAATTATTTATTCCGAGACTCATTAGGTGGTTAATCTGGACACCATTGAAAGTAACCCTTTGAAGGGATCTTATCCTGTCATATCATAGAAAATGGCAATGAATTCTTTCATATTGGGAAAATACCTCGTCAAACGGATTTTTTTGAATCAAAAGGGGAAACGCCCGTTACCAGTGCCCGCTTGAAGATATATTAAAACAGTAAAACGAAGCCGGGTAATTTGCCATTTGTCTTCCTTTAGAAGATTGATTGTGAATAATGCTTGGATGATTTTGACAAAATTATTTATTCCGAGTCTAATTAAGTGGTTATATCATAGAAAATGACAACGAATCCTTTCATACTGGGAAATACCCCATTAAACGGATTTTTTTGAACAAAAAAGGATGCAACACCTGTGTCTGCCCCAAGATATATGAGTAGTAAACTTTACAGAACCAGGTCTCGAGAAGAGATATGGCTAGAGTGATTACATTTTTCCACATAATACTGCTTGTTCTTAAATAGATTGCCATGTTTGTGCTTCATTTATGAGATTTCCATCGATGTTGTCAATATGCTTCATTTATGAGATTTCCATCGATGTCGTCAATATGCTTCATTTATGAGATTTCCGTCGATGTCGTCAATATGTCGTGATATATCTTTGACATATCCCTTTTCTGGTTGACTGATACAATATCGATATCAATATTTCAAACATTTTCTGACACTATCGACAATGATAAATTGGCCTGATTTGGACAATTCGGCTTTTGAGGAATTATGTGGCATTTAGAACTGGAGTACTATATGATGAGAATGTGTCGCATTCGGTTTCTAATCGCAAGAGCACTCGGGAAGGGGAGATACAATTTTGTCGCGATGATGAGTTTTTTCTTTGTGATATTATATGAAGTTTGGACAATCGTTAACCTCTAATGATCATTCTTTGGCTTTCAAAAAAGAAGGGAAACTAGAGGAGGCAAGAGAGGTGTTATCGTTGTGGCTACTTCGACCATCTGGTGGCATCGTGTCACGATATCTCTTGATCTTTCAGGTGTAGGGGTTTGGACCACATGCGGAACTCTTGCGGCCATCAACGAGTGAGGTAGGGGTATGCTAGCGTTGTTACCGTGTGGAGCCTGGAGGTTGTCGTTGGGTGCCAGGTAGTAAAGGGGAAGATGTTGTAGGTTGTTGATTGCCTGTGATGGGGAGGTTTGCGATCCTCGCCTTCGCAGATGTTATCCGTCGAGCTCCCTTCAACCAAAGAATGATCCGATGAGGCGTGCAGAATTGAGGACTTTCGTCCTATTGCCATTTCAAATGTGGCTTATTTGAATGTGGCTAAGATGTTGGCGAACCATTTGAGCCTCGTACTTGAAGATCTGATTGCTTTGACAGACCACTTTCATCCGTAATCGGCTGATGATGGACAGAGGGTCGTGGCTTCTGAGATGGTTGACGATTAGAAGAACATAGATGTGATGGATTTTCTCTGGAAGATGAACCTTTCTAAGTATACGATTGTGTTGATTGAGTTTTCCTCTGGTCCGTGTTGTCGAAGCGTGGATTTCCAAAGACGTAGATATCTTAGATGAAGAGATGTGTCACTACATCTTCCCTCATGGTCCTGATTAATGGGCGCTCGGAGGGTGCCCGATGTTTGTTCTTGTTGCGGATGTCCTTGCCATTAGGACCAGCTATGTGGTGATTCATGAGAGGACATCGAGGTACTCAATGGGGGATTTGATTTCTCTATCCCCTTGATCCAATATGCATATGATACCATTTTCTTCATTGAGGGAGGCTGTGACGAGGTCAGGGACCATGAGTACCATGCTCGATGTCTTTGGTGAGCTGTCTGGATTGGGTCATGGCTGTGAATAGATCTAAGTCTGCCTTCGTGTCGTTCGACCTTTCCGAGTCTGAGATTGATGAGTGCACGGGGATCTTACCGACTTCGCATGGGTCTTCACCCATTAGCTGCCTTGGTTTACCCTTAACTTGTGGGTGCTTTAAGCAGTCCGACTGGCTGTCGGTGATTGAGAAGCTGGAGAGGAAGCTGGCTGGTTGGAAGGTCCGATGTCTCTCGTATGGGTGGGGGGGGGGCTTGTGCTCCTTAAGGTAGTGTTGGCAGCAATCTCAATCTTTTTCACTTCGTAACGGATTCTCCCGGTAGGGATTCAGAGCTGCCCGGAGTCGTGTATGCATCGATTCTTCTGGAGTCCTTCTAATGTGCACCCGAGAGGGCTCCACCCAGTGAATTGGAAGCTGGTCACCTCGTCGAAAGAGCATGGTGGTTTGGGTGTTCTCATTGCTGGAGGACATGAATAAAACATTGCTCTTGAAGTGGGTGGCGAGGCTCTGGGTCAGGGTGAGGACCTCACTTATAGACTTCTTAGGGACATTTAAGCCATTCAGGCGCAATCACAGTTGGAGGCTTCATCTCAGCGCCACCATTTGACCTTTTGAAACGGTGTTTGCTCGGTGTTGAGGTTGGTGTCGGGAAATTCTTTCCGTTCTGAAGGATAACTAGTGTGGAGAAGGACCTTTTTGCCCTCCTTGGGGATCAAGAGATGTGCCTGAAGAACACGTGGGTGGATGGACAATGGATGCCTTTATTCTCCTCTCTGCTATCTGAGCAACAGTTCGGTGAATTTATACAAATGATTGAGGATATGATGTCTACCCCAGACCCAACTGGTGAACGGAATCACGAGATTTGACAGGATGGCTTCTTCTCCGTTAGGAAGGCCTACAGGGTCCTCATGAATGGTGGTAATGTGAGCCTGGGGGCCAAGAAGAGGGATTGCAATTTGATATGGACTCTGAGGGCGTCAATGAAGATTAAGGTCTTCCTTTGGCTCCACAGGCTTGGACGGTTGCTGATTAAGGTGAGGAGATACTCCATCCAAGGAGGTGACACTTTGTGCTCCATGTGTGTTGCTGAGGAGGAAGATTTGGACCATCTTTTCTTTTCATGTGCTCGGGTCCTTGAGATTTGGTCATAGATGAAAATTTCGTGGGTGGACCCTTCTTCCTACGTTAATGTTTGGAACTCCATGATGGCTAACCAGTTCAAATTGATGTCGGAGTTGTTGCGCCCATTCACCACGATCTGGTTGCTGGCTCTCTCGAAATGAGCTAATTTTTTGTTCACAGAGATTTTATGTTGATAATGTTATCCATTTAGCTAAATCTTTTCTCGAGACTTGTTTGTTGTAAGTTTTCCTGTAACCCTTCTTTTTTAGTAAAGTTTGGGACGTATACGTCTGGAGTGTTTCTCCTTTTTTGACTTAAAAGAAAGAAGGGAAACCAATTATGTAAGTGGTAAAATCATGAAGATAATGCTTATGCAACTCTTGTTTAAGGTTATACCATGAAGGGAAATCCAGTTTTTGTGAGGCTTCAAAGAGGGAAAGCTCAATTTTCTTAGGGTTCCCGTTTGTAGTGACCTATTTGTTCAGTTGATCATAGACATTCTCAACCATTTCTTCCGATTTCAGCCTTATTGTCTAACTACAGTGCAGATGCCCATATCTCCAATTCTTCTTCAGCAGAGGTCGATTTGTACTTCTGCATGATGTTTTTCAGAAACAAGGGAAATAAATTGTTTCTTTGTATCATTCCATTCTCTAGCTTGGGGAGTGTTAGTGGAATTGCTGCCTGACTGTTCGGTCCATCACTAAGAGTATCTTCTACTCCCAGATTTATCTTGATCAGAGATTTGTTTGCAACTAGTTTTATTTGTTTCATAGTTTGTTACTTCTTTACTACTTTGTAGAGGCTCCTCTATGGTCTATGAAAATGAAGGGTTCACATCCTTTATTTGGTATTTACCATGAGAAATTCTTTTTTCACAGATTCTCAATAAATACTATATGAGGGCATCTGCTTTATGTTCCATGGCTTTTAGCTGAAGGGTATGAACAATTCTAAGTTTTCTTAACTTTTAAATGGGATGCCTACCAAGAGGTCTATAGATAGTCAGACGTCATCAATTGTAATGTGACAAAAATCTGATGCCTACATATCTATGAGTGAACTTTCTTTTTCATGAGCCTACGTCTGTTTTCCTGACATTATTTTAAAAGCATCTAACAAAGATGCAAATGCGAAGGGCCACTAACACTGTTTCTCTGTATAGACAACACATTCTGTATGATGTCACTTCTTCTGAAGCCCGCTCTCTTGTCTCCTGTATTAGCCAGAGAGAATCTGTCTTATTTGAAAGGACCACTCTGCTGCTGATCTGTTTACCATTTAAGTTGAACCAGTTTGTCTGTTAACTTTCCTAAGAAGTTAACTTCCTTTACGACTAAAGTGATGCATGCCCAACCTTGTATATTCACAAATTCCTAATATTTTTTTGGAAGCGAATTCCTAATATTAATTTCAAAGATTAGGACTCAACTAGATTGTTAACAAGCTCTAAGACATTACACATAAAATGATCCTGGTGGAATACCATGTTCCTAGCCAACCACATTACACACAAATGTCAAAGCCGATGATCCTTTTGTTGTCTAAGCAGTTCATGTTGGAGATGTTAGTCATCAAGTCATGTAACGCTTCGGGCTCATATATATATATTCCCTTTTTGCTCTCTAGGATTTCTCCATATTTCAGAGACCCTATACTCATGGAATAAACAATGATTCATTCTCTTTTCTCCACATGGTATCAGAGCAATGATCGTAGATCGGGTATCTGACCTAAAAAAATCCCGTCGCTACCTCTGAGCGTCCATCCCTCTCATAGAGATCCTGCAGACCCTTCTCTCTTACCTAGGGACCTACGCGAGGCCCTCTCCCTCGTGGGAGCCACTGCAGCCAGCTGCCGCCTTCGGGCACTGCTGGGCGTTCTCGCCTTCAAACCGGAGTGCCACCAGCCGCCTTAGGGTGCCGCTAGCACCTTGCTGGGCGCCACAGGACACCTGCTGCTGCTGGACACCATCGCCAGCCCCTTCTAGGGCGTTGTTGGGCGCTGCCAGGCCACCTGGGCTGCTTGACACCATTGCCAGCCCCTTCTACGGCGTTGTTGGGCATTGCCAGGTCACCTGGGATTGCTGGGCACCATCACCGGCCCCTTTTAGGGCTTTGCGATGCCATCAGAAGCCCTTTCTAGGGCATACAGCCCGTCTAGGGCTGATCTTGGGTGCCGCCAGCACCTCCTATATATTCTTTTGGGTGTCCTCAGTTCCTCCTGCACCCCACACGAGTGCCGCTAACCATGCTGCATGGAACACGACTGCTGTCAGGATCCACGAGGATCCCCTGATCGGTTGTTCAACTATTTTCCAAACCTACTGCACGCCCAAGCCTGATCTCTAGGGCACTTATCAGCCCTCATATGCATACTTTATCATTCACAGGACTTTTGTTGTTCTCTTTTTTTGACCACCATGATATTTACTTCTAGTGAGACAAAGCCATGTGTCCACTAACATGATGGCACGAGGCACTACTATCAAACTTAAGGGCACGGAAAACTATCTGCTCTGGTCTTGTTCTTTCAAGGTGTGTATTGGTGGTCTGTGGAAAATCTATATTCTAACTAAAGTTCTTCCATATGCGAGGGACATAACTATGACATCTGATTTACAAACAACTACCAGGTTATCAACTAGATGACCAATTAATAACAGTGTTGAGGCACATATTGCCTCGAATCTTCTTTTCAAGGACACAACCAAGGAGATGTGGGAGGTTCTTGAGCAGACGTACTCCCGAAAGGCGATGAAGTCTTGTCTTGTTGATATCTACATGCGGATCTATTCTGCATCTCATGGTGATTCTACCCTAGTTGAGTACTACATTTCCTCACTAGCCTATATAAGGAGCTTGTGATCTATCAACCATCACATTGTACTAAACATGTACAAAAACATTCTTACTGGCAGGTATATCACTTCCTTGATGACCTACATCCTAGATATGTGGCAATGAAAGAGCAGTTTCTTATATCCAATACACTGCCATCATTGAAGATTATATTTGGACATCTGGAAGAACTGGAGACATTTGCTGCACGACCTTCTACTTTACCTCCCGTAGAGAACTCTGCTCGCGTTTCATCATCTGGGAGAGGAGGATGACAGAGCTTTCATGGAGATTGTAGATGTGATTTTGGCTATGGACATGGACAAGATTCTGGTCGTGGACGAGATCCTACTGCTATTCAATACCCAAAGTGCACTCACTGTGGTCGCTGGAACCATCCGTCTGAACAATGCTGGTAGAAGTTTGGCGTACCTCCTTATATAGCCAATCATGCCTATGAAGACGCTTATGATACTGAAGAGGCGTCTCCTGTTATGAACCTCAGTGGAAAGATGGTAAATGTCAATGATGCTAATTACTTCCGTTTGATGCATATTTTCTAGACTCCTGGGCCCACTTCGTCTTCTTCCGGCGAGACTACCATTGCTTCTTTGGCTACCCTTCAGGTTCAATACTCAATTCTGCGACCCCTCATGCTCCCGCTTGGTTCATTAACTCTGGAGCCTCTACACATCGGTTCGAGTCACCATTGAGACCCACTCGCCTTTTATGACTGTCATGTAGTTCTCCTCCAAGTTCCGCTTGTCTGGAATCCATTATGCTCCTGATTTCTCTCGGTTTAATCGCCGTGTGGTATTTGATGAATGTTGCTATTTTCAGGACATCCAGGTGAGACAGATTGTTTGTGGGAGGCATGCGAAGAATGACCTCTATTATCATGACATCCCCTTTATAACTAAGTCAGCTGGTGCTACATCCATCTTTGAATACCCATTCTTATGGCATCTGCGCCTTGGGCATCTTTCCACCAAGGCTCTCTCCATGATGTTCCCCGGACTCTATTCTGTAGCCCTTTCATTGCATGGCGTGTGAGTTCTGGAAATGCATCAAGCTTCTTTTCCTATTCGTATCGAGTGCCGTCGTATCATTCTTTTTGATCTTGTTCATTGTGATGTTAGGGGATCTTGTCTGGTTCGAACCTTGAGTGACATCACTATTTTATTGTGTTTGTGGATGATTATAGTAGATCCTCTTGGGTTTACCTAATAAAGGAACGTATATAAATTAATAAAATTGTCAAAATTTCTTTAAATATGTCAAAACTTCTTTCTCCACATATGTTCAAATATTCGAACTGGCAATGCACTTGAGTTCTCCCAAGTCCCAATAGGACTTTACGTCTTTCTTTGCCTCTCAAGGGATTTCATCAATCATTATGTCCATATACCTCTCAACAGAATGTAGTAGCAGAAAAGAAACTAACATTTGCTTGATATTGTTAGGTCTCTCCTTACTCGGGTGAATGTTTCCAAGTACTATTGGGGGATGCCATCCTTACTTGCTATTCATCTCATCAACAGGGTTCCATCTTCTGTCCTGAAAGGGAGCACTCCTTTCCTATATCTCTCTGAGTCTCCTTTTCCTTTATTTCTGAGAATTTTTGGATGCATTGCGTTTGTTCATAACTTCCATGCCGCTGACAATTGTCACCTAGGGCTATCAAGTGCGTCTTTCTTGGGTATTCTCATGCTCAGAAAGGTTATCGATGCTATGATCCTATTAGGCGTCAGTATTATATTTCCGCAGATGTCACTTTCTATGAGCATACTAGTACATAGACTGTGGGTGACATCACTTTGAATCTTCTACCTCCATCAATCATCTATACACACAAGTACAACATTACACCTGCTTCTGTTTCTTTGCATGTTCCTTTTTTGCAGGATGATATGCACTCTTCAAGTGCTCCCGCCATTGCTAACCTAGATGCCTTTGAGGAGCTTCCAATAGCCCTCGCAAGCAAAAGAAGCAATGTACTTTTCATCCTATATCACATTTTATATCTATTGATGGATTATCTTCTTGTGACAAGAGGTTTGCATATGACATGGATGTTGTATCCATCCCTAGAGATCGTCGTAGTGAAATGCAGGATCATGGCTAGTGACATGCCATGGATGAGGAAATGGATGCCCTTACCTCTAGGGGCACGTGGAATCTTGTGTCGTGCCCTCTAGGAGTTTGACATGTGGCTCGCAGATGGGTCTTCACAAGCAAACAGTCGCTCGATGGGTCCATTGACAGATTGAAAGTCATATTAGTTGTCAATCACACAAACCTATATGGTTTATTACTTTGAGACATCTCCAGTTGCATAATATGGTCCATACACACCATTCTTTCTGTTGCTGCTATTAAGGCATGGACCATTTTTCAATGATGTGAAGAACGCTTTCCTATATGGTGACCTCGAGGAGGATGTTTATATGATGCAGTCATCGGGTTATGTTGTCGGGAGGAGTGTGTATGCTGACTACGTAAGGCCATCTATGGCCTGAAGCAGAGCTCTCAGACATGGCTTGACAGACTTAATACCGAGATCAACACACTTGGGTTTCAGAGGACAACATATGACTACTATGTCTTTGTCAGACAACAGTCTATTGGTACCGTCATTCTTCCTGTCTATGTTACTTTATTGACATTGAGATGATACACACTATAAAGGAGCTCCATCTCTCACAGAGGAAGTATTGTCTTGACATTCTAATTGAGGCTGGACTACTGGATGCAAGCCATCTGACATCCCGGTAGAAGTGAGGAAACATTCCACATCTACTAATCTCACATTTGAGGATACTACACAATATAGAAGCCTAGTGGGTAAACTTCTCCATGTCACTGTTACTAGGCCATATATATCATATGCTATGAGCAGAGCCAACTAGCACATGGATAGACCCAATTACAGTCATTGGTAGGACGTTCTTCTGATTTTTCGATACTTGAAGGAATCTCTTGGACGTGGACTCTTCTGTGGGGATCAATAATCATATTGATGTTTCCGCCTATATAGCTGTTGACTATGCCAGCTCCCTTAAGGACCATTGATCTACTACATGCTATGCCATGCTTATTGCGGGCAATGTGGTTACTTGACGAAGTAAGAAGCAGATAGTGGTCTACTGATTGAGTGAGGTAGAATATAGGGTAATGACCCAAGCCACCTGTGAGATTACGTGGCTTGTCTCCATTCTACAGGAACTTGGACTTTTAGTTGCCACTCTCGTACCTTTATTCTATGACAACAAGTCTGCTACGTACATCGCCACCAATCTTGTTTTCCATGAGCTGCCCAAACACATAAAGGTTTACTGTCACTTCTTTCGTGCGTGATGTCGTACGCGAAGGAAAGATCATCACTCCACACGTCTCCATTGAATTTCAGCTTGCATATATCTTCACGAAGGCACTACCTATGAAGCGCTTCTCATATTTGATTTCCAAGTTGGGCATGATAGATTGATTTGCTCCAACTTAAGGGGGAGCATTAGAGTTATTGTATTTTCTATTTTATTCGAGTTATGTAACTCTTCGAGATCATATATGTACTTTTCTCCTTTTGCTTTCTATGGTCTCTATATAAGAGACCCTAGACTCATGGAATAAACAATGATTCATTCTCTTTTCTCTTTGGGAGCCAATGTGGTCCCACAATTCCGAAGAGTTTATGACAAACACTCAATGATAGAAGCCACATTCTATGCCCCTTCAGAGCTCTCACATAGTCCTATGTGAAAAAATGTGGTCCACATATTCACGGTCTATAGAACTATGTGGGCAAGAGCCCACGGTCTCCTGAAAGAGGCTGACCCTATGCTCCTTGGTCATCACACACCCCCTTCGAGGAAGCTAGAGGAATATTTTCACTCAGTGGGATCTTCCAGCTCTAAATCCTTTTACAATTTTGCGCAGAAATATGTGGATCGAATGCAGTCGAAATCATTATAGGCCTTGTTGACTGAGAACCTTCTACGAATTCACTTCCAATGATTGTGCCCCATAAACGATCCCTCAAGGCCTTCACTTTGGCCAACAACTTTGATAACTTGAAGAACTCCGCCTCCTTTGGTTATGATACCTTGATTGGAAACAAGGGATCCAAGTACCATTAGACCATGCCTCAACTACATGTATATCCTTATCATCCAACCCAGGAAAACACAGAAAATAGTCGCAAAGGGCCTCCCTTTTTAGTTCAATCATCCCTCCAAAATCTGAACCTCTCATTATTCCCTAAAGTTGGTTCTAGGGGGAGGGGATCCTCGAAACAATAGTGCATATTGTCCTTTAGAAAGTAGAGGGAGTGTGGATGCCCCTATGTGACATAGATAGACTGGAGGTGACTCCATACATGTTCCTCCACCAACTAACAAAGCAAATTGTTAACCTCCCCAGATTCTTAGCACTCATTTAGCAAGAAGAGCAATGTTCATCTCGTTCAAGCTCAACACACCCATTCCCTCTGATTAACTTGCGGCATCACCGTGTTTCACCCAATATATGGAATGCTCTATTGTCCTTTAGAAAGTAGAGGGAGTGTCGATGCCCCTATGTGACATAGATAGACTGGAGGTGACTCCATACATGTTCCTCCACCAACTAACAAAGCAAATTGTTACCCTCCCCAGATTCTTAGCACTCATTTAGCAAGAAGAGCGATGTTCATCTCGTTCAAGCTCAACACACCCATTCCCTCTGATTAACTTGCGGCATCACCATGTTTCACCCCACGTATGGAATGCTCTATTATCCCACTTGCTGGATCAACTAAACTTTTTATCAAATACTAGATGAAACCAACTCCCACAAAAAATAAGCGAGACGAGAGGAAAAATTCAAGATTGTAGACATATGACCACTCCTTAACTAACAACTAGATTTCCGACCAACAAACTTTTTTTGAAGTTTTTCCACCAAAAGCATCCAATTTTCTCGCGAAAGCCTACCACACATCAACAACAATCCCAACTAAGAAATAGAAAAAAGTTGCCCTAGGAATATGAAGAATAATCCCACATCTAGCTTCAGTCTCAGAGCAACATTTAGTTGTCTCATATATTGATAGCCCAAAGCGAACAACCATCAATGAGTCACGATTGACCATGCTCGAAATTTCTTCAAACATCTCTAACATCGTTGAGATTCTACCGTCCTTTAGCAACCCTCCTTCCACGAGGAAGATCATATTATGCTCGATATTATCATGCATAATATGTTCAACCATCATCAGAAATGCATCAATCACGGTCATAAATAGAAGAAGCACAAGCGAATGACCCTGTCTGATTTGCCTTTGTGGTTAAAAGAAATCATCCTTTGGATCCCCCATTAACCAATACAAAGTACCATATAGTTGTGATGCATCTCTTCATTCAAGCAATCATGTCTCTAGAATACTGCCCATATAAAGAATGGCCTAGATGAATCCACAATCCATGCAATCATAAGCCACGGAAAATTTGACCCTAAAGCATCTAATTGACCTTTTAGCTCTTCCAATCAACAATTACCCAATCGCTATCACCATACTACCCAGCAAATGTGTACCAGGGATGAAAGTCGGCTATGATAGAATAATGGAGTCCAAAACTCTTGCTTGACTATAATAAGGTTTAGTAGAATTTGCCTGTAATCGATCGAAAATCTTCTACCTCCAGGGTCACTTCACTTTTGGTTTGGGGAGACAAATGAGGACAATTCATCCATTTAAAAATTTTGGTTCCCCTGTCTGAACACCTCTAACCACTCTAAGACGTCTCTTTCAACCACATCTTTGAATTGTTTGAAGAAGATAAAAAATCCCATCCGGATCGAGGGAACATTTAGATTTCAAATAAATCGCAACCTTCTTAACCTCAATATGTCCATACTCGTGAATCGGACTTGTTGGTTGCTCTTGGGTCAAGTTGTTCATGCTCCAACTAAGCCAACACATACCGATCTAGCACACGCATTGGCTCAATCTCTGTAAATGGTCCACCATCGCCACATCGATGTCGTGCTCCACTTGAAAATTTATAACACCACCTACAAAGGAGAGTGGATGAATCTGAGTCGGTGACTCGGTGCATCCTACTAGTCATGACATGAAATAACCTCCCTCCCTCGACTAGGTTTGATGCGAACTTTGCTTCCATTCCACACTCTTGCCTTTATCCTACAAAGTAATTTCTTGATGTTCCTGCCAAGCCTCAAGTTCTATGCTCGTCAACTCCTAGTTATTCAAAAGATTGTAAGACGAACAACTTCTCCATAAGATAGAGTCCTTCGATCCGACCTCTGTGAGCGAACGTCCCTTTAGAAATACATCAACATCTTTCATGGCAACCGGGTTCAAATCCACTCATAGTTTTTGACTCGTCCACCTATTGACTTCTCCAGGAATCCGCCACCAATGTCTTGAAACTCTTCTCCAACAACCAGAGACACTCGAAATAGATGAAAGACAAAGGACGGGCACCCAAGTCATAACAAAGCAGAGTATGATCTGAGCATGGTCTGGATAGAGATGCACATAAGCCAACTGAAAGTGCTCCATCAACTCAGGCGACAATAGGAAGCGGCCAATACATGACCTTAAAGAGAAGTTGGTCCAAGTGGCCTACAGGCTACAGTTAGAGGCATCCATAATGCGTAAACACGACTTATCGATAAGGGTAGCGAGATCATCATACGCATACCGACCTCAGTCGATCTTTCGTCAGGAAGGAAACAATAATCTCCTCCAATCGGTGTTGTCAAATGTGGAAGGCGCTTCAAAGGCGTAAGAAGTAGTCTAAAATGCTGAGGTGATGTGTGCTTGCTCGAGAAAAGTAAGGTGCTCAAAATAAAATATAATGCATAAGCACATACATGCACACACATAATATGATGTGCAACTTGTAATATATATGTTACTTTGTTAATATGCTTTCGTAGCATATTAGTGTGTGTATAATATCATGGCCTGAATTTTGAGAAATATTGATTAGATAACGTGATATTTTGATCTTGTTAAGTCCACAAAATTGATACACATCCTCTATCTTTTGAGACACCTTACACATTTTAAGGAAAATGAGGTCCATGTCTTCCATTTCCCCAATTCAATGCACATTTCTCCCATTTCCCAGAGTAGTATATCATGGACTACAAGGCAATGCATAGCTTTATGTCATATAGCAAACATGACATGGTATGTGCCTAGACACTCTTCTTGATTATGATACTTTTGAATAACTTTGTAAATATCAGTATTTGTGTTTTTTGTCTACGTTATGAATTATGAGTTGTATTTGTTATTTCAACTTATTTATTCATGACTAAACTTCTAAACTCTAATTGCATGCTTTAAATTTTTTGCCGTTACTATGCAAAACATGTATTGAGGCCTATATTTTAGCAATAAGTGCATATATCTATCATATTTATTGATTAAAAAGCGTTAGTTTCCTTAATTTCTGAAAAATAATATTATATGCATTTTTCCACATTTCATTGACTTGGGCGAGATATAGGCGACATGTCGGAGGTTGTGCTGGTTTTTTCTCACATGCGAGTCAGACGGATGATGTATACCGGCAGCTGGGAGATCTGGAGAGGGAATCTGCAGATGGCAAAGAGATGCTCTCCACCAAGAGTGTTGAGGTGGTTGACGGTATGATGGAGCTCGAGGAGGTTGATGTTGGTTTCCATGAAAAGGCTACATAATGTGTAAGAGTGAATTTTGTAGAGATATATTATTCACTTATGTACTTTTCTTATAATTTTATTTTCTGTTGGACTCTTTATGTATTTTACCCATATGCTGCTCTCCTATATAAGAGAGCCTAGGGCGGATGGAATAAATAAGCTTTCTTATTTTCCCAACATGGTATCAGAGCGACGGTCCTAGACCGGAGTTCTCGAACCAAACCCTAACCCTAGCCCCCACCTTCGAGCCCTTCCACGCACCTCCCCGTATTGCGCCGCCACCGACCCCGGCCTTGCCCAGCGCCGCTCCGATCTCGCGCCTCCTCCGCGCGTTGTGCGCGTCTCCTCCACGGTGCGCTGTCGTGATCTGCGCGTTTAAAGATCTTGATCTCAGTGCACGCGCAACCCTAAGTCAAGCACGTGTGCGGCTCCACAACTCGTTCCGCGCGCGTACCTCCAAGGTAATGGGTTTGGTTGCATGAAGTCTATACATGCAACTAAACCCGTTAATGTCCGTGCAGACGATCATATCATCAGTCTATCACCCTAGTCTTCCATTATCAATATGTCAGAAAGCAAGGCAGACATCCCATCTATAGGCGCCTTCAGAGGTCCAGCGCCGATTGTGAAGATGGATGGTTCAAATTATGAATTGTGGGCAATGCAGTTCATGAGTATGATGAAGTCAACAGTTAAGAAACACATTCTTACTGAAGAAGAGCATGCTGAGAAGACTGGGGTCAATGCCTCATGGGAGACAGATGATGCATATGCCAAGGTTTGGCTATCTGGAACCCTGGCAATTGAGATTGCCAATGATATTCTTCATCAGCCCACTACTAAAGCAATGTGGGATATTCTGGCTGCTACATATTCTCAGGCAAAGAATGAGATGAAGATTCTGCAACTCCAGCATGATATATTTACTATCAAGCAGAATGGGCGGCCTTTACAGTCGTTGTACATGCTGTTACGTGGGATGTTTGAGAAGCTTTATAGCTTCATGCCTCTCATAGCCACTCCGAAGCAACAGAAGACCTATCGGAATGCCACTATGGTGGGTGTTTTCCTTGCTGCCCTTGATCCTGAGTACGAGGTAGCACGTTCCTAGATCTTGGCGGATTCTACTATTCCTCCTATGGAGGAAGATTTTCATAGGCTGAGTCGTATCACTGTTCCCTCGTCTGCTACGAATCCAACAGCCTCAGCCATGGCAACCAATCGAGGTCGAGGAGGTCATCATCAGTTCCGTGGTCGTGGACCTCGCGGTAGAGGAGGCCGTGTTCAGCCATCATGTACTTTCTGCCATCGTTCTGGACATACCGAAGACACATGCTATTCTAAGCATGGATTTCCAGCTACTGCACGAGTCGCTGAACAGATTCAGCCCCCAGCCGCTTCATCTATGGATCAGCACTTTGATGGTCTTGTAGCCCATCGGAGGGGCATCATTCCTCCATCTGGTCCCACTGCATCAGCATCTACTTCTGAGAGTCACACCGACGTTGCCGCATCTGCATCCACCAGTACATCATGTAGCACCTATGCATTCACTAGCAGTAGTGGATCAGATACTTTAGAGTGGATTATGGACTCTGGTGCCACACATCATTTGTGTGGTGATCAAGGTCTACTTACAGGATACAGTCAGGTTCCTCCAGGTCGTACAGTGGTTATTGCTAATGGAACACATTCCCCGATTACTGGTCAGGGAGAGATTAGATTGACACCATCCATGCATCTCAAGAACGTGTTACATGCACCTGATTTTTCGATGAATTTGTTGTCCATTAGCCAACTTACAAAGGATTTACATTGTCGAGCAATTTTTGATACATCCTCTCTTGTTTTTCAGGACATCCTTACGGGCAACGTGATTGGGCGTGGCTATGAGCAAGGCGGCCTCTATCGCCTTAGTCGGACTTCTTATGCTGGAACCTCATCTCTACCTGCTGGGTCCATCTCCCCATTACTGTGGCACCTGCGCTTTAGACATCTATCGCTTCAGAAGTTGCGACATGTGTTACCTCAGGTTTCACCTCATACGTCCATTCAATGTGAGGCTTGTCAGTTAGGAAAACATCATCGGTCTACTTTTCCCAGTCGTCAGTGTCGGAGTAGTACCTCCAAGTTTGAGTTATTTCATGTTGATATCTGGGGTCCTAGTCGTGTTCCTGATCATCAGGGACACATGTTTTATATAGTTATTGTGGATGACTTCTCTCGTGTGTCGTGGGTATTTCTGTTAAAGAATAAATCTGAAGCGGGGAATATTATCATCAATTTCATTAATGAAGTTCGTAATTTTTTTTCTGCATCTGTTAAGATTGTGAGAAGTGATAATGCCCTGGAATTCTGTACTCAGACCCTATCCA
Source organism: Ottelia alismoides (assembly GCA_037367405.1). Taxonomy (NCBI): domain Eukaryota; kingdom Viridiplantae; phylum Streptophyta; class Magnoliopsida; order Alismatales; family Hydrocharitaceae; genus Ottelia; species Ottelia alismoides. The sequence continues at coordinate 42,948 of JAZKJV010006322.1, read as the reverse complement.
GTTATTTTTCATCTCAAGGGATTATCCACCAAACATCCTATGCCTATACTTCCCAACAGAATGGGGTTGCTGAAAGTAAACACCGTCATTTACTCGATGTCACATGTCGCTTCTTATACATAGTAATGCCCCTCATTCTTTCTGGGGTGATGCTGTTCTTACGGCATGCTACCTTATTAATCGAATGCCGTCATCTATCTTAGGTGAGAAGATTCCATTCTCTCTTATTTTCCCTAACAAAGAATTGCTCTCCCTTACTCCTCGTGTGTTTGGCTCTGTTGCCTTTGTTCACAAGTTGTCTTCCGGGACTGACAAGCTCTCTCCTAGGGCTGTCAAGTGTATCTTTGTCGGGTACTCCAGAACTCAGAAAGGGTACAAGTGTTATGATCCATTGCGAAGGAGGTATTTCGTCAATGCTGATGTCACCTTTTTTGAATTCGTTATGTACTTCTCGTCTACAGGTGATCAGCTGGTTCCCTCTGACACTACCGATGCCATATACATGTCACCACCACCGCCCCCAGAATTGTTATCATCTCCTACACCTCCTATCATGGTGCCTGTTTCACCACTACCATTCCACTATACCCGTAGGCCTGCTTCTGCTCATGGTCACCGCTCATCATCTAGCTCGCCTGAGGTATGTTTTGAAAATATTTCTATTGATGGATCTGATAATCTTCCTGAGCATGATGTGTTGCAGAGGCCAGCTGAGGAGGCAAATGATTTAGATGTACCTATTGCTCTACGAAAGCAGAAGCGGAGTTGTGCGTCATATCCTATAGCATCTTCTGTGTCGTTTGACCGTCTTATTGGCGAATTCAGGAATTTTGTCATTGCATTATCAGCAGTGGGTATTCCACGGAATTATCAAGATGCACTGAAGGATAGTTGATGGCGCTTGGCCATGGAAGAAGAAATGGCAGCTCTTCAGTCCAGAGGCACATGGAGTCTTGTTCCTGCACCTGCTGATGTGTCTACACTTAGCTGCAAGTGGGTCTTTACAGCTAAGCAGAATGCATATGGCAGCATTGACAGATACAAAGCTCGCTCTGTAGCTCATGGTTTTACACAGGCATATGGGGTGGATTACCTCGATACATTCTCACCGGTTGCTCGCCATTTTACCCTACGGATCCTCCTCTCTGTTGCAGTTACTCGTGATTGGTCGTTGTATCAGTTAGATGTGAAGAATGCATTCCTATACGGTGACTTACAGGAGGAAGTCTACATGCTACAACCACCTGGTTTTGCTATTGAGGGGGAGAGTCCTACGGTGTGCAGACTTCATAAGGCTATCTATGGCCTTAAACAGAGCCCCAGAGCTTGGTTCCAGAAGCTCTCAGACCTGTTTAAGAAACATGGATACATACAGTCTAATGCTGTTCATTCTCTGTTCGTACAGAGGACATCCAGAGGTATTATTGCTATTATGGTGTATGTAGACAATATTCTGATTACAGGTGATGATGAACAGGGAATCCAGGGGGCAAAAGAAATGCTGGGCCGTGAATTCGTTACCTAGGACCTTGGGGTTCTTAGATATTTTCTGGGATTGGAGTTTGCCAGAGATCCTAATGGGTTGGTAATGACCCAGAGGAAATATGTCACTGACTTGTTGAGTGAAACATGAATGCTTGGTTGTCGACCTGCAACTACACCTATGGATCCCAGTATGAGACTATATGTTGATGACACTGATGAGGTGGATAAGAGAAGATATAGAGAACTGGTGGGAAAACTTCTCTATGTTACTATTACCAGGCCCGATATCTCCTTTGCTGTAAGTCGAGTGAGCCAGTTTATAGAGTAACCACGTCAGGTACACATGGATGCTATACATATGATACTCAGATATCTTAAGTCATCTCCAGGTGCGGGTCTATTATTTAAGAAGGGCAAGGAGGTTACTATATCAGCTTGTGCAGATGCAGATTACGCAGGGTGCCCCAAGGACAGAAAGTCCACCACTAGGTTTGTTGTGTATGTTGGAGATTCTCTAGTCTCATGGTCATGGAGAAGCAAGAAGCAAACGGTTGTAGCAAGGTCCAATGCTGAGTCTAAATATAGGGCTATGGCCCAGGTCAGTACAGAAATGATGTGGGTAAAGGCTGTGCTTGCAGATTTATATATAGAAGTTCCACTTCCTATGGCTCTAGAATGTGACAATCATGCGGCTCTATCCATTGCAAATAATCCAGCATTTCATGAACGGACCAAGCACATTGAGGTTGATTGTCACTTCATACGCGACATGATTCAGAAGGGGTTTATTGTTACATCTCATGTTAGCTCAGAGGATCAAACTACATGCATTTTTACCAAGGCGTTACTTCGAGGGCCATTCCAGAAGTGTTCGTCCAAGCTAAGCATGATTGATATCTATGCTCCACCTTGAGGGGGAGTGTAGAGATATATTATTCACTTCTGTACTTTTCTTATATTTTTATTTTCTGTTGGACTCTTTATGTATTTTACCCATAGACTGCTCTCCTATATTAGAGAGCCTAGGGCGGATGGAATAAATAAGCTTTCTTATTTTCCCAACAAATTTTGTTGGGGAAGTCTCACCGGTTTCCTTATGAAGTTGATTATTTGAAACGTCGGTCGTCGGGGTAGCTTGGGAAAATCTGGAAAGTGTGTGGCGGTTGCTCCTTTATTTGGATCTTGTCATACATATGAGGCGTGTTTGTAGGAGACAGAGCTAGAGAACTGGGATGCAACTTGTGTAAGTTTATTTGGGGACCTAGGTTCTCAGAATTTAGAGCCATTGATTAGGCTGGAAGCTCCTAGATTGGAATGGTGATTTTTTGCAACTTGTAAATAGGATGTTTGGTACCAAATTTTTCCATTGATTTTGAAGAGAGGTTCATATGAGTTAGTCTTTCCCTCCATTTTGCTAACACATGGGGGAAATCTCATGCAAAAAGATGGATCCACTAGGATTCGACAGAAGACCCTTTCACAGTCAGATCACCTAAAGTCGGATCCAACAGACCCGGTAGCCAGCAGTTACCGACCCAATGTGGGCTAAAGGACGAGTACCAATAGTAGAAGTCCACAATTAAATGGAGACCCCCCATTCTAACCCTTAACTCTGAGTTTCCTAAAAGACTCCTCTCCACCTTCTGTGTTTGCTGGACTAAATATGTCCTCGAAAGCCACCCCTTATGTCTCAACTACAGTCTCCTCGAATCTTACATCCATTGTTGCTTTCAATGCTGCCACCATCAGTGAGGAGCCTCTTTATGCTAATGCTAACCATAATGAGGAAGCCGCTTGACCAATTCAATACACTAAGGATGCATGTATAGGCTTCGGAGCCCTGCGAACTCCACCACCACATCACGACTCTCTTCCTATTGAAGACCATCATGTACAATCGTCGGAACCTCCCCACTGATGAGAAGGCCGTATGTGTCGAAGCAAAATCCCAGCATCTCAAAGGGACCCCCAATATCATCAATAGCCATCATTTTGGCCGCACCAACACCCATCTTGGATTTGAAGCCTCTTCCACTATGTTCTTGCCAACTCATCTCCGATGCTGCCCTTTAGAAGTATCCTTATATCCGCTTTAGCCAAACCACGAGCACATATATAGTGGTTTAAGTCACACAACGTTCTGCTGGTAGGAGTCTCTGAGGACTCCTCCAAGTCCTCAAGTGCTGCTGTTGCTACCTGCAGGTCCTTTGAAATGCCTACTTTCACCAGCAGACCTTCCCACAAGTGTATATGTTTTCCAAACCGGTACGACTGCCACCATGCTCGAAGACAAGCCTTCATTTTCACCAGCACACGTGGGGAACAATTTCCCTGCCATTCATGAGGGTCAAGGATTCCCAGTGGCTAACAAAAACAGACGATGTTGCTCTTGCAAGACTTGGTCAAGTGGCCATCTTCACGACATTGAAATCACTGCTCTAGCCGCACATGTTTTCCTCTCTTCCCCATGATTTGTGACCTCCTGCTCCAACTTTTTTCTTCAAACCAAGTACCATCACTCGCACCATTGGTTTTGCTGGTCTTTTCCATCTCAACATCTTTACCTCTAGCTGCTTCCCTTCTCAGTCTCACTCATCTTTCTCTCTCTTTTTGCTCAGGTGCCTCATGCCCTCTTATCGCTTCCTCGCTTTGCTGTTCGCACTGTCCTTTTCCCTTTTCAGTCTATAGGCTTTGTTCTCCCTCTAATGAAATCTTCCTTTTTTGCCTGGAGTGTGTTTTGGGTTTTGAGCATAGCTGGATTGTTTACCATCAGCTGGCACTTACTAAGGGTAGAATAACGTGTCTAAAATCCTCCATTCTATTTAATCCACCGCCTAGCCAGAAAACCCTTGAATAACTGGGCTAATAGTAAGTTGTTTATAATAGTCATCCATTTAGACCTCAAAGCTGTCCCCATTGCTCAATTTTGTCTGATAAGAGTCTGGAAGTATGCTGCTTTTTCAAGGGGTGGATGCTTCTCTTGGAACATAAGTACTTTCCTTCCAATATTACCTTCCCATCCGACTTTATTCATGCATACTATATCTCAAAGCCATAACTTTGAAAGCTTTGGTGTCTTCTCAACATTCGTTGGAGTTGGATTTGTAATTAGGTTTACATTGTAGACTAGTTCAAGGAGAGAACTCTATTTTGGATTCTAATAGACCTGTTCATTTTATAATGGCTGCTGGCTCGTTTTGATGAATTGAAAAGCTTTTTTATTTATTTCATGCCATTGCAGTCCTTGTAACTCTTTTCATTTTTGCAGTAATTTATGGAGAACAACCTCAGAAGAAAAGAGGGAGTTGGAGCGATTAGAAAAACCCATGTACAATTCTGTTAGACGGGCCGCAGAAGTTCATCGGCAGGTTTTTACATGCAATCGATTATGTTCTATGCTTGTGTTATTTCATTGTGTTATGCATATATGCTTCATGTTCAAAACTTGGAGTTTATCCCTTGTAACTCGTTATATTCTGAACTAATTGTCCTTTGAGATCTGCATTAGCCTTGATATTATTGAATTTCACATCCAAGTAGCTTTGCTAAAATTCGACTATTGCATGCTCCATAGCAACAATAGCCAAAGCATATATTCAGCGGAAGTGCATTTATGGTGTGATATGACGACCTTTATTCATAATCAATCATGTGGTAAATCAATGCGATGTATAAATTAACATTGGTCCCAAACTTTAAGTAAGAGATCGGCGATTCCAAATTCTTTTACCCCATTCAGAAACTGTTTTCCGCCGGATGACTCGTAGGAGGTGAGAAGGGCCCTGACTCCGTCCCACACAATGTACTACTATCGGCCCTATTAGGCAACATCTACCTAAACAAGCTCGATCAGGGGATAGAGAGGATCCGACAGAAGCACGAAATTCCTCTTGTTCAGAGAATCAGATCGGTTCTCTTCAAGTCTTGAAGTAGTGGTATGGATGACCAAGAATAGTTTGGAGACGAAGTAAGCTTCAACGCTCCAGGTTTAGGAACCAGAAAAAATGTATAAATTAGATTACTACTTAATATAACATATATCTGTAGTACATCATTTCAGTAGAATAACTATATCTCTTAATAAAGTTTATGTCCAGGTTGCATTTAAGCTTTCTGACTTAGAAAACTCAATAAAATAATCTAATCCAAATTAGCTCGATGCTTATCTTTAGTCCAGCGATCGATTTTTTTAGATTATATAAGAAAGTTCTCTTGTTAGTTCTCAATCATTGATCCAACACCATACTTACAGGAAACCACACAAAAAAATCACCTTATTAACTTAGTGTGAGCATTGCTCAAGTTGTTTCTTCGCTGAGGAGAGCTATTACCTTTCAAGAGAGATCAGCTGTTTCTTCCCTTGGTCTACTTTTGAACCATCTTGAGACCCCGAAAATGGCAATAATGTCTGTCACAACATTCGAGATACCTTAAGGAGCGAGTAAGGTGTTAACGCGAAACATGCAAGAAATAGTACTAGGCAGCTGGGTAGGTGAGAATACCGATTAGAGGAAGTCAAGATGCCTCTGCATCGACAATTATGCATGTCACACATGGATTTTGCCAGCTCTGAGATGTGAAAGAACTAAATAACTCTATTTATATTGTAATTATGAGGGCTTATGAAATTGGATCTGTCTTTCATCTTGACCTCCTACTCTTAGAAGCCACAATGGTTAGGCCATTATTCTCCTTAAAGAAAAGATCTGTGCTCTCTCCTCCAAGTCTGGTAGATATATTTTTTGCTTTCCAACTGTTGAATGGCTGGAAAGAGAAGTAGTAGAATGGGAAACTTTAAACCACTACCCCAACATGGTCGTTGAGGTCTATGTAATCTCATAACTTAACGTGGATAGTTGAACGTCATTGTTTCCTTGTGGAATTCATACATGTGTTTTGCATTGTCTTTGAGTTTGACTATTTAGCTATGAGCAACAAGTAGTGGAGCGGCTCTTGATAGGTACCTCGTAGACGAGATTGTTTAGTGTTGAATATCTATATCCAAAAAAGCCTGATTTTGAAGATGGGAGAATATCACATATCAGTAAATATTTTTTAGTTTTCCAAAGATTTTGAATATCTACGAAATACAACATAAAAGAAACATAGTTTAGAAAATTAAAGTATCAATCTGCTTGGACGTTTTTTTAACCTCCTTAGATAGTAACAAAAAAGGTTTGATTGCTAAGAGATATTAGATTGGAAGTGATGAAATTCAAACAATAACAATTTAGTAACATCAAGGATATGTATTTAGCACATTAATTTTACATCACACCACACATTAATTTTCCTTTGCATGCTTCCTATACTCAAAATTACTATAAGCTTATAAGCCATTTCATTTGGTAAGTTTTTGTATCTTCTCCTCTTGACTCTTAGGAGAGGTTTAGTAACTCTTTACTCTCTCATGTTCCTATCTAACCCTTATTTTGAGAAATCATTACCTATCGTTCGACACAAAGAATGTTGACTTTACAACATACTTCTGTAAGTCATATTAGAAGTTGCTTTTAGATCCAACTGTAATTAGGGTTGGCTATCGAGCCCAACGAGTCGAGCCAGCCTCAGGCTCGTTTGAGCCCAACCGAGTTGGCTCGGTCTCGGGCTCGGGGGGCTCGAGCCTCTTATCGAGCCAGCTCGGGCTCGATAAGGCTCGAGTTGAGCCCGTTATTGAGCCTGATCTGGGTTCGAGCCAAGTCTGGCTCGTTAAGGAAAATAGTTTTTTTGGTACAAAAGTATGGTGCCTAGGCTTGAACCCGTGAACTTTTCTTTGAGGGACTATTTTCCTTACCAGTAGACCACTATCTGAGTTACATTTCCAGAGCCAAATTATATATATTGTAATTAATATAATTAATTCTATTTGCTAATTATAACCTAGAAAAACATAAATAGAGATGTAGCGATATGTTCCTTAGAAAGAACATAAAATTGGTCGGCATGTTAGTGGATAATATATATTATCAAATATGTTCATATTCAAAGAGGTATAATAGCATGAGATTATAATTAAGTCTACAATATAATATATATGGAATATTGCCATGTTGGAATTCACATTTACATATATGGACATATATAGTTCTAAGGTGCCCGTGAGACAAAATTATATAGATCTACAGTTTGGTTGGGTATAATATACATATTTAATTACTGCCTACGTAGACAGCTACACCTATAGATATTGATATCGATTGTTGAACAAGCAACTACTCTTGTGTGTGTATTATATATAAATATAAAGATAAATATAAATATTATATATATATTCTCCTTATCGAGCCCCTTATCAAGTTATCGAGCCGAGCAGGGCTCTGCTCGGGCTAGGCTCGTTAAGCTATCGAGCCCAAAATTCTTGCTCGGGCTCGTCTCAATAGCTTAATGAGCCAGGATCACGAGCCCTTATCGAGCCGAGCCCGAACCTGGCTCATCGAGCCTTGACTCAATAGACATCCCTAACTGTAATGCCTCAATTGAAAACAAGTATTGATGGAATTGTTAAAGAGTTGGACCAAATCCTACATATGCCCTGAAGCGTTGGAGACATCAGTTGAAGCATGGTAGGAATTCTATTTAGAGGCATGCTTATGTTGCCTCAAGATTTTTCTTGTCCAGAAAGAGAGCTAGAATAATTATTAATAATATGATATATGAGCAAGTAGGGAGGATAATCTTGTGACTTTTTAATAAGCCGTCCATTAAGCCATACAATTTCCACTATCTTAGGTGATAGCTAAAGTAGAACCATGACTTGCTTGAAACTTGAGGATTCTTCTTATCCATTTAGGATTCTTCCTTAGCTATAAATGCGTAGCTCGAAATTAAGTGTAATATGTCACAATAATTTTTATCTTTTTGAATGTTTTTCCTTTGACCCTTGTCTCAGTCATAGGTTGGGCGAAATTCTGAGTAGGTAGTTCAGTGTCGAGATTTGGGTTCTCCGTTAAAGCTACCTTTGTCACCACCTCTCATAGTGGAGAAAGATCCAATCCCGTCTTAAGTTCCACAAAGGCTACCTTGGTCAACTTATAGGACACCGCCCATTTCTTGTTCATCTTGGTCACAAGAAGGGTTGGGGGGTGCCTCACGATCAACGAATCAAAGGGATGTCGATCGAAGCGGTCTAGCCACGATATGCGTAAAGGTGTAGAGTAGGAGCTTATTAGGATATAGAGTAAGTTCAATACTTTGATTGAGTGGGCTTTACAAACATGTGATCATTGAAGCTACACGTAAAGAAAGATAAGATAGTGAGATGTAGCACACACATAATTGGCAACAATCCCTGTTTTTTTCATGTCATTCGGACTTCTACCCATGGAGATACGTCATCGTCTCGAGGTGATTACCCAGAATTTCTTTCGGGGCAAATCGGTCTAGGTCACTGCTTAAATCCATTTGGAAGACTGGGATATTGTGATTTTACCAAAAGACCGCAATGGGCTTGGAGTTTCTAGTTTGGAAAGCATGAATAAAGCATTGCTCTTGAAGTGGATTGCCACGATTTGGGGAGATAATTGAAATATATGTTGCAGACTTATACGTTGTGTTTGTGGCATTCATGCACAGTCTCGGCTGACACCCCATTCTTCCATTTACTCCTCGACATTACATGTGCTGTGTGCGGTTCCTTGAGTTCTTTCGTCATGTTCTGGAGGTAGGTGTTCACTCGCTTTCTGGATGGAAAATTGGTTAGACATTAGGACTCTCATCTCTTTATTCTCGTGCCTTTGCTCTCTCAGCACATCGCGATGCATCGATAGCGAATTGCTGGGACGATGGAGTTTGGGTACATGTTTTTCACTCTGACCTTTCGGATCGATGTTTGGAGGATTTTATGTTCCTTCAGGATACTGTCGATTTTTTGCAAGGCTCGATGGGTGGAAGCATGACCTCAAATTTCAGCGAAATTCGGTCGAATTTCTGTCGAATATCGATATCCAGTCGAAATCGAAATTCGACCGAAATGACCGAAATATGGGGGTCCTAGTACAAAAAATGACTGAAATGACCGAAATTCCGGTCAAAATTCCACCGAAATTCCATCGAAATTCTTTTTTGGTCGATACCGAAATGGTGACCGAAACCGACATTTAGGGCCTTGGGTGGAAGAGATCATTGGGTTTGGAAAGATGGAGACTTCGCAGTACACATGGCTTATAAAGCCATCGATTCACTTGCCACTCTTTTGGATGAGAATCTGATCCACGATTGTAGATTCATTTGGGACTTAAAAATTTCAAATAGAATTAGAATCTTTTTATGGTTGATCTGTCGAAGGTGCATCCTAACTAAATTGGTGGGCCGGGATCTTTGTGGGTGGTAGTGATAGGTGTCCTCAGTGTGATGGCGAAGTGGAGTCTACCAACCATGTGTAATTCACATGCGAGAGATTAGTAAAGTTTTGACTGGAGTTAGGTATCGACGGGCTGGACTCGAGCACTCTTGGGAGTTTCTGGGATTTGGTTTACAATGCCAGATTTCACGCCAACACGGAACTGCTCTCTCCAATCGCAACAATTTGGGCAATATGGCATTCCAGAATGGTGTTATTTTCTCCTCTGATCGCTTTTATTTTATGCAAGGACTCTCTTCAAGTTCTGGCTCCTGTAAGGTAACTCAAGTATTCTTCATTTTTAAATAAATAGTTAGAGTAGACACTTTTGCATGTTTCCCCTTTTATACCTAAATAAATAAATAAAATCAATCTCATGTCATCTGGCAAGTCTGATGAGGAGTTTTTGTGTGGAAGTAGATGCCTGACATGTGTTTATCCCTAAAGACTCACTATATTTTATCATTGGGCTTGATCGATATGGTTGGGTCTTTCTTTGCCTCCAAAGAATGGAATGGAACTGGAGCAAACTTTTGATATGAACAAATTGTATGTGCATCCTTGTCGGTGATTTTGAGTATGCACCATGGTTATAAAATGCATCACCTCAAGGCGATGTGACTCAAAATCGCATCGAGGCTTAAACCTAAAACTTCATCCTTGAGGTGTGTGCCTCAATTGAGTGAGGCGAAGCCAGGGTGCTAGGGCATCGAGGTGAAGCCATGACATCAAATTTCAATGAAATTCGGTCGAATTTTGTGTCGAATATCGATATCCCGTCGAAATCGAAATCCGAACGAAATGGCCTAAATGACTGAAATAAGCCCTAGTATAAAAATAACCGAAACGACCGAAATTTCGATCGAAATTCGACCGAAATTCCGTTTCAGTCAGTCACCGAAATGGTGACCGAAACCAACATTTAGAGCCTTGGGCGAAGCTGAGGCGCATGCCTGACTTGCATGCCTTTGTTCAAGTACCTTTTGCTAGCCTTGCTCGAACTTCATTGTTGCCGCCTCCAAGTGCTTCCACTATTGCTGTTAAGGCCTTCTCTAATCCCTTAAAACTTAGGACATACTAGAGAAATGATTCTATTGTCATAAAATAGGAGGTAGCAGGTTTGCAATTTCTCTTTTGAAAAACAGATTCATGACATACTATTGTCCTTTTTTTTGACGCTCCAGCCTTCTACTATTGTCCTTTTTACATAGAAACAAAGATGGTTCCCTAATCAATATTATCGATACACAATTAATGGGAATAAACCAACCCATAAGAATACTTACTCTTTTCTTACAATTCATCCTTATATTTCTTTGAAAATGTATATATGAAGACAAAAACCCACAAACAAATCAAAGTAGTCGTCCAGGTACCACCCTTAATAACATTTCTACGAGGGTCCTAGGAATCCCTTCTTTGGCATTCATCGTGATGTACCCTTATTGGGATTGTGGTGGACAAGGAATGGAAAGGGTGTCTTCAATGTTTGATGCATGGGTGGTGATCGAGGTAGCCTTAAGGGGGTTCTAATATGGTTGGATTGTATCTTTCCCTACTATAGATGTGTGTTGACGATGGTGACTTTAGATGTAATCTGGAGGATAATGGTAGCCTACAAGATAAGAGGTCGCAACGCATTAAGGAGCATATGACATTTTTGCTTCAATTGAAGTTCATAATTAAAGCTCGCTGCCATGACAAAGGCAATGCCATCAGCATAGCGAACATAACTTACCCATTTTCATTAAAAAATGAGATCCAAATCGCGTGGTTTAGGGGATTGATATTTCATCAAGCATGGGGGGTGTAGGCATCCTTGAGGTATTTTAACCTTGGAGTAGTCCTTTCCGTGCGTGCCCACGCGGTTTTCATTTTGGAAATGTTTAATCAGTCATTTCTTTTGATTCATTTGATTAAAGCAATGGATAACGTCGACTTTTCTAAGATAATCGAGAGATGGACAAGCAATCATTGCAGTAAATGCCTTCCCTCAATCTTGTTGAGGACATGGGACTATGGACAAATCGAATGGAGTCGTCTAAGTACCCCACCTTTATGCTATTTATACATGGTTTCTTGGGATCCTTTTTCATCGATGCCTATGATCGTTTTTCCATGGAGGCTTTTTGAAATGCACCAGAATTTAATATTATCCTCGATTGTATTCATTCTTGTAGGGTCCTCAGTCTCATTAGGTGTAGCGGTTGAATGACAAAGGTGTAAGCCCTGGAAACTTATTTGCTTATAGTAGGGCTATGATATAATATATTATGAAAACATAGATCGATGTTTGTATATATAGAGAGAAACAGTTAAGAAAAAAGAGAAAGCGGAGTATGCGTGCTAGAACTTTAGTGGGGCGTCTCAACCATGTTTTATTTTACTACCGAGTAGGTTGGTATTTGAAAGTAGGTATACAGGGGATCCTCGGTTTTGGTTATGCTCAGTGAAAGCAGACCATGGTGCACTAAGATCCAAAATGTCTATCCTTTCTCCTTTCGCTATTTCATGGGCAAGATGTGATGATGAGTGTCATTATTTTTTTTAGATGGTTCGGTCATAATGGGATTGAAGTTGAGCCCAACCTTTACGTGACTAGTTGCATATTAGTAGAGGATTTGTCGTCGCTCTCATCGCTCCCATCAATATGAGTTCTGTCACAAAGGGTCAAATGAAGACCCCTAGCATTAGATTAAGTTCTATACTTGGACGAACCTACGTAGCTCACCGATGTCTCGGTTCTCTCTATGGTAGTGGATGTTGGGTCATATCACATGACATAGCTTCTTGCTTCCTATGTTTGGGGACATGAACCAATCCTGTACCATTCTCTCCCCAAAAGTGTTCTCTCTTTGCATGATGTCGAAGCCAACTTTAGGGGGGACAGAAGTAGCATTGGGGGGAAACCAAATGACAAAGGTAGCCCACAATCCAAGAGGCTGCAACCATTGTTTTAAAAAGCACTCGTCGAGGTGGTGAGGCGTAATCCTCGAGGTGTTTTTTTTGACAAAAAAGCACCTCGAAGCTTAAGTCTTACGTGGAAGTTGTAAAGCGTAAGCCTCATGGTGCTGTGAGGTGTATGAGGCAGAGGCATAAGCCTCAAGCGCGAGGCTTTTTTTATTTGTAGGTTATGAATTTTGCACATGACCCTGTTTTGCCTAAGCATTATACTTTTTTATGCTAGTATTTTTGTTTCCATGTTAAACCTTGCATATTTTTACAAATAGGTCCATACAAAGAGAAGTGATTGCTTGAAACAAGCGAAGCTCGATGATCTTGTATACATCATGTTCAATTTATCAATTATCATATTGCATCCACGCATACTAGTTCTATTATACACGACGTACACGATTGTATTTGAATTGTAATAATTTCTTTTACTAATTGCAAGTTTGCAACATTTGGTTGTTCTTATAATAGTTAATCGCATGTATGAAGAAGCACGTTTGAAAAGAAACACATGGAGTAAAATAATATTGCGTTTTGTTGTGAATAGCAGAAGCAATCACGTATAAACACGATCAACAAAGCAATCTTGAAGGCACACTGATTTATAAGGTTCACATGTAACGAGGAGGTGCCCCTGCTCTCCCCTTAAGCCCCTGTTGGGGTATGGTACGGTAGAAAGGGGTGTATACGATGATTCTCCGACTAGGTCCAGCAAGCCAAATGGTTAAGATACAATGCATATCAACACGTTTTAACTTTGAACACTAAGAATTATGATTTCTATTATACTTTTGGTATTAAGTGTGGACTTTAGTTCGATACTAATGTAGAATCATGGTAGTTTGTGTTGGCTATTGATATTCTGCAAATTATTGGGATATTATTAGGTTTTCTGAACTTCAATGCTTTAATCACTTATGTGTTTTATCTTTTACTAGTGTGAAATTATTTTTAAATGTGTTTTTGGCATAACTTCGTGTTATTATATATTTTTCAATGTATTTTGCTTAATTTATATTTTCCTTTCCAATTGAGGCTTGCGCGTCAGCTCACATTTTGGGCTTCTTTAAACCTTGGCCGCAACACATGAAAGAGCATATGATGAGTATGCCTTAGATAAAGTTTGGAATTGGATCTCATTGCCTTGCCAAAGAAAATGGCATCAATATAAGGAAAATGACTTAGCCATTCCCAATTTGAGCATGAGATATGAATTGTCTCGTACATGGGATTGCTATTTTATCAAAGCAACGAACTACGCCGACCTTTATAGGATAATTGAGGGTTGTCCAAGCAATCGTTGTGGCGAAGGCTTTCACATACAGGGGTCCTAGGATCCTTCTTCACTAAGGCAATTTAGTACTAGTGTCAGCAATTTAGCTCCACTTCAGCCCATGGAGGCTTTACTCAATGCGCCAGGGTCAACAATTTAGTACCATCCTCTATTGTATTCATTTCTGCAGGTTCCTTGGTCTCATTTTGTGTAGCGGTTAAACAAATAGAGGTGTGAGCCCTGTATAAAATAGACTAGATTATAGCACATATTATTATGAAATTGTAGTAAAGCATTGCGTGTACAGGGTGACCATATGTTATGAAATTTTGATAAATGTTTGAATAAATAGAGGTAACTGGTTAAGTAAAAGTGATGAAATGGAGTATGTGTGCTAGATGTATAGGGTTGGGGGTTGGGGTCTCAACTTGCTTTGATCTCCCATTAAAAATAGATCTGGGGAGATTTTCAATACTGATTATGCTCAACTGGAGCAGACTATGATGCACTAAGATCTAGTGATCTAGAAAGACTTTGTCCTCCCTTCTCTATCTCTTTCGTGAGCGAGATGTGAGGATGGGTGACATTATGCTTTTTGAGATGGTTGGATCATAATGAGACCAATGTTGGGCTTGAGCTTTACTCAACTAGTTGCATGTCAGTAGAGGATTTGTCTAGAGCTTCATAGCCCCCCATCAATAGTGAGTTTTGTCACAAAAGGTCAACTGAAGACCCCTACTATTAGATCAAGTTCTATGCTCGGATGAAGCCTACCTCCTTCACAGATGTCTTGGCTCTCTCTATGGTAGTAGTTGTTTGGTCAAATCACTAGGTTTAGCTTTTTGCTTCCCATGTCATTTGGAGACGGGACAAATCCTCTACGATGGCTTCATTCTCTCTCAAAAAACATTCTCTCTTTATATGGTAGTAATTCTCCAAGATAATCGCCCCTTCCCCAAGCAGATTGATGCCTTCTGAGTTAGATTTTTTAATGAGCTTGAGTTTGAATTGTTTCAGCTCGAAGCGACAACAACTTGAATATAATCATGCTCTTGATCGTGCACTTTCTCTTTGGTCGAACTCTTGAATCTTCTCACTGGCCTTGGGGACGACATCCTCTTTTCCTATGGACATGAGGATAAGGCAGGGAAGTGGACTTTGAACCTGCGACGTCTAGTGTGACATATCATCGCTCTAACCAACCTAGTTATTCCCCCAGTGACTGCGTATGTTTGCACCAACTTTAACTGCGACCTTTGCCACTATATATTTGCGGAAACTTTGTCTAGTCCAGCTTGATTAAAACCTTTTTCTAGATCAAGTGTTTTAACCGCTCGGAGCTCCTGATCAACTGGTTGCACTAGCCATCTGATCTAATTTTTCTTTTGGGTTGACGTGATCAATACTAGGAGTGCGCATGGATCGGATTGGATCGGATTTTGGTTTAATTCGAGTCCAATCCACACATAACTGATTTTTTATTTTTCCAGTCCAATCCTCTCCATTAAACATGCAAATCCAATCCACCGGATTATGAATTGGATCGGATTGGTTTGGTTTTTTAATACCCACCTAATCTAGGATTAAATTTATAGCACACTCGACCTTGACATTGGAATCATGGTTCTAAAATTGAGATTATGGATAAACGTAAAGAAACGAATAGTTAATTTTTAGAAAGTAATTTAATTTGACTCAATTTTTTTAGAAAGCAAAAACGTATATGCTTGTTATGGATTTAGTACGAACTATCATTGTATAACTAAATAAAAATAACATACTTGTGATCCGTAGAAACCATAGAAGAATCACGTCGACTTTGAATAAAATTGTAAGTTTGTATATATCAAATAGGAACTACAACTAACCTGCAACTAACTTGCTTGGCTACGTGGTGCTGGAAGGAGGACCGTACGCGAGGGTGGTCTAGGACAAGAATCGCGAGCGACTACGCTGTAGGGAGGGATATATTTGATGTTCCTGACTGCGTGTGCGTGAGGAATGTCTGGGAGAGCCAAAGACGAGGTCTAGATGAGCATGCGCGAGGGAGGTCTAGCTACGTGTGCGAGTAGTTGGGGATGAGGAGGGCGCGGATGATGACGAGACATCATCCAGCTGGGGACGATATCTAGCTACACGTGCGCAAGGGAGGTCTGGGAGAGCGAAGGATAAGGTCTAACTACGCATGCGCAAGGGAGATCTAGTTGCGCAAGCGCGCAGCTAGGATGAGGACGACATCTGACGAGATGTGTCCACCCAAGGGTGGAGATGTGTGCGGCGCGGTTGAGTGTTTTGTTTGGAATGGGTCCCTAGCGGGTTTAGGTTTATATTATTTTTAGAAGGGTGTTTCATTTGGAAAATTGGAAGGGCATGAAGGGCATTCCGGGTAGGTATTACTTTTTTCCAAACCAACTAATGGGGTGAGATAATGGGCTTTCTAACAAGTGGTGTGGGGTAAAACTTGAATTTGAATATGTTTTAGTTATAAAGAGAGTAGCTTGGATATTTACACATATCTTTCAAATAAATTTAATATATAATATGCTTTAATGAGAATAAATAAGTTATTAACGGATTGGATCGGATTGGATTTTGACAATAATCCGATCCAATCCATAAATGAACGGATTGTATAATTTCAATCCGATCCGATCTATTAAACTTATAAATCCAAACCAATCCAATCAAATAACAATGGATTTGATCGGATTACGGATTTTATCCGATCCATGTGCATCCCTAATCAATATTGGGAGCTGTGAGGTGAGTGGTGATGTAAGTAGGAAAAAATCGTGGAGAATTACGGCCTGGACGGAGCTCTTGGGTTTGGGCTGTTGTCAGCTAGCTTCCGTGTTTGAATATCCAAGGGGCAATGTTTATGGCCTAAGTTTGGCCCACCATTTGCATTTAAGCAGGCATGACCCAATGCTTGGCACATTCTATGCAGAGGAAGGAGATCTGCTTTGATCATGTTTTTGTGATGCTTGTTGTTCTTAGGATCATGGTATTTTGTGATTGCTGAGATGGACTAGACTGGTCAGTGTCACTATAAGTTCAAGAATAAAATGACGTGTATTGTGAACGAGCAGGTTGTTCTCTGCAGTCTAGTGGAAGATGATGATGATCTTTCCGAGTCTTGGATGGTATTCAAGGAAGAAGTCAAACCCTACCCATCCCTAGCATCCTACGAGTGACAACTGCTATATACTAGAAGGTCCAGTACTTATGGGAGGTGTTAGTCCAGTGGGCCTCTAATGGAGAATCCAACGCGTATATATATATGACACACAGACTTTGTATAACATATTTATATAATAGCGAATATTGTATATATAGAGTTTGACATTGAATTCCCTCGATTATGTATTATGGGACCCCTATTTTTTCATGTTGGAGCATTCGTTGTATACACCCATTGTGTTGTAGCAGGGTAAATGGATCCTGAAGGAGATCCATTTACCCCATCTAGTGTTTAGTCCCACATCGTCCAACGGTGGGACTTGGAGGCTCTGGAGAGGCTATATAAGGAGCCCCAGACCTCCTGTATCCATTGAGAAATTCCAACAGAATATCCGCCCCTTTGAGGGCTTCTCCCGTGGTTTCATCCCGCTCCTTAGGGAGTAGGGTTCTACGTAAATCTCCGTGTTCTTCATGATTATTATTCTTATTTTATCGATTCCGCTTCCGCTTCTCTGATTTCAACATAGTATCAGAGCGGTCGATTCTCGAGGAATTTTGTGTTCTTTATTATTGTTCGAGATTTGTTCTTGAAGATTTTGCTGAGTTTTTACTCATGATTAAATTTCAAGTTAAGGGTTTTTTTAAACCCTAGTTTTGAGGCAACAAGATCTTGGTTACGTTGCCGGGATCTCCTCGTCTTCCTGGCAACTCCAGCGTTCCCTGGCCGCCAACGCTCCAAGAGGCGGAGCCCTCATCTCTCGTTTGCCACTCTGATCGCGGTTTCTTGGAACCCTAGGGTTCCTCGACCCTTGGCTGCACTGATCTAGCCTCCAGATCCAGCCTCCAAGTCCATGTCGTGCCCAGTCATGGTCCAGATTTGCTCGAAGGAGGCGGCGGAGCCATCCCTCCTCTTCAGCCCACAACAGGGCACCCCAAGCACGACGCAACCCCATCTGCGGTGCCCCATCGCCATATCTTCAGGCGGAAGACCTCTCTCGCCAAGCGCACACGAGTCCTGAATATGTGCCGCACCCCCATCGACCTCTCCCTTCGAGGGCGGCATACTCCAGGCGCAAGAACCAGCACGAGTCCCTCCATCGCGCGAGCCCGCGCGAAGCCTTTTTTCCTCCTGGCGGTACATCATCCTCATGCCATCGAGTCCCGCACCTTCGGCGGCGCATCTGTGCCGGTCCAACTCGTCATCTCCCTCCAGTCGCAGGCGATGGCGAGTCTCCTGCAGCTTGCCGGCGCAGCCTCGTGCACCCCGCACATTCAGAACCCGCAGATGCCCGCGCACCCCGCATCTCCCTGGATTCCCTCTCGCGCAGGCGAGATCATCTTTCCAGCCGGCGGTGCTTGCGAGCCCTAGCCCATCGGGGGCGATTTCATCTGAAGGCAGCAGCAGGAACCCCCAATCGGGGGCGATCTTTTAGTGGGGAACGGTTCCCATTGTGGGAACCCTAGCCGAGGGCCCCCCTTTATTAAAAAAAATGCTTGTAAAGGCTCAAGTGGCCGAAGTTATTTCTAAAAAAAAAGAGAGATAGAGAAGAAGGGGGGCCCTTTGGGCCGTAAGTATTTAAAAAAAATGATGGGTCAAGTAGGCCGAGATCTGTTTAAAAAAAGGGAAAATGAGAAAAGGCGCGTACAATAAAAAAAGCCGTACGCATATTGGTAAAATAAAATAAAATAAAATAGAGGAGTTTTCTTTGAAAAAGTCGCATACACAGAAAAGCCGTATGCAATTTTCAAAAAAAATGTTGAGTTGCAAAAAAAAAAGCCGTAATTTTTTTTTGTTGAGATGGCTTAAAAAAAGGAAAAGAAAAGTCGTAAGTTTCATGTTTGCCCCATTATTGTTGTCTTCTCCCAACATTGTCGATGTTCATGTTTTCCGACAAGTATGGGAGAAATGGGGAGTATATATGTAGAGTCACTGGTCTTGTATTCCAGATTCAGATACAGATTTTCAGACCGGCCATTCGTTCAGACTCTACAGTTGATGATCAGACTCGACGTCAGATGTTTCCGAGTCTCCAATTTCAGACACGCACGAGTTTGCGGTCATTTTCAGATGAGCATATGTTGCCATCATTTGTTCGTGGTCCCCATCATTTTTCTAGTTGTCAGGCCAGAGTTTTCATGTGAGCCATAGGGACTCCATAGCAGAGGACCATTCCCTATGCCATTGGGGGCTAGCGTTTTCAATATGGCCTTAAATTTCAGCGAAATTCGGTCGAATTTCTGTCGAATATCGATATCCAGTCGAAATCGAAATTCGACCGAAATGACCGAAATATGGGGGTCCTAGTACAAAAAATGACCGAAATGACCGAAATTTCGGTCGAAATTTCACCGAAATTCCATCGAAATTCTGTTTTGGTCGATACCGAAATGGTGACCGAAACCGACATTTAGGGCCTTGGTTTTCATGTGGGTATCATAGGTACACCAGAGCAGTGCACCATTCTCTGAGCCAGATGGGAGAGACCCGGTTCTCCGACGAGGAGACTTCAGGCGCAGTTTCAGACTCGATGGTCAGATTCCGAGTCTTCAGTTGACTCACACTCCAGCCCGTTTGTCCTACTCACCTGCACGGCATGAGAAGCAACGTCCTCGACTGCAGCAATATGCGCGTTGGGTTGATATTGTCCGTAGTGTCCTATAGCGTTGAGTTGAGTTTATTTCTGTTTGTCCAAGCTGAACATTGCATGCTCCAGCTTGAGGGGGAGTGTTGGAGCATTCGTTGTATGCGTCCATTGTGTTGTAGCAGGGTAAATGGATCCTGGAGGAGATCCATTTACCCCATCTAGTGTTTAGTCCCACATCGTCCAACGGTGGGACTTGGAGGCTCTGGAGAGGCTATATAAGGAGCCCCAGACCTCCTGTATCCATTGAGAAATTCCAATAGAATATCCGTCCCTTTGAGGGCTTCTCCCGTGGTTTCATCCCGCTCCTTAGGGAGTAGGGTTCCACGTAAATCTCCGTGTTCTTCATGATTATTATTCTTGTTTTATCGATTCCGCTTCCGCTTCTCTGATTTCAACATTTCAAGTACATCTTAGCTTCACGAGCATAGGTGTTTATGATGGTTTGCACTTGCCAACGATCTTGACAAAGATTTTCTTGGCCAGTTTTCCTAAGTTGGAATGGGGCAGATATGGAGGAGACATTGCTAGTTTTTCTTTAGTTTCTGTGTAATCAGAAGAATTTTGCGACCCATCAGTTTCCCTGAAATCAGATAAAAAGTTTTGTGGTCTCTAGGCTGAGAGATTGTGGAGAATGTAGTACTGGACTGCTTGTATATAACACTCCTGGGGTGATATTTTTAATTGTTTGATCTGTTACTTGTATAAGTTCTTAATGTATGGCAATTAACACACATTCTTCGGTCATTTTGTTTATAGAAATGAATAAATTTCCTCATGCACACAAACATGCCGAAGTACAGTCAATTGGTTAATCTGAAATGTACATACATGAGTTTTGGTTACTCGAGATTTATCCACTTTTAAAATGAGAAAGCCAAATGGATTTTTATATCATGGCACGCCAAGCTGAATCCAAATCACCTTCCACTTGCTGTACATTGGACTTTCCTTTACAAAATTTTCGTATAGGTCTATTTTTGTATGTACTACATCTTATGCCAGTGTAGTACTTGAATATGTGATACTTTGGTTCTTGGTTATTTTTAGGTACGGAAATATATTCGAAGCATTGTGAAACCTGGAATTCTAATGACTGATTTATGTGAAACACTGGAGAACACTGTAAGGAAGTTGATATCTGAGAATGGCCTCCAAGCTGGCATTGCTTTTCCTACTGGTTGTTCATTAAATTGGTAGGTACAGCTTTAGGCGTCTTTCTTTCTTAGTATTCCGTCTTTTGTATTTAAATTCTTGTTTTACTAGGGTTGCAGCTCATTGGACTCCAAATTCAGGAGATAAAACTGTTCTTCAATATGATGATGTTATGAAGTTGGATTTTGGGACACACATAGATGGTAACTACCATGTCCTTCTGTAGAGATGCTAAAATTATTGCCAATGACTACAAAATTTTCCACTTGATTACAATGCATGTATGCTTCTATTTCCTCCAGGACGTATAGTGGATTGTGCATTCACAGTTGCATTCAACCCAATGTATGCCCCACTTCTTGAGGCCTCAAGAGAAGCCACAAATACTGGCATTAAGGTATATTGTTTGACGGTGGAATCATGTTAAAATTTTCTCTTATCATTGGTCATGGGACTTAATACCAGGTCAAGTTTGATGACCTGATGCTGAGTGCATTGTTAGTTTTATTTAGCATGCAACTTGGTCTCTTCTTGCTGATTTGCCTGGTGTTGCTTTCACAAGGATAATAGTTGCCTTAATTTCTCAATCTTTGATATTCTGGACTTTTTCCATATATTTGGTTGGTTATTGCGTTGGAAAAAACATAGTTGGTTATATTGAATTATGTACGACAGTTGGTGGCAGTATATTCCATATTCTCGTTGGAAGCTGAGTGAACGGCATCTTGACAGTATGATGTGCATTTACAGTATTTTTTTTTTACTGGCATAAAAAAGGATTGGTTAGGCATGTTCCTGTCTTTATGTTAGCTTTGCTTACATGGAAGGTTATCTTTTATGATGTTGGGTACATTTCTTAACATGAATTCCATTTAGGAGATTTATGGGAAGTGCACCCCGATAGCTGCTAAATTGAATGGTTCACCTTAAAAGACATGTGATCCTTATTCACGATTCTCCCCAAGACACGTCATTCTTTTGTACCGCCTTCCCCGAAAAATTCATCTTAATTGCATGTGGAGGATGGACACAAACAAATCGTATGGGAAATTTAGTATGTTACAATACTTTCATCTTTATAAATAATATACTTTTTCTAATAAGGATCATGAGCAAAGAGTATAATAACAACCATGCTCTTCCCCTTTTATAAAAGGACCAACATAATTTGCCGTCTTGAAACAAATCTAATGTAGCTCACATCAATGCTACATCGATAAAGCCACTATCACTTTTTGTTGGGAATAAATTCTCCGTGTAGATTGACTTGGGAAAAACACAAAGGTGATAAGTAAATCATGCACGTTATGTCAAATACAAGACATTTACAACCATAGATCAAATCATACCACAGAAAATCAAGCACATATACAGAAAAAAAATCACGTGGAAAATCCCCAATGTGAGGGTAGAGTATTATAGGGTTGATTGGAACTCAAAATCAAATACTACAATCTAACCAATCTCTCTCGTTCAATCATCCGTCCAATGTGAGGGTAGAGCATTCCTCAACACTTGCCTCCTTGTTCGTGGCTAAAGCGGCTAAGCGTGGAAAACGATCAGCAAGTGTACCATCCCCCATCCAATCATCCGTCCAAAAACCAAAGGAAGCACCATCTCCAACCACCGGTCTAAAAAGTTCACCGAATCGAGGCAATATCTTCAAAATCCTCTGCCAAAAAGCTGATTGATTGGGCCCCCTCCTTAGCGAACCATGCCCCAATGCAGAGACACCATACTGTCGAATCAGCTTACAACAAATGCTTCCATCCGTGCCCCAGATTCTACCCACCCATTTAAACATGAGGGCCTCATTGAAAGACTCCAAATCCTTTTTTTTTGACACTCAACAGAGGGGGATACACTCATATGTGTTCGCCCCAATTTATTAATAATGAGGGTAGAAAAAACTTACAGCGGGGAAAATAACGAAGGTCAAGGTTGATGGTACAAGAGATACCATCAGTCACCCAAAAAGAAAAACGTTACATGGCTAGCCAGTCCGTACAGAAGTTATTTGCAGCGATACATATATTTTCCTTATAGAAACGCTGCCCCGCAAAAATCAAGTTGTTTCTTCCCAGCCAAATGCTCCAAATAAGCGCAATGGGGACAATTCTAACCGATCTAGGGCGAGACGAAGCAGCAGCAAGGCTCTCCCAGAAATCAAGCATGGAGGAGCGATTCACCCATTCCACGCCATCCCAGATGGCCTGCACGAAAGGACAGAGCAAGAAGAGGTGGCTGGAGGTTTCAATGTCGAGACCGCACAAACCACAGGAAGATGAGGTATTCTGGAATATGGTGGCGCATCGGTCACGCGTAAGAAGTCTTCCGCGTCTGAGAATCCAAAGGAAAACGCCAATCCTCTCCGGAATCTTGAGATCCCAAATGAGCTTGCAGTGACGAAGAAGAGATGCATCCGCAATCAAAACAGGGGGGAGAACAGAGAGATAAGCCTTACGAGAGGAGAAGGTCCCGTCCAACCAAACAAAATGATCACGGCCCGAAGAAGGCGAAGAAGCGT
This sequence comes from Ottelia alismoides, assembly GCA_037367405.1. Lineage (NCBI taxonomy): Eukaryota > Viridiplantae > Streptophyta > Magnoliopsida > Alismatales > Hydrocharitaceae > Ottelia > Ottelia alismoides. Next base: position 19,393 of record JAZKJV010006322.1, on the reverse strand, counting down.
CCGCAAGAAGAGTCATCAAAGCTGTGAAGTCAGTGAGGCGCTGGTCGGATAGCGTGCCCAATAAAATAGGGCACCAGACGCCATCGGCCCAGCAAGAGGCCACAGAAGCGAGCTTGTCCCCGGCCATCGCGTAGAGACGAGGAAAAAGATTCTTAAGAATGCCCTTCCCGGACCAATCCACAGTCCAGAAGCGAAAAGATCTCCCATCGCCAATAGCCGGAGTAACTAGCGAGCGCTTAGAGTTGAAAACAGACAGGACATCGCGCCAGAAAGGATGGGAGGGACCCAGGGAGTGGCCGCCAAAAACGGTTGCAAAGGCATGTCCAGCGGCAACGCGTAGACACTGCAACAAGAAACTCTCGTCCCGGCCAAGAAGCCTCATCGCCCACTTGAGGAGCCAAGCATCACGAACCACCTCCAAGCGCCTAACGCCAAGACCCCCGTCGCTTTTCGGCCTAGAGATGTCGTCCCACCCAACTAAGTGCAAGCCTCTTCTGTCGGAACCATTCTTGCCCCACATAAAACGCCTCATTGCTTTCTCCAGGCGGAGGCGGATTCCCTTGGGCAATCCGCGAGCTGAGAAAAAATAGATGGGGATAGCCGAGAGGACCGATTTGATAAGCACTAATCGACCGCCTTTGGAGAGCATTGACGAACGCCAACCAGCCAATCTGCCTTCCACCTTTTCAATCACCCTCTGATAGTCCCGCAAGCGCGGCCGGCCAAGAGAAAGAGGCAGACCCAGGTACTCAAGCGGGAGCTCCCCGAGGGAAGCCCCCAAAAGAGAGGAGCATTCCCCGGCCTCAAGAGCCGATAAGCAAGGCACCACTTTTGATTTAGCGCCATTGATGCGGAGTCCCGAGATCTCGCAAAAAAGTTGAATCGTAGTGGCCATCCCCAATGCCTGGGGCCGGCCACCCTCAATAAAACAAAGGGTGTCATCCGCGAATTGAATTAGAGGGATATGAAGGTTATCCAAGACACAACCGCGAGTAAAACCAGCATTAACCACCCCCTGGATCATGCGTGGCATAACATCAGTGGCCAGAACGAAGAGGAGAGGGGCGAGGGGGCAGCCCTGCCGAACCCCTCTCCGCGGCTGAAAAAGACCCCCGGTCGGTCGGCCATTAATAGAGAGGGAGAAAGACACAGTAGTAACGCATCGTCTAACCCATGAGATCCACAGCGGGGGGAAGCCCCGAGCTTTTAAAACCCTCCAGAGGAAGCGCCAGTCCAAAGAGTCGTAGGCCTTGGCAAAGTCTATTTTCCATAGAATCCCCTTCGTGCCATTTCTATGCCAACCGTCAATGATTGCAGACGCCAGCGCGTAACAATCGGTAATCTTTCTCCCCGGATAAAGGCGGCCTGAGCGGGAGATATAAGAGAGTCCAGGAGGGGAGCAAGTCGAATAGCCAACGCCTTCGCAATGATCAAGTAGATCCCGTTAGAAATAGCAATAGGACGAAAATCCTCGATACGAGAAGCCCCATGAGACTTAGGAATAAGAACCATGTTGGCCCTGTTAATCCTGTCGAACCCCCGATTTCCATTGCAAAATTCGAGCGCGACTTCAAAAACATCATTAGAGATCACATCCCAGAAGTCCCTATAAAACGAGATAGGGAAGCCGGCGGGGCCAGGGGAAGCGTCAACGTTAAGGTCCCAAGTCGCCCTCTTAAGCTCCTCAAGAGTGAAAGGCCGAATTAAGATATTTGCATCCGCGGAGGCTAGGGAGGGGATCCCGAAGGCAGACCAGCGCCAGGGGGAGGAGGGCTGGCGATCGAAGAAGTTCTTGAAGTGATCAACCAATGCGGGGCCGATTTCACGAGAGCCCTGGACAGAGACGCCCCCAATATCAATGGAGGAGATACGATTAGTGCGCATGCGAGCACTGGCGACCCGGTGGAAGAAAGCAGTGTTAGCGTCTCCGCTCTTAAGCCAACGAATGCGAGAGCGTTGTCTCCACTCAAACGCCTTCTTCCTGTCGTCCTCCAAGATAACAGAAGAAGCCGAGGATCGCTCCGATAATTCATGAGGAGAGAGTTCTCTATCGTTCTCCAATCGATCAAGCCGAAGAATGATTTCCTCCGCGTTGTTCCGAGCCAAAAGCCTACCCCGGCGGGTGGAGACTTGAAAGCGGCGAGGGCACGACGAAGCGAGGATAGCTTGAGATCAAAGCGACGAGCCGCATGACCGGGGAAAGAGAGCTGAGACCAATGATTGCGGACCAAATCCTTAAAGTCTGATTCCAGTAGCCAGCTCCTCTCATAACGGAAAATACCTTGGGGACGGAAGGTTTCGTCAGCCTCCCAAATAATGGGAGAGTGATCGGAGAAGGATCGCGGCCTAGAAGAAACGGAGCACAGTGGGAAAGCTTCCATCCAGCCATTATTAGCAAAAATCTGTCAAGACGTGAACGAGAAGAAGAGTTGCGCCAAGTGAAAGAAATATCATTTGCCACCAAATCTTCGAGAGCCAAGCCGTGGATGAAATCCAAAAAATCACTTTATTCCAAGGCCACCATGTTTCTTTGGCAAAGTGATAGTTTCCCAATCTATCAAATGCATACTGTGAACCCCTCAGGATCCGGGTACCCGTTTACGACGCATTCGCTATATTTCATTCACATTGATCGCAGAAGTTGGAGAAAAGCAGGGAAAATTTTTCGCGCGGCTAACTATCCACATGACATTCACATTCACATCATAACCACAAAGTAGAAGAGATACAATTGGCACCAAAATTCTTTTTCATTAATATTCATATCAGTTTTCAACATGTACAATTATCTTCCATTTACAACATATATCCCAAAGACTGATACAAAAGAGATAACATTTACATCCTTATCTGAACAAAAACTGAGACAAGTAATTCATACCGTCTCGTATAAACTCTGTCTCCAGGAAGCATGTGTATACTGAGCGGCTACTGAACTGCAGGCTGTTTGCCTGCCACACACAATAGGAAAGAAGAGGCGTCAGCCATTGCTGGTACCTCCTTAAAGTTTATAAAAATAACTTGACATTTAAATGTACAAAAGCAAGCAAGTAGAAAGGTGGTATAAGTAAAATCTATGTCTACTTGCGTAAGTAAAAAGGGGTTTGTTTGTAATACGTATCTAATGATTTCCCCAGAACCCGACATTTCCCATATGTAACATATTTATATAGCAGTTACGTAATCATGAGTGTATGAGCGTAAATGCATATATTATTTTCTCCCGAGATCATGTTGGTATGTGAAAAATAGAAAAGTTGAGATTGTAGAGATCTATTTATTTAATTTCTTGGGTAGAGAGAATGGTCTTTTGATCATAATTTCTCCAATTCTTAACTTCAATGTTTCAGATATAGCTCCGGATGTTGTAGATATAGATACTGATGATCTAGATATAGAATCGCCAAGTCTGTTTGGCGAAGTAACTCAAGCGGTGAAGAAGCCTGCAAATGGCTCTTCCGTCTCGCCCTCTAATTGGAAGCGCGGTCCAATAGAGGGATAGGTCTACTCCCCAACTACGCCACTGAGACGGGTGAGAGAGACTCCCTAGAAAAGTCGCTCTAGAAAAACAGCCCGACTAGTACGGGCGGACGAGCTCGTACGTAAAAACTGAAAACCAAGGATCCCCCGCCTGGGTATCCTAAAAGACAGGGTCAACGGAACTGGTCTAAAGTCCGGATCCCAACGAGCCGTAAAAACACTGCGAGCTCGCGTAAAAACCGTGTAAAAGACTGGAATCCTAGACCCGCGCATTAAGCGGCCGCTGCCCTAACTGGGCTTCCTTTCCTCCGCCCAGTTGAGGGTCACCGCGCCCTCGCACGGTCAGGGTTAAGAGTCACCAAGACCGGCATTATTAATCAACATCACTTGATTTACCACCATATAGATGTATATGATTTCTTCTTCCTTTCTCAATTTCTTATATGGTTAACCTATCAGATCTGGGTACTTTGAAATAACTATCAAATGCAGAAAATGATATGTTATTAGTAGTCATACTAGAGGATTATTGAATGAAGATTTTTAACTAAATAATTTATACGGTGTTATCAACTCATAAGTAAATTTAATTAGTTTGAGTTACTGTATTAAGATTTCGCACACCATCAGATATCGAATCCCTTATGATTTATCAAAACTATTCATTGGCTTTTTAAAATAGAAAGATAACCCTTATAATATATCTGTCATTTTAGAAATAATTTCTTATTTATAAGTCAACGATATTTGTCGATTATATTTCTATGCAAGGAACCATAGCCCCCGTAAAATAAACAACTTTGCAGAACTTTATATTTATGACATCATTTAGTTACAACCCAAATTCATTTAGGCATATAATGGTGCATGGCAGAGGTTATATTACTAAATACAAGTTTAAAAGTCAAATGGTATCAATTCATGTAGCTGATAAACCTATTATAGAGAATGCATAAAAATTTATAATTCATAACCTATTTTAACCACACAGCATGTACAGAAGCAGAGATTGAATGTCTCAATGGAATTTATTTATTATTATTTTTTTTTACTATCATTTTATCACATAACAGTAGCTTAATTTATAAACTTATATGTTTTTACTCTCTTTGATAATGAACCCTCTTATCTATCTACTCTTATAATATTTACATCTGATGTGATTTATCTGCACCACTCCACCCTCCTCTTTTTTTTTTTAGACTAAGTCTATGAATCTGAATTCTCTTTACTTTCCCGTTCCCAAAGAAACTTATACATATCTGTTCGTCTGCAACCTATTTTTCACAACACAACAAAATGATTAAAGGAATAACTTTTCCAGGCATGACTCTTATTATTAATATTTTTTTTATTTCAGATAAACCTAAAAGTATTCTGGCAATATCAAAATAACTAAGGGTCGGTCCCAATGTAACTCCATCATGGTAAAGTTTTGTCTTTCCACTGCTAATCTCATTCATAGAACGAAAGGTTTTTAAACCTTTTAAAACAAAGTTATAGATAGAGTAGAGGTATCTCTCAGAACACATTAGGAATGTTTTAAAACTTAGACCATATCTTTTACAGGGACGAAGAAATTTATAATGGTGCCACTCATAGAATTATAACAGGACAGTTGATATAGAAATAGAATTTTCCGATGAATGTCTGGAGCAAAGCAAATTCACTTCTCATAGGAATATGTAGGGATCTTAAGAAGAACACCCCTTGCACATAATTCAGAAAAAGGTTTAAAAAAAAAGAAAAAGAAGAAAAAATCATCATGCATGGCAGCAAAGAGAGAGGGAAGGATGGTACTTCTTTAGATTAAATTGACATGCAGTGGTTGATCTGAAACAAGGAGTAGAAAATGGGCTTGAAATGGAGTGACAACAAGCTCCAACCGTTGCAAATGCTTCAGGGAAAAGAGGGAATTGCTGGAGAAGCAGCAGCTCCTGGACTTCAGATCGGCACTTTTGATTTTTAAGAGCAGCAGCTCCAGCCAACACAATTTGGATTTCCTATTGGCTGGAAGGGTTGGAACGAGAGAGGGGATTTGGGGAAGAAAATGGAAAGGGAAAATTGGAGTCTCTCTCTCTCGGTTGGGGATCTTGAAGAGGAAAAAGTGCAAGGGAGTGGGGCTTTATATAACAAGAGGGTGGGCTTTGGGCTTTGCCAAGTGGAAAAGAGTGCCAAGTGGAATTAGCTTGAGGGAACAAGTGGAGGTTGCTGGAATATCCAGCAGCCTGTTATTTAAAAGAATTTTTTTTAAAACCGAGCAGACAGTCTTGTTTCTGCTGTTATTTAAATATATATATATATTTTTAAATTTCATTCTCATTTGTCATACTTAAAGTTGACCGTATTCTTGCCTCGAGCGTCGGATTTCGGCGCGAAATATCTTATTTCGATCGTCTCGGAATGACGGTCAATATGAGTATAATATTCATATACTTTCGGTCGGGTTTGGATGCCCGAAATTTCCGAGATACGGTTTCGGTTTGGGGTTAAATTTTACGATTTTAAAAATATCAAACGACCTCCGATTGACGAACGGTCGATTCTGTTGGTCTTGTATCGTCGAATCAGATCTAATGACGGTCTCGGTTCGTTTCGCGGTTTCCGAATTTGCGTCGCGGCTTTTCACGGCGCGTGTTACGGTGTGACCGATTTTCGGTCGATTTCGCCCGAACGACTTTTGATTCATGATCAATTGGTCGTTTTAGGTTGTTTAGTATTGGCCGACAACGTTTTTGGGTTCATTAGACCCAAAATCGGACGACTTCGGGTTTGATTGGAAACCGGATGCTACAAATATAAAAACCTCAAAGGGAGTCTCGTCCTCGAGAGTCGAGTTAAGGCTATTAGGTATTTTGTTTGGATTTAATATGGTCATAAAAACTTCAAAGAGTTTTGAACCCATAAAAACCTCAAAGAGAAAACAAGCCATACATTTATAATGTAACTAATTACAAAAGCTTGTTTTGATGCTTACATCAGAAAAGCTGCGGATATCGTGCCCGCATGTCGGCTTCAGTCTCCCATGTCGCTTCCTTGACGCCGTGTCGGTGCCACAAAACCTTGACCAGTGAAATCTCCTTGCTGCGAAGCTTCTTCACAGCACGGTCAAGTATCTGTACTGGCTTCTCCTCATAAGTCAGATCCGGTTCTACATCGAGATTCTCGTAACTGATAATGTGTCGAGTGTCGTGGACATACTTCTTCAGATTGGATATGTGGAAAACATCATGAATAGCCGAAAGGTGTGGAGGAAGGGCTACTCGGTATGCCACTTTCCCTACTCTAGCCAGAATCTCAAAAGGTCCCACATATCGCGGCGCCAACTTGCCACGAACACCGAATCTCTGCACTCCCTTCATGGGAGATACACGGAGAAATACCCAATCTCCAACCTATAATTTATAGGAACATAATTAGTATGAAATTAAGTTGAACACATATATATCATCATTGAGTGGATGAGGAGAAAATAATTAGATTACCTGAAATTCTAAGTCTCTCCTCCGACGGTCTGCATAACTCTTCTGGCGGCTCTGTGCCGTCAGAAGCCTCCGTCGCACAAGATCAACAGCTCTCGCAGTCTCCTCCAAGAGATCTACGGAATATAAAGCATGATCACCTACCTCACGCTAACTGAGAGGTGTGAGGCATCTCCGCCCATATAGGGCTTCGAATGGTGTCATGCCAATACTGGAGTGATAACTGTTGTTGTACGTGAATTCCACCAAAGGCAAATGGTCCTTCCAGGACCCTTTCCACTCCAAAGTGCAAGCACGAAGCAAATCCTCTAGTGTCTGAATGGTGCGCTCACTCTGACCGTCAGTCTGTGGATGATAAGCAGAACTCATCTTCAGCTCTATCTGTAGTGCTGACATGAACTGATGCCAATAATGAGATGTAAATCTCGAATCCCTGTCAGACACCACCTCCCGTGGTATACCATGTAGCCTGATAATGTTCTGCACATAGAGCTTGGCCAATCTGGATAGAGTGTAAGTCGTGTTGACAGGTATAAAATGGGCTGACTTGGTCAACCTATCAACAACGACCCAAATAGAATCATGGCCACCTGGTGTCTTCGGCAGACCTGTGACGAAATCCATAGAAATGCTCTCCCACTTCCACTCGAGAATGGGGAGAGACTGCAGTAATCCTGGCGGTCTCCTGTGCTCAGCCTTGACCATCTGACAGGTCATGCATCTGCTAACATGTAGCGCCACATCGCGCTTCATTCCATCCCACCAGAAATGTCGACGCAGATCACGGTACATCTTCGTACTGCCTGGATGGATAGATAACCGTGAACTGTGTGCCTCATCGAGAATGTCTCTACGAAGCTGCTCATCATTGGGTACAACGACCCGTCCTGCCTTCCATAAAATAGACTCCATCACAACAAAGTCGTCAAATTCGTCCTTGACGGCGCGCATGTATCTATCATGAATCCAAGGATCGGTCTTCTGGCCTTCTACAATACGATCCCAAAGACTGCTGTATCGTGGAGGCACGGCGGTAGAAATGGATGCGCTCTCCTGAGGATGCCAATCGGTCAAAGCTGCAAGCGTATCCCACGTGTATAGCCAGTTCGCCGTACCATCAGCATGAGCTCTCCTGCTAAGTGCATCAGCCACCACGTTTCCCTTACCGGGATGGTAAGAGATCGTGCAATCATAATCCTTCAGCAGCTCAAGCCATCTGCGTTGTCTCATGTTCAACTCCTTCTGATCAAAGATATACTTTAGGCTCTTGTGATCCGTGAAAATCTCGAAGTTCACCCCATATAGATAGTGGCGCCAGATCTTCAAGGCGAAGACAACTGCCGCCAACTCTAAGTCATGCGTGGGGTAGTTCCGCTCGTGCGGTCTCAACTGCCGTGATGCGTAAGCAATCACCTGTCCTCTCTGCATCAGTACTGCTCCTAGACCTTCCCTAGATGCATCTGTATAGACTGCATAGTCGTGAGTGCCTGAAGGAAGAGCAAGAATGGGTGCTGTAGTCAATCTCTCCTTCAGTGTCTGGAAGGCCTGCTCACATGAATCGCCCCAAATAAATGGAACTCCTTTCTGCATCAGTCGTGTCAGAGGGCGAACAATGCGTGAAAATCCGCTGACAAAGCGTCTGTAATAGCCCGCTAATCCTAGGAAGCTCCAAATCTGTGTAACAGTCTTGGGCTGCTCCCAAGACATAACTGCATCTATCTTCGCAGGATCAACCGCGATACCTGCTCCAGAAATGATGTGCCCCAAAAATGAGACCTGTGATAACCAGTACTCGTACTTGCTCAATTTGGCGTATAGCTTGTGTTCCCGCAATGTATCTAAGACAATCCGTAGATCATTCGCATGATCCCATTCATTCCGTGAATAGATGAGCACATCATCGATGAACACCACTACAAACTTGTCCAAGTATGGACGGAAGATACGGTTCATCATATCCATGAAAGCCGCAGGTGCATTGGTGAGCCCAAACGGCATCACCACAAACTCGTAGTGTCCATAGCGAGTCCTGAAGGCTGTCTTCGGAATATCCGACTCGCGAATCCTCAGCTGATGATAGCCTGAGCGAAGATCGATCTTCGAGAAAACCGAAGATCCCTGGAGCTGGTCAAACAAATCATCGATGCGTGGCAAAGGATAACGGTTCTTCACCGTTCTCTTGTTCAGCTGCCGGTAATCGATGCACAGTCTCATGGATCCATCCTTCTTCTTGACAAATAGAACCGGAGCACCCCAAGGTGAAGTGCTCGGTCTCACGAATCCCAAATCAAGTAACTCCTGCAACTGCACCTTCAACTCCCTCAACTCGGCTGGTGCCATGCGATAAGGTGCCATAGAGATCGGCTGTGTATCTGGCAGCAATGTGATCTCGAACTCGATCTCTCTCTCAGGAGGTAGCCCTGGTAGCTCATCAGGAAATACGTCTGGATATTCATATACTACTTGGATATCATGTATCATCGGCTCATGATTAGATACTTCCCGAACAAATGCAAGGTATGAATCACAACCCTGATCAACAAGTCGCTGGGCCCGCAACACTGAAATATACTCCATGGTGGAGTCATGCAAAGTACCCTCAAAAGTGAACTCGGGTAGATCGGGAATCCTGAAGACAACGGTCTTCCTAAAGCAATCAACAAGTGCATGATGAGTGGATAACCAATCCATGCCCAATATTAAGTCGAACTCATCAAGCTGCAGAAGTAGACAATCTGCAATCATCTCGTGACCGCCAATCAGTACGGGCAAGTGCCTGACTATCAGTGAAATAATGAATAACTGGCCACCTGGCCCTCGGATGTGATATGGAGACGATAGCGTCTCTGCAACTCTATCTAAAGAAACAAGCAACCTCGAAGCAAGGAAAGAGTGTGTCGCGCCGGAATCGAATAAAACATGGAAAGGCCGGCCCAAGACTGAGACCATACCTTTCACCACAGTAGCTGCTGAACGCGCCTGCTCCTCAGTAACGGCATGTAACTGCCCCTGCCTGGCTGGTGCGGCACTGGAACCTGCCACACTCTGCGTCTGTCTCTGCTGCTGTCGCCTAAAATTGGAGTTCCTACCACGGAAACTCCCTGAACGCTGTGCCTGAGGTTGTGACTGTGAAGGCTGTGGCTGAGGCTCGCCAGAAGCCCGTGGGCACTGTGCTCGGTAATGTCCCCACTCATGACATCGATAGCATCTGACTGGCCTGGTAGGTGGAGTAGTTGTGCATGTGCTCCGAGCTGGTCCTGCAGGTGGTCTATCTACTTGTTGCGACCCAGATGGTCGAGCGGACTCTGTGCCGTGTCCGGCGAGTGCTCCTCCTAGAGTAGTCGATGGAGAAGAGCGAACACTGCCTGTGAAGGACGAACCTGTGGGTCGGAATCGTCTGTCTGACCTCTGCTGCTGAAACGGTCGACGTATCGGTCCAAAAGATCGTCGCGGTCTAGGTGCTGCTCCGGACGAGCTCCCGAAACGTCTCCCCCTGATGTCCTCGAACTTCTCCGCAGCATCGGTAGCCTCGGAGATGGAAGTGATGTGTAACCCTGCCAGCTTCTCCTGCACCTCCTCGCGCATGCCGCCAATGAACTTTTCCAGATTCTCTTCTGGAAATGCGCCAGCTGCTCGGGTATGTCGTGATAGCTCTGTGTATCTGATGAAATAATCTCTGGCGGTCATCTGTCCCTGACGAAGCTCGGCAAACAGTCGGCGCTGGGACTCCTTCCACTTCGCAGAAAAGAAGTGGGCTCTGAACTTCGTCTCGAAATCGTTCCAAGTAGGCTCTCGGCCTAACTCGGATACTACGGCCTCCCACCATCGCTCGGCGAAGTCTGTCAGTGAATACTCTACGAAAGATAGCCACATGTCTCGTGGCGCATGAATTGCCCTGAGCACCTTCATCACTCTCTTCAGCCACTGCTCAGCATCATCTGGTGAACCTGTGCCCTCGAACAGGGGTATGTTGGCCCGCTGATAAGAAGTGAAGATCGACTGGTGCCTGTGAATGGCTGAATACTCGTGTGCATCCTCGCCAGCAAAATCAACAGGGTCCTGCTCCCTGTCCAAGTCTGCATCCTCCTGAGCTCCATGCTCTGGTATGTCCTCTAGTGCATCATCAGGGTGAGGCTGCTCCACCTCAACAGACTGGTGCGGATCTTGCCGTATCCCATCCTGTGATGGACGGTACGTGAAATCAGATAAGTCCTCAAACCTCATCTCTATGTCAGTCTGCCTGTCAGCAATCTCGGTCTGCTGGGCCAGTATCTGCTCCTGCTTGCCTCTCATAGCAGCCTGCTGCTGCTGAAGATCGGTAAGTGCGCTCAGTATGCGTGCCAGCTGATCAGAAGTATCCTGACCTGGTCGAGATGCCATGGCTCTGCATGAGAACCATAATTAGTCATAAAAATGTCCTAGACAGATATTTATCATAAATGCTTCTCTCTTTTTGGGATATAATATGAAAATTAATGAACTTGGTGACATCTGTAGTTATTGAATATGAATGTCATATTTCCCTTCTCGAACTCACGACAAGTCGGAAGACTGTCGCTATTCGAGAACTTAATGCGATCGGAATTGAAATACTGCGAATGTGCATATCGGGGTACCACTGCTCTGATACCAAACTGTGAACCCCTCAGGATCCGGGTACCCGTTTACGACGCATTTCGCTATATTTCATTCACATTGATCGCAGAAGTTGGAGAAAAGCAGGGAAAATTTTTCGCGCGGCTAACTATCCACATGACATTCACATTCACATCATAACCACAAAGTAGAAGAGATACAATTGGCACCAAAATTCTTTTTCATTAATATTCATATCAGTTTTCAACATGTACAATTATCTTCCATTTACAACATATATCCCAAAGACTGATACAAAAGAGATAACATTTACATCCTTATCTGAACAAAAACTGAGACAAGTAATTCATACCGTCTCGTATAAACTCTGTCTCCAGGAAGCATGTGTATACTGAGCGGCTACTTAACTGCAGGCTGTTTGCCTGCCACACACAATAGGAAAGAAGAGGCGTCATCCATTGCTGGTACCTCCTTAAAGTTTATAAAAATAACTTGACATTTAAATGTACAAAAGCAAGCAAGTAGAAAGGTGGTATAAGTAAAATCTATGTCTACTTGTGTAAGTAAAAAGGGGTTTGTTTGTAATACGTATCTAATGATTTCCCTAGAACCCGACATTTCCCATATGTAACATATTTATATAGCAGTTACGTAATCATGAGTGTATGAGCGTAAATGCATATATTATTTTCTCCCGAGATCATGTTGGTAAGTGAAAAATAGAAAAGTTGAGATTGTAGAGATCTATTTATTTAATTTCTTGGGTAGAGAGAATGGTCTTTTGATCATAATTTCTCCAATTCTTAACTTCAATGTTTCAGATATAGCTCCGGATGTTGTAGATATAGATACTGATGATCTAGATATAGAATCGCCAAGTCTGTTTGGCGAAGTAACTCAAGCGGTGAAGAAGCCTGCAAATGGCTCTTCCGTCTCGCCCTCTAATTGGAAGCGCGGTCCAATAGAGGGATAGGTCTACTCCCCAACTACGCCACTGAGACGGGTGAGAGAGACTCCCTAGAAAAGTCGCTCTAGAAAAACAGCCCGACTAGTACGGGCGGACGAGCTCGTACGTAAAAACTGAAAACCAAGGATCCCCCGCCTGGGTATCCTAAAAGACAGGGTCAGCGGAACTGGTCTAAAGTCCGGATCCCAACGAGGCGCAAAAACACTGCGAGCTCGCGTAAAAACCGTGTAAAAGACTGGAATCCTAGACCCGCGCATTAAGCGGCCGCTGCCCTAACTGGGCTTCCTTTCCTCCGCCCAGTTGAGGGTCACCGCGCCCTCGCACGGTCAGGGTTAAGAGTCACCAAGACCGGCATTATTAATCAATATCACTTGATTTACCACCATATAGATGTATATGAATTCTTCTTCCTTTCTCAATTTCTTATATGGTTAACCTATCAGATCTGGGTACTTTGAAATAACTATCAAATGCAGAAAATGATATGTTATTAGTAGTCATACTAGAGGATTATTGAATGAAGATTTTTAACTAAATAATTTATACGGTGTTATCAACTCATAAGTAAATTTAATTAGTTTGAGTTACTGTATTAACATTTCGCACACCATCAGATATCGAATCCCTTATGATTTATCAAAACTATTCATTGGCTTTTTAAATAGAAAGATAACCCTTATAATATATCTGTCATTTTAGAAATAATTTCTTATTTATAAGTCAACGATATTTGTCGATTTATATTCTTATGCAAGGAACCATAGCCCCGTAAAATAAACAACTTGCAGAACTTTATATTTATGACATCATTTAGTACAACCCCAATTCATTTAGGCATATAATGGTGCATGGCAGAGGTTATATTACTAAATACAAGTTTAAAAGTCAAATGGTATCAATTCATGTAGCTGATAACCTATTATAGAGAATGCATAAAAATTTATAATTCATAACCTATTTTAACCACACAGCATGTACAGAAGCAGAGATTGAATGTCTCAATGGAATTATTTATTATTATTATTTTTTACTATCATTTATCACAGAACAGTAGCTTAATTTATAAACTTATATGTTTTTACTCTCTTTGATAATGAACCCTCTTATCTATCTACTCTTATAATATTTACATCTGATGTGATTTATCTGGACACTCCACCCTCCTCTTTTTTTTTTTAGACTAAGTCTATGAATCTGAATTCTCTTTACTTTCCCGTTCCAAAGAAACTTATACATATCTGTTCGTCTGCAACCTATTTTTCACAACACAACAAAAGATTAAAAGAATAACTTTTCCAGGCATGACTCTTATTATTAATATTTTTTTATTTCAGATAAACCTAAAAGTATTCTGGCAATATCAAAATAACTAAGGTCGGTCCCAAAGTAACTCCATCATGGTAAAGTTTGTCTTTCCACTGCTAATCTCATTCATAGATCGAAAGTTTTTAAACCTTTTAATATGGATTTTAATACAATAACAATGGTATAGATAGAGTAGAGGTATCTCTCAGAACACATTAGGAATGTTTTAAAACTTAGACCATATCTTTTACAGGGACGAAGAAATTTATAATGGTGCCACTCATAGAATTATAACAGGACAGTTGATATAGAAATAGAATTTTCCGATGAATGTCTGGAGCAAAGCAAATTCACTTCTCATAGGAATATGTAGGGATCTTAAGAAGACACCCCTTGCACATAATTCAGAAAAAGGTTTTAAAAAAAAAAGAAAAAGAAGAAAAAATCATCATGCATGGCAGCAAAGAGAGAGGGAAGGATGGTACTTCTTTAGATTAAATTGACATGCAGTGGTTGATCTGAAACAAGGAGTAGAAAATGGGCTTGAAATGGAGTGACAACAAGCTCCAACCGTTGCAAATGCTTCAGGGAAAAGAGGGAATTGCTGGAGAAGCAACAGCTCCTGGACTTCAGATCGGCACTTTTGATTTTTAAGAGCAGCAGCTCCAGCCAACACAATTTGGATTTCCTATTGGCTGAAGGTTGGAACGAGAGAGGGGATTTGGGGAAGAAAATGGAAAGGAAAATTGGAGTCTCTCTCTCTCGGTTGGGGATCTTGAAGAGGAAAAAGTGCAAGGGAGTGGGGCTTTATATAACAAGAGGGTGGGCTTTGGGCTTTGCCAAGTGGAAAAGAGTGCCAAGTGGAATTAGCTTGAGGGAACAAGTGGAGGTTGCTGGAATAGCCAGCAGCCTGTTATTTAAAAGAATTTTTTTTTTTAAACCGAGCAGGCAGTCTTGTTTCTGTTGTTATTTAAATATATATATATATATACTTTAAATTTTCCTTCTCATTTGTCATACTTAAAGTTGACCGTATTCTTGCCTCGAGCGTCGGATTTCGGCGCGAAATATCTTATTTCGATCGTCTCGGAATGACAGTCAATATGAGTATAATATTCATATACTTTCGGTCGGGTTTGGATGCCCGAAATTTCCGAGATACGGTTTCGGTTTGGGTTAAATTTTACGATTTTAAAAATATCAAACGACCTCCGATTGACAAACGGTCGATTCCGTTGGTCTTGTATCGTCGAATCAGATCTAATGACGGGTCTCGGTTCGTTTCTGCGGTTTCCGAATTTGCGTCGCGGCTTTTCACGGCGCGCGTTACGGTGTGACCGATTTTCGGTCGATTTCGCCCGAACGACTTTTGATTCATGATCAATTGGTCGTTTTAGGTTGTTTAGTATTGGCCGACAACGTTTTTGGGTTCATTAGACCCAAATCGGACGACTTCGGGTTTGATTGGAAACCGGATGCTACACATACTTTGCCGCTCTTGACCATTTTTGCTCAAGAGGAACTTAAGCATCAGTTGCTCCACTCGTTTCCTGACACCCACTGGCATGAGGCGAGACGAGAAGAATAACACTGGTATGCTGCATAGAACAACCTTTACCAACAACCAGGCGACCTCCCCTTGATAATATGGAAGCCTTCCAACTAGCCAATTTCCTTTCCACCTTTCAACTATCGGATGCCAATCTGACATTTTAGTATGTTAGCCGAGAGGGGAGACCAAGATATCAAATAGGAAGGGCACCGAGCCCCGTGGCCAATTCCACACTGCATGCAAGGGCCGCATCATCAGATAATCCAAAAGTAACCACAGTCGACTTGCTATGATTCAGTTGTAGACCCGACAACCCACCGAAGATCTCCAGCGCAAGGGAAATGGTACCCGCCTCATCCCTACCACCTTCCATGAAAAGGATAGTGTCATCCGCGTATTTTAGCAGGGGAATGCGCATATTCCCACAGCTGTAGCCCATGACAACTCCATTACTTAAAGACGTTCACTCATGCAAGCCAAAACATCTGCTGCCAGGACAAAAAGCAGGGGCACGAGGGGACAACCCTGCCTAACACCTCTCTAAGGCTGAAAAAAAAACCACCTTTAGGGTGATCGTTACCAGGACAGATAGAGATGTTGTGGTGATGCATCGCTTCATCCACGATATCCATAGGTCCGGGGAAACCTCGTATGTATAAAGCCGACCACATAATCTGCCAGTCCAAAATGTCATATGCCATAGCGAAGTCAATTTTCCATAGCATAGCCTGTTTGCCGTTACGTTCCAGTCAGAAATGATCTCCGTTGCCATCACCAGACTATCAGCATTTGTCTCCCAAGATGAAAGCCGACTGGAAGGAGAAACAATATGGTCAAGAACTCTACTAATGTGTGTTGCAAATACTTTCGCATTATGAGGTAGATGCCATTAGAGAGAGCAATGGGCCTGTAATCTTCAATTCTTTCTGCTCCCTCTCGCTTCGGAAGAAGAAACAAAAGCGCCTTGTTAATCCTTTCGAAACTCGCATTGCATCAACAAAATTCATCCACAACCTCCAAAATCTCACACCTAACACGTTCCAGAATTCCTTATAAAAAAAGACCGGGAATCCATCCGAACCTGGCACGCTATTCGCATGCGAGCTCCAAATCGCCTCCTTAACCTCTTCCATCACAACAGACAGGATCAAACTATTCGCGTGCACCTCGATATCTGAGCCGCCCCAAGGCTATTCCACCTCCAAGACCTGGACTTCGCCTTCCTGGAGAAATCGTGAAAGTGATCCGCAATCGCGCTCCCCAACTGTCTATCTCCCTCAATTTTGTTGTCCCTGATCACCATAGATAAGATGGAGTTAACTCGACGTCTACACTAGCAATCCTGTGGAAAAAATCCGTATTTGCATCACCTCTTTTAGCCTGGCGATTCGAGCTCTCTTCCATTCCGTCACTTGCTTGTTGTCTTCTTCCATAATCGTTCTCTGAGATGCAAACCTCAACCCTAATTCTTCAACATCCAATGCCCGATCATTTTCTAGCAGATCAAGTCTTTGTACCTCTTTCTCCGCAGAGTGCCTCCATGCCCTTCCTAAGCTCCTTGATTTCTTTTTTAAATAAGCACAACCTCTTGGATAAGGAAACCAATTTCTCCGAGAATCTCGCTCACAGTCGACCCAGAAGTCTCGACAGATGTCCAGTGTGAGCACACCAGTTCTCTAAAAGAGTCTTCAAGGAGCCAAGACCATTCAAATATGAAAAAAACCCGTCTCGACGAGTTGCTACCAGAATCCCACACCAGCGGTGTGTGGTCTGACCACGCACGGGGTCTCGAAGGAGCGAAAGATAAGGAAATCTTGTATAAGCTCTGAAGAAGCCAGAAACCAATCAATGCGAGAACGAGACCCGGTACTTCTCCATGTAAATTTAGAGTCTACGTTGTCGATCATCTCCAGTTCCAAATCATCCATAAGATTAGCAAAATTGGTAGAACCAGGGTCCTGACCTCCCCCCCCCCCACGCCGACGGGGACGGTCTGAGGATAACAGAGTGATCATTAAAATCCCTGCCAACTAGCCACGCACACTCGGAAAAGACGATCCTTGCCGCTCGCAAGTCCTCCCACATATTCTGCCTTAGAGCCGGCGAGCAAGGCTCATATACCACAGGAGAGGCAAGAGGGCCTTCGTGCTGGAGATTTCCAGAAGAACAGTGAGTACGTGAGAACCCTTAACCTCCGCTCTAAACCGAACACTGATTGGCCACACAAAGACGACCCGCACTCCCATCAGCATCAACTGATGCAAACTTAGTCATAGAGTTCAAACCAAAAGATTTCCAAACTCTGTACCGCATGAGTCAAGTTTTGTTTCCTGCAGGAAACAGCATCACAATACCATTCCACAATCTTGTTCCCAAAGCCTTCCTTTTCACCGGGTCACCCAGACCTCTAACGTACCATGTTAGAATCTTCGTTTGACAGCGTTTTGTACCCCCAACGTACTCGCTGCACTTGCAAATGAGGCCACCGGAGCTTTCGTTCGGACACATTTGTCCCCTCCTTGCGCGAACCCTTTTGTTTTCGCCTTCGTCTGTATCTTTTGGGTGCTCCCCTCTCACCATCAAGATTTGAGAAACCACGCATTTACCTGGAGCATCAACTCCACGGTCTCCATCGATTCGTGTTCCACTCCGATACTTGCAACTCCTCGACATCGGACAACTTATGATCCACATAGCTCACATTCAACAAATAGGAGTTCACTATTCGGCAATGATCGCCCATCTGGCATGGAAGGCTGTATTGATATCGATATCGTTCGGTCTGCCCGGAAATGGATATATCGACGATTAAGGCCTCAAATGTCGGATTTCGGATCATTTCGGTAAACCTAGAAAAGGAATTTCGGTGGAATTTCGGTGAAATGGTCGGAAATTGGGAAAACGACTTGAAAACTCATTTTTTTCAAATTTAAGATTTGTAATGTTGTTTAATCAATAAAAGAGACATAAATACAAGTTTTTTTTGCTTATAATAAGATGTTATAACATTCAGTACCTTAAAATAATGATTTCGGTCATCGTATCGATGACCGTCCAGAGTGAATTTCATATTTCAGTACACAGTTAAATTTTGGCATTCAATTTTTCTATCAATTCTCAAAAGAATAATAATACTTTTATTTTAAAATAAAATAAGACACACACACAAACACGAATATTTTAACATGTATGCCAAAATAAATGCATAGTAGAGCTTGTGATCGTAAAATGTATGTTATACGAGACTTGGAATTTGGAAACTGGCTCTCCAACACTTAAGTTAGGTTGTAAATTGTGACTTGTGAAGTTGTGAGATGGAATGAGAACATATACATTATATTTATTGGATTTAAAGAGGATCCTTAATGGCCTTATTTATTACAATGGTGGTTTGAATAGTGGCTTATACTTGCAATGGTGGTTGAAATAGTGACCTATAAATTTCATTTAGTGACCAAATAGTACCTATGAATATCAATAAGTGGCCTAGGCATGACATATGGTGACCTAGAACAATTTCAGTCGAAATGGACCGAAATGAACCGAAATTCCACCGAAATCCGAGAAATCTGTGAACGATTTCCACCGAAATGGACCGAAATGACCGAAATTTGGTCGAAATTTTAGCCGAAATCCTGGAAACTGATATTATACATGGTTTCGATATCGGTATCGCCACGAAACCGAATTTCGACCGAATTTCGGTCAAAATTCGCCGAAATTTAAGGCCATGTCGACGATATATCGACGATATCGGTGGAAATGTCGAAAATGGCTCAAAAAGTCATTTTTTGGTATTTTTTTCAGAAACTAAGATCATCCAAGATATTAGAACAACAAATAACCTACAAATAGACATTTATATCACACATATCGGTCATTTATAGACCATATATCGCACATATCGATATCGCTGGTATCACACATGTTGGTCGTGTCGATGTTAATAAGTTAATGTTGATTCTTGACTTATGAATATTGGAAATGGATTCCATTCAAGTTATTATAAGA